>CM019217.1:62930448-62965944 GCA_009741485.1 Malurus cyaneus samueli
CGTGTAGCAGTTTCTTGTATTTTTTTTTTTTTTTTACAAATGTTCGATTTTGTTTAATATTTCAACATTTCTTTGAGTTTTATCTGTAATTTAGTTTTTTTCATATTGATTAATGCACAGAAGCAGGAGCCATGTACAAATGCAAATGGTTATAGACTTCTGTATTCTGCTAAAGGTAACATCTGAAATTCTATACATTCTTATTATTTAACATCTGTCACTGAATGTACACTGTGATGCTAATATTGTATATTTTTAAGTCAAACCAGCTTATTTTATTTAAAAAGAAAAAAAAAAAAAGAAAGCATGCTGAAATAAACCGAAACTTGTTGCTTAAACTTGCACAAAAGAAAAAAAAATCCCAAGAATTTATAGCAGATATAAAATCTGGAAAATATAATCTAGGAAAAGACTGGGTTACTCATTGTAAGGTCAAGAAGAAGGATAAGAAGATAATGGGTCAATTGGCTAAAATCTCTGTGTTTTACTGACAGAAACAGGGTGAGTACAGGAGAAACAAGCGAATCTTAACAGTTTAGGAAAACATACTGTTTAAATTTTTAATTTTGCCAGCATAAGAGATTTTGATAGTGCAAGCCTACTGCCTGAAACATGTCAATATTAAAACTCAATACATTATCAATAACAACTCACATGGTGTGAAATGAAAATGTGTTTTTCTGTGCTAACATTGCAACATCACCCTTCCCCGCAGACCTAAAAAAGCTCTGTCGAGGAACCTGTTACCCCAAAAAATGGCTCCTTTTCATTCCTCAGCAGCCCAAGGGTGTGTCCCCATCAGGTTTCTACCAGCTCACACTTAGACTTGCAGGCTCTTCACATTTCTAGCTAAATTCAGACTAGAAGGGATGTCTGTACTGTCATCACACCTTCGCTGCGTTGTGTAGACATAGCTTGAGATTAAAGTGTTTTCTGTTTGTCTTGTAGTGACATGGTTTGACACTGAAATACGAAAGCCTTTCATTGCAACACAAATAAGAGACATTTTTGATGCAGAAAATCTGCTTCAGTCACCAGAAGGTGGTGTTCTACACGAAGAGGCTGAGAAACTGGGAAGTGTGTGAATTGAGAAGCAGGAGCTGCTGCAGACTCGCTCTCTGTTTGAGAAGTCTTAGGAGGCACTTATGGCCTCTCTGTGGTTTAGAAAGCCAAAACCATTTAAAAAATATTTTTAATAAATAGTAACAGACACATCAGGGCCTAGAATACATTCATGACCCAAGTCACACGGAGTTTAGGGAGAAAATATTTCTCTTGCCTTGAATCAAACTTACAAGACCACGAAAACAGGCGCAAGTTCTGTACTTTTAAGTACAGAACATTTAAGTGTGGAGTCTGAAATTTTGAATTTTGAGTTTTTCTTGGCATTTCAGGTATAATTAAAAAAAAAAAAAAAAAAAAAAAAAAAAAGAAAAGAAAAGAAATCTTATTGAAAATAGTGCTCCTCCAGGCAGAGCTTCCACATTCTGTGTTGTCCTGAAATGTCCTTTTGACCACTAAGTCCTGCTCTTGCAAGGCACTGCTCAGGGAAGGAATTATTTTGGTCCATCTCATTTGAGTGTCATGTAGTATGTACTACTTCGTCGTGGTGATCTTTAATATGAAAGCAGTTTCTTCTCATCAAAAGCTGTGAAGAAAAAAAAAAAACCAAATAATTTTGTTTTTCAAAACCTTGGCCATACCAAACACTAGTTAGTATAAAAAGAGATTATATGGAGAACTTTCATCTTTGCAGGTTGTAAAGTTTTCAGCTCCTGAAGTTTCAGACTTTTTAATGGAAAAGCACAAATGTCAAGAGTTTCTTGTAGAAGGAAAGTAAGAAAATTTACTCAGGCATTGTCTGTTTAGCATATAAGTAGATAGAATAGGCCTGATACAATGGGATATTAAAATCTGTGTAGTAAAAACTCTAAAAGGTGTCAACTATGAGTGTTAATCAAGTTTTACTTGCAATACTTGATTTTTTTTTTATTTTTTTTTTATTGAAGCTCTAAAATCTTTTTAAAGAATCTGAAGTTGATATTGCATGGACTCATAGTTGTTGAAATATAGTTCCTTTGACAGTGGTCTTTAATTGAATAATGGAAGGTAAAGACAACCTCTTCTTCTTCTCAAAACATTTATGAATGCCAGCAGTGTGACTGAATTTATGTGAGAAAGAGAACAGGAACATATCTTCCTCTGTACCTACAAATTTATTCTTACTTTAAACATACCTATGTTTTTCCCTGTGTGACAACTGTGGATATGATTTGTTTCAGATCTGTGCTAATAATTTTGTATTTTCTTCATCTCGTTGTGCAATAATCCTCAGGACACTCATCATGGATGAGGTCTTTTTGGGCTGAGATTGTTCTTATACAAGCCCAGAAGAAATTCTTTGGGATCCAAATAATCCGATTTTGTCCACACTTCCATCTGTCCTTTAATGAGAACATCTTTAAAAACTGCTTTTATTGTTAGGTTTGGAGTTAGAGTAATCTTTTTCTTTGCTGTGGCCTGATGATTTATTTAGCTTATGTAGGCTCTGCAGTTTCAAAATGTATGCATTATTATACTCTTGTTTAAACTGAAGACACATTTGTTTGCAGAGGTTTTATTGATAATTGAGTGATTGTACCAGAGACAATATGTTGCAGATCTATCTCCAGTATGTTTGCACACAGCTTGATTTTCTTCTGCAAGAAGTTCTTTGTGTTTTAAAGCACTGCAGCCGAGATGCTCAGGCTGATACAAGGCAAACAAAATGAAAAACAGAGAACCAAAATGTGTGCTTATCCTCAGGGATGCCAGGACAAATTAGTGAAACTATCTCATATTATAACAATGCTTTCTGTTGTTATGACAGTTGTCATATTTTAATTCTTTTATGGGCTTTCATTTGGGCATTATCATCAGAATTCTTTGCACTGGCTGATTTGCTTTTGAGGTAAGCCTCCTCTATTCACCACTTCTTTGGAGCGTGTGCCAGCCTGCTCCCCTGTGGATCAGCACATCCAGAGAACCACTCCATTTTCTGAGAGCCTCTCTGGGCTCCCAGGGCTCTCTTTTGGCAGCAGCTGATGGTGGAGATGCTGCAGCTTCTCCCTGGCTGTGGTGGCCGTGCTGCAAAGAATAAAGCAGCTCTGCACTACTCACAGATTAGGCAGCAAAGTCATCTGAGAACTCTTTTAGTGGGGCTACAGCTGTTCTGTGCTTCCAGCATGGAAAGTGTCTGCAGAACATTTGGGGAGTGGGGTAGGGGGCATTGAGACTGTTCTTTTGTGTCCTACCCCAAGCTGTTAAGTAATGCTTCTGCTAATACTTATCCCCAGCCTGACTAGCTTCAGACTGAAAATCCAAAGGTAAAATGATACAATAATCACTCCTGATCCCTGAGTCACTTCTCTGCTCTTAAAAATGCTATGAATTGGTAAATTTGGTCTTTGGCAAGAGGTTCTTCAAATTTCTACTGCATTTCTTCTTTGAATGAAATTTAAATTAAAAACAGTAAAGAGTGAATTGTATTTTTTTTTTTACTTTTTAAGATACAAAGTGCCATTAGTAGTGTTCAGACTACTGATCATCTACACTGTCATCTACACTGTCCTGTACAGATACTTAGTGGATCCCCCTCCTCTGAAATAAAAATAATAAACAAATAAAGCAGCAACACCCAATCTCACTGAGATCATGCACTGAGCAACTAAACTGCTCTTGATAGACAAAGAAAGCCTCTGCAGACTGAGAATAGGTGTCGTTAGCTCATTTTCATTCCAGGACCAAAAACCAAATAAAGCTAGAGCTGAAAACAAACAAAAATGTATTAAGCTGACAAAAAAAGTTTCCAGTGGGAAATGAAAGACAACTAGAAACAATGATAATAACATTTTCATGTGCTTTCATTACATGAGCAATTTAGGGATGTGCTGAACAATTCAGAAATATTTCAAATTGCTGGGTATATGCCATAATTGCTGGTTTACAAATATGTCAGATCCTTTACTATGCAGGCTGCTTTTATCCACTGCAAACAATTCCAGATCAGATGTTTTCCGTTCAAAGTGTTAGAAGAAAGTGTTGAAATACAGAAATAGCATTAATTTTCACGGCTGCACTGATGAGGATTATTGGAGCACAATATCATCCTGGCTTTTATCAATATGTAATCTCAACTCCCACGGTGATCTCAATTAGTCTCACTCTATGCTAACTCTATAACATAGAATATACATACTTACAAGACCAAAAATCTCAGAAATCCGAGACAATAACTAAAATGGACACTTGTAAAGATGCTAAAATTAAATAGCAATTACCTTTTTTTAGATAATCTGGTTTGGTTTTGTTATAAACAATTGATCTGAAACATTTATTGGGTTTTGTATATATTGTAGTAGTAGGCACCCAGTCTGAGGATTTACCATAATAAGAAATCTGTTTAACTGATTATTAAAATTAGAACAATTTTTATATCATTGTGGCTTTCTAACTTTGAGGTGGTTACTTAGACACCATAATCTGTCTTCTTTAAAAGTTTTTACTGGCTCTGGGAGGAGAGAGAGAAATGGAGAGGAAGGGAAAAGGAGTGGGGTGTTATCAGAAGGTGTTAGACAATCAATGTGCATTGAGCAGCTCTCACTGACTCTTCAGTTTATTCTCATGTCTTCCCAACTACATTTTCCCAGATTCTCATCCACATCAAAACCAAATGCTGTTCCAAGGTGTTGAGAATTCCAGTGGATTATCCACCATCTCTGAGCAGCACTGGCATGCCATGCAGGCATTGGCCAGTGGTTTTGGGATGCATCTACACTAAAATAATCTCCTGACCCATGCCTGCTCAAGAATAAGTTTGTTCAGTTGTGGAATGTCTCAGGGCTTGAGAATGATCTTCTGTTGGGTGAAATGTGATAAAATAATGGATATATGTCTGCAAATTGTCAACAGAAATGAGCTTAAACAAGACTCTGGAAATTTTAATTTCTCACAATGTTAAAGTAATATATTTAAGAAAACACTGTGCAATGTCTGAGTAAACATTTCCTATGAAACAAGCATAAAGAATCATATTTTAATTGGAAAGTCTAACCCAGCAGGGGTTTTGGAAATTGAGTAGATTATAAAAACAAAGATTTGTTTGGGCTGGATTGTTTGCAGAAGATTTGAAAAACAAAGATGTTAGAAAAAATATGAATGTGTTAATATTATTTTACTTCTCTCTTGCATTCTCTGCAAATATTCTGGAAGCAGCATCCTGTTAACACATACATTTGGTGTAATACAATTGCTATATTAAAATTTATGTTGTTGATTTAAGGCTGTCTGCTCAGACTGCCAAAGCCTCCCATACGAACCTTCTGCCCCTTTGTGCTTTTTAATGTGACATGATTATCTTAACTGATTTTGAGATTCATGTATGGATGTACATTGCATTTACTCCTAACACAGACAATTTGCATGAGATGGCATTGGTATAACTTAATTATAAGGGAACTATAAGGAAAATGTTAATGTGGGCATAACTGTCTAGTGCTGGAGAACTGCCAACCAGAAATGCCAGAGAAGTTAAGGACTCCTTAGGCTTGAGTCTTGCTGTAATGATATTTTCCTGTTTACTGTATCATTTTCAAGTCTCCCCCCATGGATCTGACAGCCCCAAAAGAGTGAGTAAATTCAAAGGAGATTCTCTAGACCTGTGTCTATAAGTAATGTAAAGGATCACAAAAAATAATGAAGCTAAGCTTATCAGCATGATACAGTCAGGCTACCTAAATAATAAGCAACATTTTGTAGGCCAGGAATATTTATTGCAGTTATTAGTTAAAAGAAAGAATGCAGAAATTGGTTACTAAGCATCCAGGTCAATACTCATATGACATTTATTTACCTTTAGGGTGAACAGGGAGGTGCCTTATGTTTGGGGAGTGGGATTAAATAAGAAAGCAAGGGTCTTGTGAAGGTGCAAAACACAAATGATGGATTTACCATCACTGGTTCTGCACTGACAGCAAAACTCACAACCAAGATTAATGTTTGAGGTTTGTTCAACCTTTGCAGTATTTCAGACCCAGGTTCTTGTACAACAATTTAATCCAAGATCTGATAATGAAGAATATTTGGCTGCATAAACACATATATATGTATGCATGTGTGTATGTCTATATACACACCAACATACACATCTTAATTAGAAAATGGTAATTAAAGTGCCTAAGGAAAGGAAGCATTTAATTTTGTGCATTCCTACACTCCACAGTCTGGGCCTCTCCACTGCATGTCAGACAGTGCAATGAATTCATGTAGGCAGTAAGGTTACATCCATCCTGTGTTCTTTTTGTGTTACAGTGATCTGCCAAAATTACATGAGAGAAAGAAAATACCACAGTGAAAAACTGCTGGGAACACAGCAGAGAACAGCAGTGACTACAGGAAACAATTCTGTGCAGGAAGTTATATAAATATATATAAATTTTATATGTTTTGAGCAATAATTGCATATTTCTTGTTATCAATGTGATAACCCTTGTAACTGTTGAAAAAAACAGTGTTCAAAAACAGTTTTTATTTTAAATGCAGGAAATACACGGACAAGCACTGTAACCTTCAATGCCATGACCCAAACTCAGAATATTAAACAGTTTTTTTATTTACTTTCAACATTCAGTGATGTGCTTGTGGAGAATACTGTACATATTTTATGAATATCTATATATGATAGAAATAAGTGAATTGTAACAATGCACATTTTCTTATATATTTGGTTCATTTGGAGAATCATACAATTAAAATGTAAGTAAATATACAAACTATTACAGATTTTTTTTAAAGTAATTTCTTTAAAAATTTAAATTTCCTTTCTTTTCCTTACAATCATGAGTAGAATGCTATTCTCCTTTTGATCTCTAATTGGAAAGGTTTTCTTTCCTAGGCTTTCAGAAAAATGTAGAATACATTGGCAAATTATACACAGAGATTCAGAGTCTTCTTTATTATTTCAAACATTGATAATGGTTTCTTAAGTAACTTATGGTAAATGTGCTGAAGTATTCTCATTTTAAAAAATCAAATTCAGTACGTAATGCAAATATAATTATTCAGTGCTCAGTAATAACTAATGCATTCAAGTGTCTATCTTAGCACAGAAAAAATAGGTTTTTTTCAGTTTGAGTCTTTCTGTAGCATTGAGAGTCTTTTTTTTTTTTGAAATCTTGGCTTTTAAATTATAGCACTTATTTTGTTAACTAGAAAGTGCAGATGTTGGCATTGTCTGGAAGCCCTGTGGACATGTCTTACAAGGAGCAGCCACCTTCTTGGTTTTGGTCCTGGTGGCCATGTGGAATGGAGCTAAAGTGGTGAACACCTTTTTTTTGTGGGTAAAACACCCTCTTTTTGTGTGTACTTGTGCTTTTAATACTGCCCTTGCTACTCTGTGTTTCTCATTCCATTGCTTTTTGCTTTCATTAAATTGTTATCTCAATCCACAGTCTCTGCTTTTGTCCCTCCTTCACTAGAAGGGGTGGGAGAAGGGGAATGGCTAATTTGATTTTCTGCTGGTGCCAAAACATCAAATATGACGACCTGAACTCAAGTACAGTGAAACTGGAGGCCAAGAGAAAAGGCTGAAGAGTTTACACACACTGCTTTGGGAAAATTTCAATTTCAAATTCATCTTGAGCAAATTTCTGAGGAAGTCTGTCCATAAAAATAAGATCTTTCTATGAAAGCATTGTTTTGTTCATCTGAGTTAACTGCACAATGTTACTTTGGTTAAGTTTTAGGCAATATGACATACAATAAAACACTTCTCAAAACCAGCATTCTTTAGCACTGTCATCCACTGAGTGTGTTCTCTTCCATATAGACATTTTTTTTGCCTAACAACAGTGGCTGAACTCAGGAAATGAGGGAAATTTGTAAAATTTGAGCAAGTGGTCTGAAATTAAAAAAAAAAAAATAAATAAATTAAGAAACACCAGAAACAGCTGCTGTTTTAAGAAAATCCCACATCACAACAGAGATTTTTTTTATCAAATATGAGGCACGAGAGACAGATGTTGTCAGTCTTTGTGGCCACAGCACCACAATACAACCAACACTTTCTCCCTCCTCTGATGAGAGGAAGTGATAAAAAGTCACAAATAGTTTTATTATGAAAGACAAAGACTACAGTAATATTGTGGCAACCTTGATTTTTAAGAGGAATCCTGATATGTTTTATTTAGGATTTTTTTTTAAAATATTGATCCTTGGTAGTTGACAGCATTCTAGTAAAAACTCCTAATTTTGTTGTGGATTTGCACTCCTGGCTGGATATTGTGCTGATTCACAAACTGTCCTGCCTTCCCTTGGCTTAATTTGCTCCAGGTTCTTACTCTGCATTAAGACTCTGTAGCTCTGACATTTTGTGCAACGCTGTTCCCAACTTCCAGGGTTGAGTAGTGCTGCCTCATTTGTCTCAGCCCTTCAGCACAAACAGAAGGCAGCAAGTAATGCCAAAGCTCAGGTCTGTGTCCTGAAGTGCAGCTCAATATAATCAGAGAGATTGGTAGGCAGCATTTTCCTTCTGATGCTGAGGGCAGGGAAAAGCCTGGGGCTGAGAAAAAAAACAGAGAGGGACACAGAACAGGGATGGAAAGGGAAGAGAAGAGATTCACTATCTGAAATAGAATATATAGAAAAAGATTGGACTGCATGAAGATTCGCTGATATGAAAAATATGCGGATGAAGATTAAACTTTAGGGGGAAAAATAAAGCAGAATTTGGAAGAAGTAGGCAAAAAAAAGAAGATGAGAAATCTCAAAGTGCACAAAGTCTTCTAGGTTATTCTCTAAACCTCATCAGTTCATCAAGAAAAGCCTTTTATCCCCCCAAGAAAAAAGAAATACAGCGGAAGAGTATTTATCTTTCTCCAGGAGTGCAGGTTGTCTTCTTCAAGAAAGAATAGCAGGAAAAAACCCAGAGGAATGCCTGTTCTAAGGTACTCGCCAAGTATGTGTCATCCACCCCAGGAAAAAAGGAAAGGAAAAAGAAAGAGGCCCTGTTCAGCCACAGTAGCATTCAAATTTATAAATGTTTAAGTGTTCCTTCAACTTTCACAGTTTCTGTATTTAAATATGTCTTTTTAATTGATCCCAAAAATAATTCCAGTTTATATATAGCTTTTATAAGCCTGGGACACACCTGTCGTAGGCCTATTCAAAGATTCATCTACAAGAAATCTTGTATGAAGAAAGGAGGCAGGATTTAATTTACAAAGGCCCAAATCCAAAAGCCTGCTCTGAAATTTGGCTTAATTATTGATGTGCAGTCACAGAGGGATTTCCCACACGACCTCCCAGCAGCATCAGATTACCTTGAAGTTACAGCAACCGCTGTAATCCGAGCGGGTCCCTTGTAAAGAGCAGAAATATAGGTCTGGGCAGGGAAAAAATCTTTAATGTATTGCACACTGACAGTCTGGGGCTCTGCTAAAACTGTTCTTAAATGATGCAGATAGTGGTCTTTGCTGCTTCTGATCCTCTTCTTCCAGGAAGAGAATCTCACAGGTTTAATGAATGTAGAAAAATGGGATTTTCTTGGCACGGTAAAATGACTATGTAGCAAGTGGAATACTTCAGGCTGAGAATCTAGTATTTGGAAAGTCTTTTAAAGATACCTGGGGTTGTATTGCCTTCTGAAGGCCCTGACAGGATTTCCAAAATCATGTGAGGAGGAATCCTCCATAGTTCACCTCACATACATATTGACTGCCTTTCTGAGGCTTTAAGTACCTCTGTACATTCTCATTTATCCTACAGACCTTTTATGTCTTTGGTGGGGTCATTCTAATACCCATGTGGCAAAGCACCTTCAATTTAAAACCCATATTCTTGGTTTTAGTCCTGGGAAAGACTTTGAACAGGTTTGGAAAATGAATTCTCCTGTTCTTTCCAGAGCACTCTTAATAGGACACTGTGGGAAAGGTTTCTCTTATCATTACCCTTAAAATGAGCATAAACATGAGCATTCAAAACAAAGCTTATCCAACATAAAACTTATATTAACCAACTTTCATGCAGAAAAAAATTAAGTTTGTTTTATGTATTGTATTTTGTATGTAGGGATTGGCTAAGTCACCTCTGGGGCAAAATTGAGCAGCTGTTTAATAGTGGCAGCAATGCTGCAGAGCAGTTTTAGGGAATAAAGAATAGAAGAATAAGTTATCTAATTGAAACTGTGAGGGCAATTTAAGTAGGCAGAATCAAATTACTCAGGCTGGAATTTGGCCATTCAAATATTGAAGCCTTTAAAGAAATGTTAATAACTATTCACAGCTTTACAAATATATCGCCAAATCATAATTTTAATAAGAATAAAAAAGGGGGAAATACATTTAGCAGCTTATGCTAGGGAAATATTGTATTAACTGTAGAGGACAAAAATGAAGGTAAATATTTAAATACATCTGTTATCATGGGATAAGACTTTGATGTATCAATCCCATCTCCACCAAAGCCTCCTACTATAAAACTCCCACATTGAAGTGTTTCTGTTTTGCTTTTGCTATGATAAATAGCTATCACAAAAAAAGGAAATTTGGCATGAAACATGGATAACAAAAGATGTGATTTAAGAAAATAACTTTAGGCAATGGTTTTCATTACAAAAAGATAGAAGAGATGGAGCAGAGCAACAATTTGTTTTGCATAAACACATGAAAAATATTTTCTTTGTAATATGTAGCTTGTATATTTACTCTTCCATTGTTAGGGATTGCTAGCTGGTGTGGTTATTCCTGAAGATCTAAAAAACTGACAGAGTTAAAAAGGTGGCCTATAATTCTATCAGAAGATAATTGCAGTGTCTATTAGGTAGAACTAATTTACACTGATAATTTCTAGACAACCTGGTCCTCTCCAAAATTTCACTCTGAAGGCTTAGCTAGCCAAATTTATGTACACTATCAGGTCACCAGCAGTGATCGGAATTTTAGCAAGCATCTTGATTTATTCTATTTCATTAAAAAATTAAAAAAAAAAAAATCATCCAAGTAATTAAAATGTGAGCTGCAATCTGTTCCAGTATGGATGGTGAGCTGAAGTTTAGCCAGCTTGCACAAGAATCTGCAAAGATCTCTGCTGGCAGTGGCGGTGCTTGGAGATTCCTGTGCTAGTGGGAATGATACCCATTGCTGCTAAACTTGTCCCTCACAGTGCCAAGCAATGAAAGGCTGTGAAATCCTCCTAGAAATGCAAGGTTATGCAAACTGGTACGAGTATCTTCACATGATGCAGGGCAGAGCATCCCTGTGCAGCAGATACTGGTTTGTCTCGATAGCATCAGCGCTCTATTAGCGCAGTACTTTGTCTCAGCTTATTATGGCTGTGCTGATGAGTTTTATTGCCACTGGTTTGGCCACAATGGGTTCAGAGATTGCTGCCTGGTGCTCCAAAGCACACTGTAGACAAACATCAGATTTATCTTTGGCTTAGACACGATTAAAAAACAATAAAGACAAAAAACACAAAAGGAGACCTACAGTGCGGGGGGACGGTTAAGCTTTCTTGTTTGAGATTCAAAACAGCCAACATGCCGAGCAAGGTTGGCTGCAGGACACAAAACTAATATGCTTTTGACACATTAGCTGAGCAGTTAAGGACCAGAGTGCTGTTCCCTCCTCATGACAAAGATTTCAGATCTCATCTTTCCAGAGCCTGCCTGAGGCTACTCTACCTGTTCCTGTTGAGTCTGGCGCTACTCACTGTGTGAGGCTTGTGGAGACCAGTGGAAAGGGCACACCTGTGTTTGACATTGCAGTTTATGTGCTGAGTATGGGCTTCTCCCTTGGGCCAAACTGTCCTTCCCATCCTTCTGCCAGGTGAGAGTTGAGTGCATTCCTCCACATAATCACCTTCACGCTGTTTTTTCAGTCAGAAATGAAAGTCAGTGAGAGAGGAAGTGCTCAGGACAGTAAAGAAAGCAGGGAAGGCTGAATGTCAAGCTCTTTTTCAGCCTTGTTCCCCAGTTATCATCAGGCTGCAATTATGTACCTTTTTAAAGGCACCTGTGTGCCTCCCACACTCCCCAATAACTTTTAATAATTCCTGCACAGTTCATTGCAGCAAGATTTGTGGAAGGTGGAGGTCTCGGAAATAATTACACTGAGCCAAGTTTTGCAGCCACACACGACCTACACAGTCTTGCATAAATGCAGTACTGGACACCAAAAAATCCTCTCTACAAGCATTTTCATGTCAGGAAAATCTTAATGAAGATTTCATTTTCTATCACACTGAACTAGACAACCGAAAAAAAAACCACCCTAAAACGCATAAACTCATTTTCCTTTGTTCTCTTGGTCACGGAACTGCCTTTTGTTTTTAATATGGCTTAATCATCCCTAATTGTTGTAACAAGCCTCCCAAAAGGTAATAATGATATGCTATGACAAATTTTATACATTATGATACATGTCCTTTAGGCTTTATAAAGGCTCCTTGTGATGGTTTTGACAAGCTTCCCCAAGGCAACTGAGGCTCCTTTGCATAGTTCATTAGCTGAAGAGAGAAATGGGCTTCAAGGTGCTTAAAATAGATTAATATTTTTTCAGTTCACTGTTCATAGGGAGAAGTATATGTAGAATATTTCAGGGCCAAGTTCAGCTTCAATCAGAAAAATATGTATTTTGGGGGAAAACTAGAAATATTTATAGCTGATTGCATAGATTGATAGATGACTGTTCATGAAACAAAATTTGGCTCAAATAAGACAACTGCTGTTCTTAGTTTTAAAACAGAAGTCATTTGTCCTCCTCGTGCCAGAAACGTCACACTTTCTTCTCCAAGATCACTGTTTGCAGCATTTATATCAGAGAACATTTATAATAAGCTAAGAGCATTATAATAGGATAACCTAGGACAGGATAATGAGTGTTTCTCAGTCACTCAGGGAGAGAGAAGTACAAAGACCTGACTCTCATCTTGAGCTATACTGCCTTGTCTACAGCTCAGCCATTAGCAAAGTCCTGTGCCTTAACATATTAGCATAACCTTTCCTTGTATTGTAGGTCAGAGAAAACTCCCATTTAAAATCTCCCTCATTTGTCAAGACAATTTCTCTTTTGACATCATCCAGAAGGTAGCGGCTCTTATTGCCATATCTCTACTATTTTTGCTGGAAACGGGTTATGGGAGCAGAATCCATGGTCTTGCACATAATTACTCGTCTTCTGCCTTGCTACCAATCTTAATTTTTTTTGAGTTTGTCATTTAAAATGAACCCTCTGCTCTTCCCTCAGGTGAAAAGTCCTGCACAGGACTCTCACAATCATTCTAATGCATCAGATAACATTAATAAAACAAATAATGTGTTTATACTCTTTCCTATTTTCTTGAAAAGGTTTATTTATACACATACACACATACATACATATCTAACTATATCTATATATATCCTAATTAGTGTTTTATATTAATACTTTAAGGTTTTGGAGGGAATGTGATAGCCATATTGAATGACATCAGCTGTTGTTGATGTCAGTGTTCAGAAAGCTCATGGAGATTTATTCCAAGCAGTGTTTAGAGTATCTAGTGAAGTGCAGAATGTGGTAACATGTATGTGACTCTGAAATGAACTAGTACCAGCCATAATTGCAAAAAGAAAAAGTCCTATGGAACTTATGCATAGACATGAATCATGAAAATATTCTGTAGATGTTAACAGATCAAATGTTAATATCCCTTCTCAGGGGAAAAAAAAAATAGAAATCTATGCACTAAATAACTGGCATTTTTTTAATTTTTTTTTATTTTTATTTTTATTTATGTCACAATTGAAATGGCATCAATGTATTGTGACTTTTGGTCATCAGATAAATTGTAAACCGTTCCTCTTCATTTACTTCAGTCATTCTTCTGTTATGCTTTGTTAAAGAATCACAATATTTTGCAAAAGAAAAAAAAGTTAAGAATTTAACAAGTTCAATTCTTATTCTAAGAAGTATCTTTCATGGCTTATTTTTTAAATTATATTTAAATCATTAATGAGCTGCATTTGTTATCATATGCTTAGTCATTTCTCATAAAATCAGCACAGACAGGAATAAGAGATATATGAGGGAGAATCTGCAAAGCTGGTCACACAGAGCATTTTTATCTCTGTGTCTACAAAATAGCTAAATGAAGCCTACTTCAAAAACTGAATACATGCAGTTTATGACACAGAATAATACAGCCACAGGCTTTTGCATTCTGTGGGATTATCATGCACCACAGACTGTAGAACGCTACATATATACCTGTGTCAATGTTTTATAGACATCCTTTCAATTACATGCATTTGCATTTCAACCAAACTTTCTATCAAAATAAAACTTTCAGTATCTTGTTATAGATCAGTGCCTGGAATAAAAGAGGTCCTGATGTTCATTTTTTTTTTCCCAATGGCAATTTCACATGGCTTAGTTTTAAAACTGATACAGCTAAAAATTCCTCCTTTTTCAGTATTTGAAAATGTCTACATACCGTTTGTTTCAGTCCCAAATGTAATAGTCTTTTAAGCACATCTGTACTACCATCTACTGGAAAGGTGAGTAACTATATATCAGCAATCACTGCTTCTATCTGCTACTGAAGCCAGAATAAAATAATAATAATAAAAAAAATAAAAAACAAAAGAGTCATACATTTCTCCCACAAAAATTGCATCTTCATGTGCACTTTAAGTTGTACTGACACCAGAAATCTCTCATCGCTAATCTTTTGCAGAGATCAGGTTGAGCCAAGGCTGGATAGTTTTCACGAGGAACCATTTCAGCCAGGAGCGAGATATTTTTATCCTTCTCCTTTGATAAGGTGCTGCACATCAATAGTTCTCTTTCAGCCCGGGAGATAAACAGAGGGAGGAGGGTGAGGGTTTCCTGTGTGTGCACAATGAGAGATCTCAGACGAACAGGAGCAGCAGCACTCAGCAGAGCGGAGCAGAGCAGAGACACTGTGTGTGCCATTCTCTGTGCTCCTGCCCTCCTGATGCCTGTTGTGCCTTTCTAGGATATCCTGGAATAGCTCTGCTAAGCCTGAGGAGTCGTGCTCTTGTTTAGCAGGGTGAAGGAACCCCTTCTGAAGGCAGATTACTCTTTTTTTCATACACACCTAACAACCTGTGCTCTTCACTAACCAGCTGTGCACACACACACAAATGCAAACACGGCAGGAGTTTTGCAAATAATACATCTGGATGCCATCAAGGAAACAACCCGCAGCCCCCTGGCATGTTATCAGCCTTTCCAGACAATTACATCATTTCTGCAACTGTACACACAAATAATATTTGATACCGATTACAGACTTTTCCATTTTTGTTCTTCAAAGACATGCCCAGGCAGAGGCAGGGAGAGATGTGCAGGAGTGTAAGATGAGCGTACATAAATGAAAAGCAGAGGATGGCAGCAGTGTTATTACTTTCTGGGTATGAGGAAATGGCTGCTTGCTGTACATCTATTTAAAATTGTATTTAGAATACTGCATAGGAATTACTTTAAAGAAGGTCATTGAGTGGCTCTTAGGCACATCAAAGACAGATAAAATAATAATAATTTGTTCAAATAACATTTAGATAGCAACTAATAACAATATATACTGTTCTTAACACAGATTATTTCAGCACATGTAAAGCAGTGAGAATGATTGCACAGGAAACTTTAAAAAATATATTTGACACATTAGCCCAAGACTGTCTTAAATGGGATGCAATTTACCTTTAGCCTTCTACCAGTGAGTGGAAGAAGGCACCTTGCCTCTCATTAGAAAGCCACACAAGACCCATTGTGCATCATCAGAAATCAGTCTAGCAGCTCATTTTGTGTCTCTAAAAGCAGGGATAACTTATTTCCAATAACACAGCATGCAGCCCTTCTAAAACCGATGCACACTGAATCACTGAATGCCTTCCACAAAGGTACCTTAACAACATCAGAACACATAGTGAATAATCTCCCTGAGTCTCAGAAAAAAGAATATAAAATAAAAAGAAGTCATTTGAAGGGAAAAAATGAAACAAGATAAGCAAACAAACTACTGCCTTGCACATGCTTTGAGTAATCCCTGCTGGATTTTCACCTGTTCTGCAGTGGCCTATGGCACAGGGAGAGCACAGCACTTCACACTGATTAACATACTTCACTCCTTCACTGCCTTCCTTTGGCTTCAAACCTCACGAGTTCATGCTTCTGTTCAGACCTCATTCATATGAGTTCTTTCTGCCTCTAACCTGAGACTAAAGAGCCTCCTCTGATGTTAAAGCAAATGCAGATGGTCATTCACTCTCTTTGCTCCTTTTTATTTTCTCAGCTGTGACATTTACCCCACCCTGTCTTGAGCACGTCCTTCATGCTTTCCTTTATCCAAAATGGATTTTAATTTTCTCACTTCACTGGCTTCTTTCTGATACAGTTGTGTGCTCTTTCCTCCTTCAGTATATTTGAAATTAACTTCTCTGTAATTTTTAATCCTCCAAGTTATTTTTTTTCAAATAATCTTTCTTCATTGAATTTCTTCCCATGCTAGTCATTCATCTCAGAAATTGTTGCAACATAATCTTTATTTGCACTTGCTAAAATTCAGCTGCCTTTAACTTTCACCATTTTTTATCATAAATATCCCATATTCCCTAAGGTTGCAGATACCAGACATACTGGCAACAGAATTCACAGATGTAATACTGTTCCAACTGATAGAAATCTCTAATATTGTAATTTTTTCTTTGACTGTATTATCTGTGCAGGATATGACTTAAAAATGTGATTTTTTTTTTCCCTGATGTGATCTATAAAAATGATATCTCTTTCAAATACTCAAGACTCAACTCTGCCCTAAGGCCTGCACAATTCTTGCTGTTAATCATGTTGAGGGAAGTGATGGGCTGGAACAGTAATTGCCTTCCTTATTTCTTTTTTCTAATTAAACTCTCCATTACCCTCCCTCTAAGTGGGGAAAAAAAAATCCCAACAACATATAATTAATAGTTATATCAGCTTTTTCCATTATTTACCTCAACATTGGAGCTGTATTTCTCACCTATCCATCTAATGCACCTTTTAAGACCATGAGGTCTCCTTGCCCTTGTTTGGTACAGCTGGCACAGCCAATCTCCAAACCTGAGTGAGGATGTGGAATTCTGATATCCCATAAAGGCAACAATTTCCCATCAGCTCAGTGCTGTCAGTTAGGCTGAAAACCTCTCTACTTTTCCCCTTAATTTAATTTTGTGATGGAGGAAGAGGGAAGGTTGGAGAAGGGGAAGAGCCTATCATTTTTATATCAGTGTAAAATGCATGTCTAGTGATACTTGGGCTTGTTGTATCTGTTTAATCTGAACCATTTGACAAGACAAATTGTCTGGCTGATCTGCACAAGGGTTTGTAGAGGAATAAACTGAACTGCTGTCTGTGAACGGGATTAATTCCTCTAAGAAATTCCAATATATATGTAAATTTCAACATGCACATTTCTACCATGTGGATAGAAACATGTACACTGCAACCTGCAGTTCTCCAATCTTCTGACAGCATTTTGGGGCTATCCTTCAAACTGTTCACAGATTTTTGGCAGTAACTTCCAGACCTATACATATATAAATACAAATATATGTATATATATATATGTGTGTGTCAGATGTAGTTTTAACCTAATATGGGAAGGTATTGATGTAACAGTGCAAGAACCAGTAAAACCCTACCATATTCAGAACATTTCTTCCTTCAGGCATAAATGCAAAGAACACCACCATCACAACCAGCATGTTCCACCAACCAAAACAAAACAAAACCAAAAAAAAACACAAATCGCACTGTACAGTACAGTCTCAACACCCAACATCGATCTATCACACAAAAACAACAATCAAAACAAAACCAAAACAACCAAAAAAACAAAACACTTTCCAACAACAATCCTCCCCAACTGGAAGCCTGTTAAATTCTAAAATGTGATTGTACTCTCTACTTGAGCAGGGGACCCAGCAGGAGAAACAGTAGCAAAACAACACCTGACACCCACTCCTGGGCTGCTGCTGAATTCATGAATATTGCAGAAACATTTTAGCTTGATAAAAAGGAGAGTGAAAAAATCAAATAAAAGCACCGAGTAGGAAAAACAGTTCTCTAAGCCATTCACAGTGGGAGGAGAAAAATGCAGAGAAAGTGAAGAGAGGTCCTTTTAGACTAGAGAATATTTGAGACTGGATGACATGATGTCTCTCTCTCACTATTACAACACATTGTTTTTGGTTTTTGGGTTTTTTAGTAGCACATTTATACAGTTGTTTTCTGAAGCATGCAAGTAAAAAATGGAGAAGGATTTTCTTTGGATAACCTTTTTCTGAACGCTAAATCAATCCTGTTAATTGCTCTCCATGTGGCAGGTGTGAGTGAGTGGATCCAAGAGTGAAGAGTGCCACCATCAGGGCACCCACCAAATGGAAGCAGCTTTTCATGAAGGTTGGTTATTCCCCTTTTCCTACAGGATTACCTGTGTAAACTGTCCAAAATTCTCTTAGTTAATCTTACCAGAGCAGTCAGACAAAGCTTACTAAGTGGGTAACTTACACAAGGTGGAGATTTCTCTGAAACCATTTGGGTTTTTTTGAAGTTTCATATTTTTCTGCTTGGGATCTGTGATATCTTTGGACTCATTCACAGAATGGCAGCTAAATCCTGGTCCTTTTTTTTAATTTTTTTTCCTGTTCTTTTGTTTTCTTTAGTCTTTGGACAAAATTTTCTTTGGTTTCTTATTGATAATCAGTGGAATATTAATAGGTGTTCCATTTAATCTTGATGAAGATCAGACCCACGTGTCAAAAGCCACCTTAATCTCTGAATTAACAATATATTGCAAGATCTCCAGACCTGCCAGAATGAGACAGGTTCATTCTTCACTTCTCATATTACGACTTCTTGAACTCAAAGGCATATAAACGTATTTTTTTTTTTCTTTCACCAGATAAAAAAAGACAAGGAAGTAAGTGAATTTAATTTAAAAGTTCATTAAAAGTGATGCATACTGCAACAAGCTGAATAACAAACTCAATTTTGCCTTGGGCAACAAGCAGAATTTATTTACTTTTTCCCCCTTTATCTTCCAACCCTCTTAAGTCAGACTGTGATGGATGAAGTGAAAAGAGTTTCCATGCCAAAATCTGAATTTTCAGCAAATTACCGACAGCTGGTATCATTCCAAATTAGAGATAGGCTATTACCAGTGATCTGTTTATGCCATGAATTTAGTCTTTTTGACTGCTCACAAATGATTTGTGAATTGGTTTTGCTTTTTCATGTGCACTTGTTTGTTGTTGATTTTTGTTTGAGATACTGTTAGCTGGGAGAAATGTTAACCATGTGGGAAACTTGTTTATCCCACTGAGACCTTTGTAGTACTTTTTAGATAGCTCATCTTACTGTTTTCATTCTAAACAAGAGGTTGTTTTCTATTCAGCATTTACTCTCTAAAGTATTTTCTGAGATTTTTTTTGGTGGAAGATGCAAATGATGACAGAGATCTGCAGTGCAGAACCATTCAGCGAGTTTTTTTGAGCATCCTTGCTCCGCTCCTGTAAAAACATTTCTGAAAATGAAATCTGCCTATCAAATGGTTTATGACTGGACAGCAGAGAAAGTTCCCTGGTCACAGCAAGCACAGTAAAACCACATTTTCTTTGCAAGGACATACATGTAATTCTAATTCAGTTATCTCTCTTGCTTTATCAGTTTCTTTCAGATTTGTCAGCTCACCAGAGATACCTGACAGTATCAACAAAAGAGAAAAATTAGTAGATGTGGAAAAACAAAAGAGAACACCTGTTACTTCTTTGTATTGTTCCTTCCTGATGGGATGTAGACTGTCTTTCCCTTTACTTTTTCCAACAGAGATCATTTAAAGAAGTACCTAAGAAGTAAAAATCTTCATGTTATCTTTTAATAACTTCCATATTATTCACTCCCTTTGTCCTCTTGGCTCATTTTCTAAGGAACATGAATCCCTCATATTTGATTTAATATTTTAAATCTTATGTTTCTCATTTCTGACTGAAAAAATACGAGAAGGAATGGAAGGCTGAACCAAATTGTGCAGTTCTATGCTGTTTAGATGATTATATATACAAAAAGAACCTTGTTACAGTGCCAGGAAAATGAATGTGATCGTCTGGGAAATGTTGGTATGGAGGAGAGACCTCCTACTACTGCATGTTGCTTGAATCACTTCTCTTTCTCATTTATTTTGAGATATTTTGTTCAATGGGCCTTCAAATGTTTGTATACCATCTTTACATTTCTCAGCACAGAATTCATATTCATCATTCCTGATCATGTTTCTTTAGGAGAAATAGTGCCAGAACAATTCTTTGCTGTCAGACCTTTATTTTTAGCCAATGATAAAGTTTCAGAACTTTATTTTTTCTCTCTTTCTTCTCCCCCTTCAGTCTTGACTGAGAATCAAAGACCTGTGCTCTCTACCTAGCTCACCTGAGGTAAAAGATGTCAGACATCTCAGGAGACATTTGTGTCACAAGAAGACAGGTCTGTATCAAGAGTGAATTCTGTTTAAAATGGACTTCAGTTTGTGGTGATTTCGCAGGCACATTCTAATCACAATGGAGTAGTAACCATTCATACAGAATATATATTTCAACACAGCTGAGCTTGAGAGGGAAGATTAAAATGATTTAAGGAAGGGATATGCATGATTCAACAGTGAGTAAAGGAACAATCTTTAGAGAACATGGAAAAGTGACTCTTCTCCGAAATAAAATTCCATCTGCATGCAAAATGCATTAACATGAGTAAAGAGTGTCGAGATAATGTTCTGTGAGAGAGGAGCTCCCTTTGTTTGCTCTGATGCTCTCTTTGTGACATCAGCATGTGCTGCATTGCTGATTTACATCCTATGCCAATGTGTGCCTCCTTTGGGCCCTCCATGAACCCCACTGTTCATGTCCCAAGTGCCACAGTGCACCCATCCAAGGCTGACAAAGTCACCCTCTCTTTCCATTATAAATCCAAAAAGCCTCTGCTAATTAAAATTGATCTGTCATTCTGAAGGCACTCAGGACACTGATGCTGTTTTTATTCCTGTGGAAACTGCATCCCTTACAACACCCCACTGACAGAGAAATAGTGTTATTGCCTTCCCTCTGCACATACAGGTTTGCGAGAGACACACGAAATGCCTTCTCTAAGGTAATACAGTAAGACTGCAGCAAAACTTGAAATTATCTGAGATCTCTAAGCTTCGGGCTTCCACCATAATTACTGAACCAAAAATTTGTCTTCTTTTCCAGAACATATTGCATTCTAAACAGAGAAGGCAAAGAATCCTCAGAGGAAAGAAAATTAATCCTAAAGAACACATTTGAAATCTGTACCTAACAGTATACCTACCATACTTGTTTTTCCCATTATATTTCTGAAACTTTTAGTGTATCAAATATCAGATAAGCTCAGATTCAGGTGCTAGTCTTTTGTTTTGTTTTGTTTTGTTTTTCTCCCTAAAGAAAAGTAAAAGAAAATAAAAACACAAATCTCCAGCAAACTACAGAGTTACCTGATTTTTCAAAACTTTAGACTGGCATTACAGCTATTCATCTCCTTTTTGAGAACTTTCAGCATCCTGAGCAGAGAAGTGATAACAATTTATTGCAAATATGAAAGCAAGAAGGACTGCTGCTTGAATACATCACTTCACAATACATAGAGTAATTACAGCATTAAGTGTTCAAATTTTTATAGAGTGGTTGTTTAAAGTTCAATGTAGACACCAGGAAGAATAAGGGGGAAAAATGTTACATAATATTTTTTTTATTAATTTTCTGTTTGTTCATCTCTGTTTAAAGAGGAAAAAAGGCTGAACTTATTTCAGCTTGTACAAGCAGACTGGTTCTTAAAAATGTGGTTGAAATCGCTTTCTCTCATTTTTTTTTTCTCCCCACAGCAGTTATGTAAATGGAAAGAGGACAGGACAAGAAAAAGGCAACGTGCTTTAAAGCAGGTTGGGTACTACTTGCAAAAGTCATCTAAAATACCCAGGCCAGCTTTATTCTTCTTTGATTTAGTAGGAATATTTGGGTCCTTCCTTTTAGCATGGAGGTCTTATTGAAATGATGAAAGATTGGTAAGCTGAAATCAAGAAAGAGGGCAGATAAAATGCAAAGTTTTCCTCAAAATGCTCTTTCAAACTTATGCTGTAACATAGGTGGCAGAAAATAAGAAATTATAGAAAAAAATAGAAAAATCATTATGACACAGACATTTACAGACCAATTCCAGAGAAAGTCTAGTTTTGAGTCTCCTTTCTCAGATCTTTGACAGTCACATTTTTTAATGTGACAGTCACATTTGCACATCAAGGTAAAACTGTTTGTTTTACACATTGAGTTCACTACTACATTTTGTTGATGTTGATGTTTTAGTGAAATCCTTAACATTATGTTAATGTAAATCTATGTGAGACTCTTTCCTTTGGAAGGCAGAGTGAAGAGATTTGTGAGGATAGTTTTCTAGGATATTTATATTCCCTGTTTCTGGCAAAATAACTAACACCTGGTATAAATAATAAAACACCTGTGGTACTGTTAGAAAACAGAAGCGTTACCTTTAAAAAATGAGCAATTTGACAATGATATTTGACTCAGTTGCTAAGCTGCCCTACTGTCTGGAGTGGCTCTTTCCACACACTTACTCNGAAATAGTGTTATTGCCTTCCCTCTGCACATACAGGATTGCGAGAGACACACGAAATGCCTTCTCTAAGGTAATACAGTAAGACTGCAGCAAAACATGAAATTAGCTGAGATCTCTAAGCTTAAGGCTTCCACTATAATTATTGGACCAAAAATTTGTCTTCTTTTTCAGAACATACTGCATTCTAAACAGAGAAGTGAAAAGATCCTTAGAGGAAAGAAAATTAATCCTAAAGAACACATTTGAAATCTGTACCTAACAGTATACCTACCATACTTGTTTTTCCCATTATATTTCTGAAACTTTTAGTGTATCAAATATCAGATAAGCTCAGATTCAGGTGCTAGTCTTTTGTTTTGTTTTGTTTTTCTCCCTAAAGAAAAGTAAAAGAAAATAAAAACACAAATCTCCATCAAACTAGAGAATTACCTCATTTTTCAAAACTTTAGACTGGCATTACAGCTATTCATCTCCTTTTTGAGAACTTTCAGCATCCTGAGCAGAGAAGTGATAACAATTTATTGCAAATATGAAAGCAAGAAGGACTGCTGCTTGAATACATCACTTCACAATACATAGAGTAATTACAGCATTAAGTGTTCAAATTTTTATAGAGTGGTTGTTTAAAGTTCAATGTAGACACCAGGAAGAATAAGGGGGAAAAATGTTACATAATATTTTTTTTATTAATTTTCTGTTTGTTCATCTCTGTTTAAAGAGGAAAAAAGGCTGAACTTATTTCAGCTTGTACAAGCAGACTGGTTCTTAAAAATGTGGTTGAAATCGCTTTCTCTCATTTTTTTTTTCTCCCCACAGCAGTTATGTAAATGGAAAGAGGACAGGACAAGAAAAAGGCAACGTGCTTTAAAGCAGGTTGGGTACTACTTGCAAAAGTCATCTAAAATACCCAGGCCAGCTTTATTCTTCTTTGATTTAGTAGGAATATTTGGGTCCTTCCTTTTAGCATGGAGGTCTTATTGAAATGATGAAAGATTGGTAAGCTGAAATCAAGAAAGAGGGCAGATAAAATGCAAAGTTTTCCTCAAAATGCTCTTTCAAACTTATGCTGTAACATAGGTGGCAGAAAATAAGAAATTATAGAAAAAAATAGAAAAATCATTATGACACAGACATTTACAGACCAATTCCAGAGAAAGTCTAGTTTTGAGTCTCCTTTCTCAGATCTTTGACAGTCACATTTTTTAATGTGACAGTCACATTTGCACATCAAGGTAAAACTGTTTGTTTTACACATTGAGTTCACTACTACATTTTGTTGATGTTGATGTTTTAGTGAAATCCTTAACATTATGTTAATCTATGTGAGACTCTTTCCTTTGGAAGGCAGAGTGAAGAGATTTGTGAGGATAGTTTTCTAGGATATTTATATTCCCTGTTTCTGGCAAAATAACTAACACCTGGTATAAATAATAAAACACCTGTGGTACTG
Organism: Malurus cyaneus samueli; assembly: GCA_009741485.1. Taxonomy (NCBI): domain Eukaryota; kingdom Metazoa; phylum Chordata; class Aves; order Passeriformes; family Maluridae; genus Malurus; species Malurus cyaneus. The sequence goes on from CM019217.1 coordinate 62,954,611, forward strand.
TTAGAAAACAGAAGCGTTACCTTTAAAAAATGAGCAATTTGACAATGATATTTGACTCAGTTGCTAAGCTGCCCTACTGTCTGGAGTGGCTCTTTCCACACACTTACTCAATGACTACATAATTATTTCCATCAGAATGAAATCTGCTTTCCTGTCTTCCGCTGGAATTATCTATCAGGGAACTTCCCGAAAGAATATGACATAGGAAGTCAGTCTCCATGGTCAACATAACTTTGTCTGGCTTTATAACCAATTAATCAAACTCGATTTTAAAAATTACAGAGAACCCCTCCAGGACAGTCACTGCAGTGCAGAGCACTCCTCAGAGATACAGGAAAATGATGTTCAAATCCCTGCCACACATCAGGCAGGCAGATTGCTCTGGAATGGTGTCTCCCATTGTGCTGGTTTGATCCTGGTGGATGCTGGGCGACCACCAAAACCACCCTATCACCCCCTTTTCAGCAGGGAGAAAATAAAATTAAAAGGACAGGGAGAGATCACTCACCAATTACTGCTGTGACAGATCGGGCTTGGGGAAATTAGTTTAATTTATCACCGATCAAATCAGGGTAAGATAATGAGAAATAAATCTTGAACCACCTTACCCCTACCCCTCCCTTGTTCCTGGGGTTGACTGCATTCCTGGTTTCCTTATTTCCTTCCTTCCACCCAGTAGTGCAGGGGGACAAGGAATGGGCACTGTCATCAGTTTACCACACTTTGTCTCTGTCACTCCTTCCTCCTCAGGAGGAAGACTCCTCATCCCCCTCCCATAAGAAATAGCCCTCCACAAAGGTTTTGTTTCCCTTTCTTGAATAAAATTGTCAAGGAGGCACTACCCCTGCTGTTGATGGGCTCAGCCTTGCCCAGGTTGGAGCCCTCTGGCACTGTGTCCATCAGACCGAGGGGATGCTCCTGGCACCTTCCCACAGAAAACACCCCTGGCGTGCCCCCACTACCAAGCCCTTGCTACAAATCCCAATTCCCCCACACTGCAGGGAGTGTTTTCACTGGTTTTGAGTACATTTGAATGCATTCCTGTCTGCACCATGAAAGTGGCATCCATGGGGAGAATGAATGGCTGAGAGCCTTGTGCAGGAGAGAGATCACTGCCCAGTGCTGCTGCCTGTGTTACACAGGCTCACTGGGGACCATGTGCCATGGAAAGCATCATGATCTTTTATGTTTTATTTTCTGTCTCAAAAGGTTCTTTCTACAGTCCTTTAATTTGAATTGTGGAGAAGTCAAACTTTGGAACACTGAACTGGAAAGCAACCAGAAGCTACGTGCTGGAACAGTGAAAAATTTTGGGGTTTATCCTTTCTCACAGGACTACCAACAAGAAGATTAAAATACACCCTTCTTTTCCCCTTTCATCCCTTCCATTCACTTTTAAGAAGATTAAGGCAGCTACATGGTATGGATAACTTCATTTGTATAAAACATCTTCTGTGAAACTTTTTTTGCTAACAAACTTCAGGCTGTCACAGATAAAATTTGTGAATCTCAAAGTTACAATTGCCTGAGCAAATGACAGCAAATTTAACTTTGTTGTCTCTCTTGCTGTGGTGTTAATAAATTAAGAAACAAACAAGGCTATTTTTCAAGTGTGACTTTGTTTTTCAACTTCAGAAGGCATCCATAAAGAATTTTGGAAGGGGTATCAATATTGCAGTCTAAGGCTAGACCTTTGCTATCACTTTGATTTAGGTCTGCCATGATTTAAAAGCCAAGCATGGGGTTCAGGTTGTAGCAGCAGCTTATCAGAAAGATTTGAACCAGGCTTTTCTGATACTCTGAGTGATTATTTTGGCCACATGGCAGTCAGTGAAAGCTTTGATCATTGCTCAGGTGAGAGGATTCCTTCAGCAAGTTCAGTCCCTAAGCCTGGTGTAATGCATAGGATGTCTCCAGAGTCCCTTACTGAAAAAGCTATTTTCACTGAGGTAAAATGGGTTTTGCTAATAGCAAATTTTGCAAAAGTGCATTCAGCTGGGTTATGCTACGGATAATTGAAACTATGCTCTTCCCTTCATTTTTCCTTAGGGCTGCAGAGACATATCTCATCACTGTAATTAAGTCATTATAAATACACATTGATTATTCTGAAACCTGTGGTCTGATATAAAATCCCAGTATTACTGTGCTCAAAAACATCGCTTTGACATATTACTTACTATTAAAGTATTGTACTCCAGCAAGATAGTAAACTACTCAGAATAGTACTCTCAAGGGAATGGGGGAGGGAAGGGATATAAAATCAAAACCTTGGTACTGTATTCTCTAGTATTGATTTTAGTAAAATGGTTTAGTGCTTTCTACGAAGGGTAAAATATTCCCCTGCTTTGTTTTGGCCGTGAGAGTCAGACTTTTAATCTATCTAAACTACAGAGGTTAAATCTAAAATACGATTTAAATAGAGTTTTCAATCCAGCCCTTTTTTAAAACATTTCTTCTGTGGATTGTCAGAAGCTGAAATGTAAAAGGCAGAGATGTGAATAGCTGGCCACAAAAGTAATAGTATAGGTGAATTTATAATGTATATCATAGAATTGTATATCCCAATTTGTATGTTTCATCTGAGGGTTTTGGCAGGCTCTTACTATCTGAACATAAATTTTGTCAGAGAAGCTTTTTGCTCACTGATAACTAATGAACAAATCAGTTCCACTCCTTTTTATTTCCTTCATTCAGCCTTACTGATTTTGCAACATTATGTTTTCAATTTTCTTGGCAACAAGAAAACTTTCTGTACTTTAAAATTCATCTCCTATTAGAAGAGACCTAGAGCCCTAATGCTCAGCAGCCCTTCAGAGACAGAATTTAATGTTGTTCTTGCAGTGTTTTTTTTCTGTCTATTTAGGGTCTGACTCTCATCTTTGGAGTCCTTCAGGCTCATTATGCAGTTGGTGATTTAGCAATTTTTTGGTGCTGAATGCATTAGTATACAACTGCTCCACAACTTCACAACCTCACTCACCCAGTGACTTATCTCAAATGACACAGTCCATTAAAAATGCTGAATTTATCAGTCACATTCATTTGCTTTCAAAATGTATAATGTGGGAAAGAAAACATGGAGCATTAATTACCACAGAGGCCACTGTGCTGTGCAGTCACCACTACATATTAATAGCAGCTTGTCAGTGGTGTTTTTGTTCATCATCTGAACTTGAACAAGAGTAAATTTTACTCTTTTCTGGTTTGTGAAAACTTCTGTAACATACAAGTAGAGTGTGAATGTTCCTCAGGAGGATGCACTTGATCACCTGCTGGGAAATCAGTAATGTGTGATTCTGAGAGTGGCAACATCTCCTGGTGCTGCTTGAAGCCATCCTGTCATTATCCAGAGCAGAAAGCAGGTGGGCTTTGCTTTGCTCCACCTCTGTGAAATGGCAAGGCAAGGAGGCACAGAAACTAATTCTGTATCTTTTAGACTTCCACTCATTGCAACAGCATCTTGAATCACTTCTTTTCCTTCTCTGTCTTGTGCTGGAACCTGTCATTGCCTGGGGACGTGGGCTCCTTCTACAGTCCTGTATCATTTGAAAGAGCTGCCCAATTGATAAACAGAGACACATGTTAAGGTCACAGGAAGGATATGGTCCACTGAAGCAGAAATCTGAGGGTGTTCTGTCCTGTTTGAGAGAAGGACAGAGGTGTAGAGATAGCTGTAGCACTGTTTAGCTCAGTCTTGGAAACCTACAGGGATAGGAATCCCACAGCTGTTTGGGACAGTGGGGTCTCCACAGCTTTTTAGGGGAGAAGTTGTATCGCTCTCCTAGTAAAGAATGTTTTCCAAACATCCAGCCTACATTTTCTAAAACATTCTCTGTGGCCATTGTGACTTATTTTGCAGTCAGATTTAAGGAACAAAGGCGTTTTCAAACCTAAATTCTTCTATGATTCCATGATGTTACCTTCCATCTCTACACCACAAAGAATTATTTATCATCTACAGCTTCTATGAATTAATTATTTGAGACCAATCCATGCAGAGTATTTTTTCATCTTTGTCAGTGATTTCACCAGCCTATCTATTTCAGCAATTTGGACTCAGGAAAACTGAGTAACAACATTAAATGTAAATCATTGAATGACATCTAGTTATAACACTGGCTTTGGTTTACAGCAAAGGAGATGTTCGAATGTTTCAAACCACACATTTTGCAGAGCAGTAGAGGATGACTGATCTTCTTTAGAGGCATAAACATGTCCATTTTTTCACTTCTAATATACAATTCTACAGTGGGAGGTTTAAAAAAAAAAAGTTAGCTCCATGGCTAACTAGGTAATTCCACTAAAGTAGTTTAATTCTGTGCTTTAAAGCTGTTTATTATTGTATCTAAATGCTAAGAAAGAGATTGCTTAAAATGCACTTTATAAAGAAATAGGGTTATTTTCTGGTTTTAACTGAGGAACAGCCAAAGTCACACTTAAAACACCAAAAGGTGAATCTAATACCACAAACAGTTAAGTGTGATGTTAATTCTAATGATGAATTTAATTCATAGTAATAACTAAAGTGTACTTAGTCCTTTGAACCAAAGTACTACTTTATTTTCAGGGTTTTTTTTTTTTTAATTGCTTGAGGTCTATTTAATAGTGCTGTTCTTGAGTTAACTTCAAATTTCTGACCTTTTCACTCACAGATGTCACTATTTAGCATTCACTTATTATCTGCCATAATAATACCAGTAATATAATGCAAACTTAAAAGCTGATCTATACTGGACAATTCTATTATATCCAGCTGCTTTTTTAATTAGGATCTATCATCCTAGGCCAGGTCATTTACAGTTTTGGTATTCCTCCACAGAAATAAAGATGGTGACATCTTTGTAGCTGACAATGAAAAGAGCAAAACCAAGAGCCATCAGAGAACTAAACAACTAGCTTAAAAGAACTGGATGGAGAAGATTTTAGGAATGATAATGACATTATTCTTACATTAGTATGAATATTGAGAGAAGTTAATCTAATACAGTAGAATTGCATTTATACAACGGAATACTACTACATCTTATCTCCAGACTTTCTGGAACTCCGGATCCTCATTTGAACAAACCTGACTGTCACATTCATCTTTCAAAGGTAAATTAATTGAATACTCTATGAACAACTCAGAGTTCTTACGGGAAGAAATAATAAACTTATTTCTTTAACATGGAGAAGAAAACTTTTAGTTCATCTTAGTAGTGCTGCAGTGAAAAATTGATATTTTTTAAAAAATATTTTACCTAAATAAGGTATTTCTACCAGCCCCATATATGACCAGCCTGTGTTTTTCATGTTCCTGAGCTGTTGCAAGCCATCCAAATGATGAACCATATTTTAAGTTTGCTGAAGGCCTGTAGTTTCTGAAATTTATTGAAATCCTTTAAGTTAGAGGGTGCTGTATAAATCTCGTATGCTTTAAAATATTTCCCCGTCAGTGAATGCACACATTTCCAGACATGAAGTGGAGATTGCACTGGGAATTTGGCAGTACTGATGGGATACTGCCACTAGCATCACAGTGGATATTGAATAGTGTGCATACTAAGGAAGACAACTGAGATCAGAGGTGACCTCAAGGTGAAATTCCAATCAGTGCCTTGCAGCTCTTCCTGGGAACAGGAGAGATCCCATTATTTTGATCCATACTGTCATTTGCAATACAAGCATAGCCTTCAGTGAACCTTCCTAAAGCTGTTAATACTTACACATTAAGATTCACCATCTAGTTTCCTTTGCAGCCCATTCAGGGAGCATATTCTGCATGTAGAAATCTTTATGGTTTTTTTGTGGAACTATAAGCATTCCCCCTTCTTTGTTTTTTGTTGTTTTTTTTTTTGTTTTTTGTTTTTTTTGTTTTGTGTTTTTTTTGTTTGTTTTTTTTTTTTCTGTCTAAACTAATAATTTTTGAGATTTATTGCAGCTAGAGAAACTCATACAGAATATGTTTTTTGCAAAGTTCTGACACAGAAGAATGAAGAGAAAATGAATGATGAAAAAAGGTATTACTGGATATTTTCTAATCATTTCCACACTATATGAAGACTTCACTGCTTTTGAAACCCAAAGAAATATCAATATATTCATTACTGTCTTTATGTTTGTGGAGAAAATGGTAAACTTAACTCAACAAATCTATTTTCTTTCCCTTTTTTCCCCCATGAAAATAAAACACATTATCCATTCACCTTAAACAAGATGTGCCTATTCTCCTAGAAAGATGCCTAAGGAAATGTTGAGTTCCTAATCTACTTTTTTCCTTTTTTTCCTATAGCAGATAGACTTCTTCAAAAGTTATGAGAAAGTGCTCTAAACTTACATTTTAAAGATACATATTTAGCAGTTGTGGAGATGTGTGCAGGGAGCTACAAGATTCTGCTTCCTGTAGAACTTTCAACCATGCAGCCAGACCTTGCAGAATTATATTTTTAGCAGAAATATATTAGTTGATGTTCTATAAAGTTCAGTTTACCACAGGTTCTTGGGCCAAAACTACAACAGCTCTCCTTCTGTTAGCTCATCACCACACAGAGGCGCTTTTCCTTTGGCATTTTAATGCTGAAACCATCACCAGGAGCTGGATTCACATCATTCCTCTGCCTGAGACCTCTTAATCCCGTTTATCCCAACTGTCCAGAGAACTCTAATTATGCTGAGCTATAGCACAGAGGGAGCCATCCCTTATTTTGCTGAACTTGTTCCCATTTACTTAAAAGAATTCAAGACTTGTCAGGCAAAGATTACCGGCATTAGCTGGGATGTGCAACCAGCACAGCCTCGGTGCCTTGGTGCCCAGTCCTTATCTATTTATATTTTGCCTGTTTCATGCAAAAATATATGAAATTACTGAACATTTCTCTCAAATAAAAACTTTATCATGAGGCAGGAGTTGCATCTGGAAACACCCTTGTCTAAATCATGCAGATTACACAGGTGGTGTTCAGGCATTCACTCTGGAATTCAGGATTACAGCACCAGATTATCCTCTCCTTGAAGTATTAATTCACTGGCATTATCTTTCTAGCTATCACTGATTCACGGTTTCCCTGTTAGGCCTGCGATTTTTATGAGGATAAAAAGAAGAATCCCAATGTAATCCTATAGTAAGCCCTAAGAGGAGCAGAATGAGACTTTTTTTATCTTATTCTAAGTTCTTAGGAATCAGACTAGCTGCTTTTTTGTGTTGTTGGTAGGTTTTTTTTATTACTGAAATTGCCATTGTTCTAGCTCACAGTAGAAAGTCCCTTGTGGTTATGAATTGGGAGTAAAAATCCATAGTCACACACTGACCGTGACTATTTTCAGGCAGGAATAAAAAAAAAAAAAGCCCAACTGGTTTATCTATTATCCTCTAAATTTATTTCACACAAAATAAGCTTTTACAGCTTTAAGGACACAAATTCTCTTTAACTTGATTTAAGGTTTTATATTTCATTTGATAGTCACTGAAATGTATTGCATTGTCTCAAAGTGGCACTAAATTCTGAGCTGCCATCACCAACAGGGCAATCTTAATTTTTCCATCTGTAGCATGAGGAGAGGGGAAAACTTTTTAAAAAATGAAGGAGGAATACTTTGCCAAGTTAAGGCTTCAAGAAGATAATTAGGTTTTTACTCTTACTGCTCAGTCAACAATTTGCAACCTGGAGGAGTGAGAATTCAGTCATTGAATAGTGTGTCAACACTTGTATCTCATCTTTTACTGCAGCAATATCCTGCTGTTTTTACAATCTCAGAAGTGGACCTACTACTGAAGCTTGCTGTTATATGAAAATAAGGATTATTTAATAACAGCAGCTTGATTTAAAGGTTTTCCATGTAACCCTTTTTTTTTTTTTCTTCTTTTTCTTTCTGTAAATCTTTATATAATGACAACTGGCAGTGCTCAGTCATCGCTTGTAATATGATTGGTTTGGTTTGTTGGTTGGTTTATTTGAGGGGGTGAGGGTGTAGTTTGTTTGGGTTGTTTTTTGGGATTTTTTTTGTAGGTTTTTTTTTTGGTTTGGTTTTTTTTTTTGTTTTTTGTTGTTGTTGTTGTTGTTGTTGTTGTTTTTGGATTTTTTTGAATATTCTTTCTTTTTCTGAATGTGTTCTCATCACATATATCAGCTTTTGAAATTAAAGGGTTCTCCAAACACAGATAATATAGAAACATATCCTTCCCACATACAGATGAGATAAATTATGGATCATTTGAAACCTTTCTTTTTTAACTTTTATACCAAGCAGTAACAACAAGAAAGATAATTGCCTTCCTGGATCTCTCTGAAGTCTATGAGAGTGTTTGGAGTTACTTGTAGGTCAAGGTCCCTTTCCCTAAAATTTACCTTGGTGTAAGAAGTCACATTAAGAACTGAGCTGCAATCTTCCCTACTGAGACTAAGTGTGGCACCTTTATGATTCTATGAAAAAAAAAAAAAAAAAAAAAATTATTGAAAGAGCTGGGACTGCAGGCACAGTGACAGCAGTGACACTGTGGTCACAGCAGGAACAGTGTAGCCACTGGCATGGAAGGTGAATGCAGTGAATTCAGGTGAGTGCTCAAACTTTAAAGCAAATGGGGCTAAAAATCTGACCAATATGCTATTTTTGTAGAATGCAGGCCTAACAGAGCATTTTTCATTTTCTTAAAGCAGGTGGGCTCTGCACAAAGGCAGCTCTGACAGTCAGAAACTCCCAGATTTTAATCTGAGTTTGCATGTAAATTCCTAATGTGATGATACAGATGACTCAGATTGCCTATTGTACTTAAAATCTCATTTCCTAAAAAGGGACAGAAAGTTATCTGATGAAGAGAGTTTTACATCTGAATCAGTTGCCTCTGGAGCAGCAAATTGAAGGAATACATATTGAGAGATTATCATGTCACACAGCAACGGTGCATGTTTTAAACTCTATAGAGGGCCAGGCACTGCCAGGTGACCCCTGGCTCCCCACACTCCCCAAGACAGTTCTGAACATCCCCTGCTTCCCTGTGAACTCAGTTTTCTCTCTGGCAGTCTAATCAGCCCATGTTACAGAAGGGAGGGAGAGCAGAGGCAGCACACCTTGGAGAACACGAGTGACTTTGGCCAGATCCCACTTTTCTCCCTGCTAATATCGCCTCTGCTGTGAGGGATTAGCTTCCTCAGACAGCCCTGTCAGGACTGCAAGGTTCTGGGCCTGAAAAAGCTGCCCAAACGGAGTGTTTGGCCTCGCCTGAACTCAGGCTATTGTTTTGTAATAAAAGTTATAAATTGAGCTGCAGCAAACAGCTTCAGTGAATAAATGGTGCGGCTGATGCAATAGGCTTTGAGTGGAGGCCCTATAATTTCTGTCTCGAGAATGTCAGCTAGCACATAACCAGGGGTCTGCACCACTGACATCTCACACCTTTATTCCTGTTTTGTAGGTTCTTTTCATCTGCTGACTGCTGCTGCTGCTGGTCTATGCCTGGGAGAGAGTTTTCATTACTGAATAGGGGAGGAATGGGAATTCAGACACCTCCTTCCGAACATAACAAGATTATAAGAGGAGTCATGAGACTGTTACCTCTGCTCATTGTTTGCATTAATTTAGACTTAGTAACGATGAAAATCCCTTTTCCCTGTTCAGTTACTGGGTTCTTAAAGCTGTCAGCTTGTCCTGGTTGGAAACAGAATTTCAATAAAACCCTCCTCGAAAGACTGCAATAAATGCTCCTAAGCCAACTTATTGTCATTAAACATTTAGTAAGAAGATTCAGTTTAAAACACTGTGAGTTGGCCAACACTTCATTTAATTAATACTGATTCTGAAAGCACAATATAAATTTTAGTGCTTTTTTTAATCACTCTATATTCCAGTTGCACTGATTCTAAAGCTTATATGATAATAATCATCATGCTCAAAGTAAAAGGATTTTTTTCCCATGTCTTCCATTCCTTAAATTGTTTTTAGATTTCCCAAGGGGCACATATCGCATAAGATTATGATGATAAAGATTTTAAGGCAATTATGTTTCTTTATTTGGAAGCTGAAGTTAATGTTTTTGAAGACTGGGTTCCCAAGAGCTCTGGTAAAAACAGAAGCCACGATTCCCCTCTGCATCTCAGTCGACCAACCAGCACAAAGAAAAAAAAGGAAATAAAGGGTAGCCTATCTTTGTGAACCACAAGTCAATTTTTCACTTAATATATCTGCTTTTGGTTGACTAGAAGATGTCTGTAACAGAACATTAACAAACACTGTAATTTGCTGGGGTCAGCCAGGTCTGCAGCTTCGTGACTCCAAGCCCTCTTAAATTATGCTATCGGCTTTCAAAACCTTATTAGGTTTAACCCATTTCGGCGCCACAGACTTCTCGGAATCACCAATGCACCTCTAATCAGAAAACCTCAGAGAAGCCAATCTGCCGCTATCAGAAACCTCAGGACAATTTTGTGTATTAATATTTCAGAAAGCATGTAGGAACACATGCTCCCTGCTGAGCATTACAACCAAGGAGGCTACAACAACAGCAGACATTGATCTCCAGCAAACCTGGCCAGAGAAGCTGTTGTCTCTTGTCTGGCTGTGGGTTTGGGAACCAAAGAAAGGAAAATGAAATGGGTTATTTGGCTTGTGATTAATAAATTCCCATAACTGTCAGGCGAGGCAGCGCACAGAAGTTGCATCTCTTACAGGAATAGAAAATCCTCAAAATTTTGCTTCTGAGGGCTAAGATCTCTGTACCATTAACCCATGGCTGATCTGTTATTTCTTTCTCATCGCATACCTGGTGGGAGGTTATGCAGTACATCCTCAGACAGGAGCAGCTGTGCATCCCCAGTGCAGATGGGGCTGTGGCTGGGCTGGTACACCAATCCCTGGAAAGGTGAAATGCAGATGGATAACCAAGGATGACAAACCAAACACCTCATTTTCAAAACTGGCCCTACTTCCCACATCCCTGCCACCCTGAGCAAGGCTTCACCTCAATCTAGTACATCCAAACTTCCAGCTCACCCGGTTTTTAGCAAAATGAGAGGTACTGGGAATGTTGACTATTATGGCAGAACTTAAATCTTACTTGTATTTAAAAAGACCCCCATAAAATATAAATTCGGTGTTGGCCTGACTCCTGTGATATCAAGTGAGGTGTTATCTGTGTGGAGCAGGTGATTGAAATAAAATACCAACATTTATTTGGCCTAGTTTTAACTTGTTTATAAATTATCTAAAACAAAAAAAAATAAATTAAAAAAAAAAAAAAAACATGCAAGACAAGAGACTGCTAAACACTAAAGCATTATATATGTGCAGATGTAATTTTTTTCCCAATGAAAGATTATTTTTGTAGTTTATAAATATGCTTCTTACTTTGGAAGCTCTCAG
>CM019217.1:62965977-63395796 GCA_009741485.1 Malurus cyaneus samueli
TAAATATTTTTCTCTCATTACGTATACATTTGCTACTTCAAAGACTTTTACTTTGCAAAAAAAGAAGGAAAGGTGTGTAAGACTTTTCTTGGAGACCCCCAAGCAATCCACACCAGCAGGAACATTTTTTATTACACTGATCAGATTGGAAATAGACATGGATTTCTTCAAAAATATTAATTTGACATATTAGCCGAACAGAAAACAGGTTGAGGATTCAGGATCAACTCAGCTTTAATTTCATTTCATTTCTCGTGCATACGTTTTAAGTCCTCCAGTTATCAGTGGCCAACAGTCCATTGCAGGAAAATTGGGATCAGATGCTTAGGTGTGGGGATAGAATAACAAAAATTTTAAAAAGTGGTTTACTTGCTACATGTATTAGAGGATAACGTCACTTCAAGGAAATGCAGTTTTTCCATGATTCTATATTAATCAATAGAGCATGAGTAACATGTCTTCATTTGTGCTTGAGAATGTTTCTATTGAATCCAGCCTTGGAAATGGTATGAGCTGGGGATTCCATAATTTTGTCATAAAATCTATGCGATAAAAGCATTAAGAGACTGGTTGTGCTATTGATTCAGTTTGAAATAGGAGCTTGTAGCATACACTTAACCCTGTTTTCCTAGCATCATCTTCTAACAATACTAAATCATATATTGCCATAAGACAGACATTTACCCTCTTTCCATTTCAGTATGGCATTTAAGATGCGTCGTATCTTTTCATGAGACATTGTGTGGAATAATTTGGAGATTAAAGCTTTAACTTTTTACTTTCCTGCCATCGATTCCCTACCTCATTAGTCCGAATCATCAGCAAAGATGAGCACTAGTAGCTACAACTTCATCTTTTAAATGTCATATCACTTGTAAGAAAATAAAATTATATTCCTAAACATTAATACATTCCAGAAGTTGTCTTCTTTGTTTTATCAAATGTTTTCTTAAAAAAAAAAAAAAAAAAAAAAAAAAAAGTTAGATCAAATATTTTTTGTCTCCCACTCTAAAAATAATGTATGTGGGACATTTATTACCAGAATTAGAAGATCCCTTTGGGTAAGCTCCTTTTTATGCTTACATCCAACTTTTTCCTTGTAACTAAAAAAATGGTAACCAATGTCAATTTAGCTACTGATAGTCACAGATATTTTTCTTTTTTTCTCCATAAGAAGTTGTGCATTACTTTGGCAACTTGACGTTATAAACTAGTTCCCAAAAGCTTCTACCTTTAGCCACTATCACTAAATTATGTAAAATACATTAATAGATATATTTACTACATAATAAATATTAAATCTGAGCATTCATATTCAAAATTATTTGCAAACTTTTAAGTCTTAATAATTTCCTTTACTCAAATGAAGAAGAGTAATAAAAAATCCTGAATCATGACAAGCACAAAATTACAGAAGAAGGACATATGATAAAACTTCTGTACATTCTGGCCTGTGATATTTGATGTCTCCTTAAGCTCCTCCACATTGGTTCCTGCTGTAAAATGTCCCTACTTTTCTTCCATGTCATTCTTAATGACCTGCTTAGCCACCAGTGATTTTCCAGGGTCATCAAAAACTGTCAATCACTCTGAAAACTCCAAAGGCAATTGGACAGCAAGAATAAATTTTGAAATAATCTGATCTTGGATGTCATCCTAGGATATGCAAGGAGTTGGCTGACACAAACTCAGAGCTGCTGGCTGTGTTTTGAGAGCACACAGAACATGCATTGGCCTATCAAATGACTGGGAAAGGGCAAAGACAGGGCTTACTCTAAACCATGAAATGAAATTAAATTTCTCTATTCATCAGAAAGTAAAAAGGTATCTAAAAATCCTCAGAAGATTATTGATTGATTAAAATGCATCAATTTGAACTACTTAGTGTATTTCTCAAAGTTTTGGGATCTTTTTCTGTTGAGTTCCTTCAATAGTTCTAGTAATTTGTAAAACAAAGAAGTGCAAATACCACATTTATGGAATAGATTAAAATGTGTTAGGGATATGACTGAGAACTAGAGATCTCTCATATCTTGCATAAACAATTCAACTTCCCGCTATCTTATTAGATCAGGATAAGTCTGTCAATTCTTGTAGTGTTAATAATATGTCACACAATGTAGAAAATATTTAAATCAAGGAATGAGCACACCACACTACCTAAATGCAAAAGCAGTAGTAAAATAGGTCATGAAAGCAGGGAGGAAGTCTTTGCTGGTGAGAAGAATGTCTAAGAACATCTTTACAGTCTTCTAAGAAAATACTAAAATAACCAAAAAAAACACCTACTGATTTTTGAGTATACAGTGCATGCTAAGCTCACTCTCCAGTCACATGCGACAATGTGTCGAATAAAGATTTGCTCATTAAATAAATATGGACATCAGTATAGGCAGGGGGGTGCATGGGGAGAGAGGCAAAAAAAAAAAAAAAAGGACTTTGTTGGCTTTTAGGCTTTAGTGACTTTTGATGACATCTCAAATCTGAATTTGCTAGATGAGGATAATTCTAGGTATGCTTTTAGATTATAATATAAATTGTAGATTAAGTATTTCAGTTTGGTCTGTGTGTCTCCATAACCTACAGAGTCCAGCAGGTATGTCTGTATTTGAAACTCAGTAATTTTGTTTTCATACTTTATGCACAAACATCCCAAAGAACAAAAAGGACATGGTTCCTTTCGTGCAACTACGTCGAAAGGGATTTAAACAAAAATTAAAAATAGGGGGATGAGCTGAGCACAGCCCCCATTCCTGTCCCCCTGCACCCCTGGGGGAGGAGATGGAGAAGCTGGGTGTAAAGTTAAACACAGGAAGAAAGGAGGAGTGAGAAGGTGTTTTAAGGTTTAGTTTTTATTTCTCATTATCCTTCTCTGATTTGTTTGTTAATTTGTTTTGTTTTGCTGTGTCAGTAACTGCTGAGGGATCTCTCTCTGCCCCTATCCCAACCCATGAGCCTTTCCTTACATTTTCTCTGCCCATCCAGCTGATAAGGGCAGGGATGATTGCTCTTGGTGAGTAAGGAATCAGAATCCTAATCCTGTTCCCACTGCAGACAAAGTCACCTGACAGCAGCATTTGCCTGAAATAATCCCATCTGTGAAAACACATACTTACTTACCTCACAGGGAAAAGGTCTTCCATCAATGGTGTGCTCTGATCCCTGGCTATGCGTGGTCCCCCAGTGGAAGTGGAACTGCTTCAGCCGAATGGCTGTAAGAGTGCATTGGACAGACCATGGAGAGAGGCGAGGCCCTTCTTATCGCTGACTACTCTCTAGATCTCAAGCGAGAAATGAAACTATTGTTAACCTCTACTGTCTAGCACTAAAAACAAAAAAAAAAATAAATTAAAAAAAAAAAAAAAACATGCAAGACAAGAGACTGCTAAACACTAAAGCATTTATATGTGCAGATGTAATTTTTCCCAATGAAAATTATTTTTGTAGTTTATTAAATATGCTTCTTACTTTGGAAGCTCTCAGAGATAATTTATAACAAGTTAAGGCTAAAATAAATTTGGTTTTATTTCAATCACCTGCTCCACACAGATAACACCTCACTTGATATCACAGGAGTCAGGCCAACACCGAATTTATATTTTATGGGGGTCTTTTTAAATCAGTAAGATTTAAGTTTTGCCATAATAGTCAACATTCCCAGTACCTCTCATTTTGCTAAAAACGGGTGAGTGGAAGTTTGGATGGATACTAGATTGAGGTGAAGCCTTGCTCAGGGTGGCAGGGATGTGGAAGTAGGGCCAGTTTTGAAAATGAGGTGTTGTTGCTCTTGGTTAATCCATCTGCTGTCACTTCGGATTGGCTGTACTCAGCCCAGCCAGTCCCCATCTGCACTGGGAGCCAGTGCTCCTGTTAGGACGACAGCATCCTCCACCAGGCTTAGTGAGATGCCTAGAGACTAGTTATACAGATCAGCCATGGTATGGTCGAGATTCTAGCTCGAGCAATTTTAGATTTATTCCTGTAAGAGATGCAACTTCTGTGCGCTGCTCGCCTGAAGTGCTATGCGGAATCTTGTGGAGTTGATCACAAGGCCACTGGGAAGTAGACATTTTAATGTAAGAAAGATCAGTACCACATGTGTGCACTTGATTACAGAAATGTTGAGGAAATTTGCTCTCCAGGGTGGGGGGATGGGATGAGGGAGGTACAGATGTCACTGGTGCTTACAGTAATTTCATATTTTCATACACAAAAATTATCTTGATTTTACAGCAAGCTAGAAATTAAACCACTTCTTAAAATAGTCTTGAGGCAGAAAATCTTCATGCTATGTAATAAAATATATTTTTCTCAATTAAGGAAAACATTTGCATTGCTTTTTTTCCTAGCCAAAGGAGTTGGTTTGGGAGAAACACAGTTTCATTATGCTTCCAGGAGGATTCAGGCAAAGTTTTATTCTGCTGAATTAATAACTTAACTTGAATGAAAAACAAAGCTTGTCTTTGCCAAAAAAAAAAGAGGTAAAGGCCTTCTTCCAGGTCTTGTTGGATCCTGGAGATCAGCATGTCTAGGTGATGTCTAGTTTTTTATTTTACTTTTCTATATCTTAGTTTTTTGCTTTGCCGGTTGCGTGTCATCCAGGAATCCCGGTACCGTCTCTTCCATCTGGGATTTCTAAGCCACGATTTAATACACATTTCAACTAATTACACTGTTGGGTTTTTTTCTTGCCCTCCACCTCCTACAGTTTTATTTCAACTTCCTTTTCCTCCCCAAATACCCTGGAAAGTATTGTGTTAAAGAATGACAGAGGTTCCTTTCCCTGATTGGGCACTGTCTCGCCTTGCTCCCAGCAATGCAAAACTCATGAAAATCAATGATGGTCTGGCACAGTTTTACCTGGCATTGGTTTTGTGTCACCTCTGTGGAAGCCACATCTCATCTTTACAATTTCATAAAAGCAAGTTCAGAATGGGTCTGTATTTGGGAGAACGTGCAGAATCTGGAGTCGGTGAATTAGTGTTTTGCTGCGGCTTTGTGTAATGCAGTCATTACTTAAAACATAAAAGCTTTGTGTGGTGGCTGCATGCTTCCTTCTGAGTTATTAGCATCTCATACACTTTTTACAAGCTGAGCTGTAATTCATGGGAAAAAAAAAACCCAAAAAACTGATATACTGGCAAGCACTCCACGTGCATGGGGCAGGACAGTTGCACACACCCACACAGTGCTAATGGAATATGTGCTTTTTCTCTGCACATACTTACCAAGGGTTTTTTTTTTTTTTTTGTTTGGTTTTTTTGGTTTGTTGTTTTTTTTTTTTGGGTTTTTTTTTTTTTTTGCCAAGTGCCAGCAAAAATAAGCACTTCTTGCAAAATTTCTCTAATTTCATCAGGATGGCTGCAAGCTTTGGGCCCCTAGCTGTCTTTTCTGCACCTCGTTCACACATCTCCCCTAATCACGAGTCTGTAAAGTTAACTCTTGTTTACACAATTTCTTGCCAAGTGTTTTTCACAAATTATTCCTGTTAACCCGTAGTGAAGTAAACACCCTGATGAAAGTGCATTTGCTATGAAGCTTCAGATGCACCTGACTGTTGTTAACTATGCTTGAAAATTGCTCTTATTGGACGTCCCAAAATTTACGTGGCTGTTGAAGCTATGGGAAATAAAAAATGTTGGAGTAGTAGCTGTAAACCTGACTTTTCAGATTTATTAGAATTAAAAGATCCTGAAAATAGTCAGGTAGTAGGGGAGAGGTTCTGACCTGTTGCAAACTTATAGTTAAAAATTGATAAAATGCTACTGAGTCGTATGGTGTCAAACAGTGTTCAGTCTCTGGTCATCAAGAGGAAACATTTGTTTCATTCCATTCCTGCCGTTGCAAAATGCCAAAAAAATAGTGACAATGTCCAATTCATTGGGTTGCAAAGGTAGTGTGTAATGGAAATAAATAATACATTTCTTTTCATGAGAAATAAAACAAATAAAAATTTTGTGGATGTACCAGTCTTTGTCAAAACTCCATTTCTGAAGAAGGAATGTTTGTTCCCATTCTTTTTAAAAAAGCAAATTTTTTTTAGGTGACATTCAGACTGCAGATCGGCAAAAATGATAAATATTTTGTTGTATAAGGAGAGGTGCTCCTCAAAAATTGTCTTTTCCAGATCTGGAAGTCAGGAGTACTCCATAAAGCTATCTAATTTAGATAATTTGGAAAATCGAATATCTTTCATATGACGGTAAGCAAAAAAGCAATTCAGGTGATTTCAGCCTTCTTTCTTTTCTGTTTTTTTCTTTTCCCAGAAATCACAAGCTGCAGAAATTATTTGGGTGTTAGGGATAGAATTGACAAATTTTCCAACCTTTTTAGCGTGGTACCCAGGCATAAGCATTATGTGATTTTTTTTGATACTGCATTATTACCTCTAAACTAAATTCTAATTCTTAAAATGTGTCAGTACTTAGAGCATATAGGCCTTAAAAGTATTTTTATAATAAGATTAGGTATTTACAACTGTATTCCTAGTGCTACACCTACCATAGGAGGATCAAAAGTTGGAAGACATTATCTGTTTTGGTTTTTTTTTTTTTTTTTTGTCTCCTAAGTCTCTAACCCTTTTCTTCTGTAACTGCAATGCCTTCTGCCAGAGTAAGATAGATTCTTGTTTTGGTAATTATACTTCAGTGTAATTTACTGAAATAGTTTCTTTAGGACGTAATACACAAACTATAGGATATTTGCTTCAGTAATACCAAAACTGTCTTTTTTGCTTCATGATTAGACCAAATTTCTATCGTGAAATGTTTTCAATTGATATATGACAGAAAGCTTGAAACCTTAACCCCCTTTCAATTCCAATCAACAAAAGAAAAATCTGTATAGATATATCTCTTAGTGTAGATTCTGTGAATTATATAGCTAGATCTGTTGATTAATAATACAGGTAGCTGCTAATTATTATTTTTATTGGACTTTTCCTGTTTAAATATTCTTACTACAGAACAAAAGCTTTATTTCTTGTTGAGGCTTCCTGCACATTGTTGACTTGCATTCGCATCAGAGGAAATTGAGTTGCATGTAATCCTCCAAGAAAATTGTTCAGTATTATTCAGTATTATCTTAAAAGATAATATAACAAAATTTAGTATCCAGCCAAAGCCTGAATAACTGCTAATGGCATCCTGTCAGAGTGAATCAGAAACTCGATACTGGACAGAGCACTAAGTGTTACTCATTTTCAACATTGCCAGCAGAAATAACAGAACAAATGGGCCGATACAGCACTGCGAGTTTTCTGTGTAATTGGCACCACCTAAAGCTGACCTTTAGGTTTCCAAAGCATAATGTATGTCCTGGGTACACAGTAAGAAGAGAAATAATGAAATTGACAGGCTGGACTCATCATTGAAAAAAATACATAATCCATTTTACAGTGTCACATAATTCTTTGAGATTCTGGAAGCCATCCAGAATCCATTTTAGTATTTTCAGACAAATGGCTGACACTTTAATGACCAGCTATTTAAGGTCAACAATTTAAAACAGAGTGGTGTACTTGTTCCAAATGAAATTTAACGTTTGAAAAGGAGTTTAACATTCGGCTGTATGTGCAGCATCTGAAAACATAAATTGACATCCTCGAAGGAACGTATCTGCATATGTATCCATTTACATGCCCATCTTATAATGCTAATAGTGTCATAAATGTTGATCACTTTGATTAAACACATTTATCATTCTCTAGTAGTGCACACAGGGGCATGTACATTGGTTATGGAATGTTCTGTCTGCTGTGACATATTGAAAGACACATGGCATATATACCCAAATCACATATAAGATCCTGCTTTTCTAATTAATAAACATTGTGGCAAAATTTTGCTCTGGGCATGTTTTGACTTTTACTGCATATGTTTTTAAAAGATTGTTCCAAATGCTGGTCTGTCGCGTTGCATCATTCTTTATTTCATAATTTAGTAATCACAACAGGCTTTTGTGGTATGCTGCCTACTGGAAAGCAGCATCTCGGTCAACACAGTTTATTTAAATGAAAAGAAACCATTAGCAGTGTTAATATAATTTTCATTATTCCACAGAACTCAACCAATGCTTTATTGTGTTCCAGCAGTGATATTCAAAATAATACCTACAGCGGGATGAGGTACAGTTCACAGAATTACAAAGTGCTTTTAACATGAATAAAGCTAAAGATTAAGAGAATTAATTGCAACATTGGATGTAGAGCACTTTGGATTATCTTTCTTGATCGTTTGATTGAAAAAACACTTCCTACACATGCTTTTGCAATACAAGATTAGAATAATTACATCTGAGCAAATGCCTCAAAAAAACCCTCGTGTGTTTACACTGAGTAAAACAATATGCTAAATTGCCCATGCCTGTGCTTATGCTTCCCCCTGCTTGCCCCAGCTGTTTTGATGAATAGCTTAACATAAAATATGTGTGCAGGAAAAGCTGCTGTCTCTGAGAGTTTTCAGCAACGTTTTTGTAGATATCAGTCTAAAAAGACAGCTTTGATTGCTCAAGAAATATCATTATCAATAGATCCTTGGACCAGTCATACTATAGATCACATAGAGTGTGTGTCCATTCCTAATTGAAGAGCATGGATACGGGTTGAGATGATTTGGCAAATATTACTCGAGCATGCTAGCTAAAACTGACACCACACACTGGGACAATGCAAAGTGAGGAAAAGGTGAGTGGTTCCTTCACCTTTTTCCTTAGAGATGGTGAAACAGTGCTAGAGTTTCACTCAGAGCCTGGATAAAGGGTGGGCCTGCAATGGGTGTGCACCTGTAATGCTGAAGTGACGATGTTCTGAGCAGAGGGTCCAAACAGGGGACACAAAAAATGTCCTTTGAAAACTAGATTCTATCCTCTTATTCTGTAATGATCAGCTTCCATCCCTATAAGACAAAATCATATTGGTGAATTTGCTTCATACTTCTGAATTAGTTTGTTTTCCTCAGTTGCTTTCCCATTAAACCAGAAATAAACACTCTTGCTCAGCTGCGGTGCTGGTGGGGCTCACAGAGGCGGTTCAGCTGGGTTTGCCTTTGTGGAAGCCACTTGCTTGAGCAACACTGGTTATCCACCTTTTGTTTACAGATGTTTAACGGCTCATTAATTATCTTAATATTGCGTATTTCCTCCAGCTGCTTTCACAAATCCAGAATTTCTTTGTGGTGTCTCTTCAGCAGGTCATCGTCATCAAATACTTCATTGACTTTCAGAGTCTTCTTCATTCTTTTGTCTTTTCTTGGCAAACTGGAAGAACATTCTCTCATGAGCAATATTTTGAGACTAAACTTCTCAAAACACTTATTCTGTCTCATTTTTGCTTACAGAATTAAAGGTACACTAAACGACCAAAAAGATACACAGATCATGTGACATCCTTCTCATTGTATAAAGTGTGGGAAAGAGGAGGAAGGAGAGCATTTGGAGTGATGATATTTGTCTTCCCAAGTATGGTTTGGTGCGATAGTGGGGCCCTGCTCTCACATTCATGGCTGAACCTCTGCCTGCCCATGGGAAATAGTGAAAGAATTCCTTGTTTTAGAATTCCTTTTTTTCCTTTGTGTGGGCTACTTTTGCTTTACCTGTAAAATATCTTCATCTCACCCCACAAGTTTTCTCACTTTTACCTTTCTGATTTTCTCCAGGATCCCACTGGTGGGGAAGTGAGTGAACTTCTGCCTGGGGCTTGGCTTCTGGCTGGGGTTAAACCACAGCTCACAGTCAAAACACAAATAAAATGCTTCAGCAGACAAATCATCTGATGAGGCCTAGTTCTGCATGACCCCTGTTTTAGAGGGAGTTATTCTCCGAGTCCTTGTGTGGATTAGAAGGGTACTGCTCTCCAATGGTGCTGCACTCATGCTCATTTAATTCCTTAATTGCTCAGTTGGTGTGAGGTGGCAAACTGTTGTGCAAGGAAGTGTGAAGGACCTGAGCACAAAGCAGGAGGGACAGCCCTCCCTGACACCACTTTGCTGCCATAAGGATGAGTGGCAGCATCTTCAGAGCTCTTTAAATAAAGGAGTTTTCCTACATCTGCAGCAGGGGGAAGGATGCTAACAAAATCATAATGATAAACTATTTACAACTTTCTGCACCTTGATCAAACAAAGAAATGGGCAGGAGAATCTTAAGGGGTCCCTTCCCATTGCATGGGGCTGGAACCAGATGATCTTTAAGATCCTTTCCAACCCCAACCATTGTATGATTTCTTTTATGTGATGTTGAATGAGTTAGTCAGCAGGCAAAAAAAAGAAAAAAAATTTAAAAGGGACAACATCAGAGTTGTATTTGAGATCCGCGATGTTGCTATCATCATTTCTTTAAAACATTATTATCTGAAACAAATAAAATCCTTGCCATGCTAATATGAAAATGGCAATTATAAGTATGAATTAAAAAAAATTCCTTTAACATTTTTTATTAATATATCCTTTTCTTTTTTTTGCTTTTTTTTTTTTTTTTGTCCTTGATGATATACAGTCTATTTTACCTCTCAATACATAGAACTAAAGACTCATTAAAAAAATGAGTTATTTACCATATTTGTCATAACTCATATTTTCTTCAGTTATTTACACCTATTCACAGTGGATGCAAACCAGTGTTAGATTGCTAATTATCTCCTTGTGTGAAACAGTGTTAGGGGTTTATCATTTGCACTTTGTCTGGGTGTAATTACACAGTCAGTCCCAGAATATTCTCCCATGAGTGGATTGCATGAAGAAAACTTGAGAATGAGGTCATCAAAGCAATAAATTCTCAATTCATAATTTGGGTGTCAGTGCCTTGCTTGTGATGAACACAGTGTTTATAGTTTTTTTAACTGTCAGTAGAGTAAAATTTGAAAATTAGGGCCTTTGAACTGCTGAAGGAGACTTATAAAGAAAGAATGAAATAATTTTTTCACTGTTTCTTTTTTTTGCACCAGGTACAGCTAGTTGATTCTGCAGTTATGTTCCAGCCATGCTTTACAATTAATATTGTTTCACTTGTGCATAAGGAGCTACCTGAGTGCTCTGCTGTCAGCATGAGTGGAAGTTGTAGCGAGATCCTGGGTGTCACAGGACTTGTTAGTCTCACTGAATGCATCAACCACATCACAGGCTGAAGAGCAAGATGGTGCTTAATTACTTAATTATCACCTTTTTTTTTTTTTGTTTTTTTTTTTTGTTCCACCAGACCCTGTTACAGCTCCACATTGCTAAAGGATTGCTTAGGGACAGACTGTGCTAAGAAAAGTGCAGATGCTGTCTTATGTCAGTGCTGTAATTTCTGTTTTCACTTCTCACTTTATGTTGTGAGAATTAATCTTCTTTATTACTGGAAGCACTTTTAGTCTTTGTTTTTATATCACGTCTTGGATTTTGATTTGAGCAGCTCTGTTTTTTTAGAAGAGGGACTTTGCCAGTCAACAGGTACTGATGTAGAATTTTGTGGTGTGTTCAATGGTAACTTGTCCATGGGTAAATGTTGCAATCTGCCTGAAGATGCAAAAAAGGCTTCATTATCACAGAATTAAGTAATGTGCCCATGCAGTATGTGAGCAGTTCTGCTTTTGGGAACAACACCGAGGATGAAGTAATTTTAAGACTTACATCTTGAGGAACTGGCTACAATTAAACATTTTAGTAGTTAGGGTGGAAGTGGTTGTGAGAGCCAAGATAGCATATCTAGATAAATAAAACTTTAGAACAATAAAAATTTGTGCTTTAAAAAAAACAATCTATGTAATTAGTGTTATTAGTTGAAGTTGGTATCAGTATTGGTGTATAAAGAATTTCCTGAGAAAAATGTCTTACTTGGAGCAAAAGAACACAGGGTCAGAAGTCAGTGTTGGAAAGGGAACACCCTAAAGGCATGATAATGGCCTGTTTGGTGTCAAAAGGAGAGAAAGATACCAAATATGTATCACTGACAAGGGCCTTTTGGTGACCAGAAAATAAAAACATGATTGTAGGAATAATAATGTAAGTAAAATAATAACAAAATAATATTTGGATAAGTTAAGGAATATTATGGTTTATGGAAATACTCTGAAATCACATTTGAAGACAGGGAAAGCTGAAGGAAGGTATGGTTCCAGCACCAAACCAAGAGGGTAAGGAAATAGTGGGTGAAATATATGAAGCTGAAACATTTTATGTTTTTAATTTCTGATTTTTAAATTGTTAGTGATCATATGGCCACTAATATGATCAAAGAGCACTTTCTGTTAAGGAAATGAAAGTAATAGGTCTAGAATACTTAAATAAATGACACATCTAGATCAGGATAATGTATAAAAATCATAGTGGGCTCTGAAGTTACCTCAAAATAAAAATTCTCTGAATTCTTAGTATTTGAAAATGTTCATGGATCCATGGGACTCCACATGAATGGAAGGCATCTGGTACACTCAAAAAGAAGGTCTAAAATTCAGAACAAATTAGACTGATGTTGATAACAAGGAAAATGTTGAAATAACTTCTGTGACTGACAATAATGTTTTACATTGGTGATCTTGCCAACATAAAACACCATTTTAATCCAAAAATGGGGAATTTCCTTTCAATATAAAAATACACAGGTTTTCTGTAGTGCTTTTGACAAAAGGTGTCTTTAATTAGCCTTTTTAAACGCTTGTCCTCTTGTCCCTTAAGGGTATATCCTTTTCCTGGTTATCAAGGATATATGTAGGATTTTGGAGCTCAGAAGACACAGCTGACTGTTGAAGGCATACTTGCCTTTTAATGCTGGAAGTATTTAATATGTGGGTATTTTCCCTGTATCAGTTTTTTCAGGCTCCTACTGGTTTTTCAGAAAGCATGGAGAAACTTGGTCTTTTTGATATCTCTATCTTTCTCTCTAACTGGTTTAAAATTGACCAATAAATCATAGCTTCCCAAGGAAAATAAGCACAGAATGCAATTCCATAAAAGTTTTGGGAAACTGGCTTTAAAACTGTAACAAGCATCAATCCTGCAGCTCTGTTTTAAACCTGGTGGCAGAAAATCCGGAGGAGTAGCATAATTTCAGTTTACTGGCTGGATGTTGATAGATGAAAAGATTTTGCAAGTCTACAGTTAAAAATATAAGTTGAAGCTGAGACCAGAAACCATGTGAAAATGTGTGATTGATAAATAGAGTGTACACAGAAGTGTAGCAGATAAATATCTGGTTTAGCTCTGTTTTTTCATCTCCCTTTCTATGCATATAAATGATAAGTTGAGAGATGTTTTAAAATTTTTTTTTAGGCTGATGATCTGATTTTTTTTTGTTCTCAACATGTGATGTCAGGTCTCCCTCACGGAAAGGAGTTGCAGTTTAGGGGATCCGTGCTTCTTAATGTATGCCTTGAGTGTTTTTCATTTAGGGGGATTTATTTCCTCTCTTAATATCTCTGCCTCTTTAATATTACAAGAAATCGGTTTCAACAGTTCTTTGCGCTTAGCAGTGGAAGCATTAATATCCATTGGGCATTTGTAGATGCAGCTGTCACCCATCCAAGTGGGTTAACAACCAGGCAAGCCAAAAATGTGTCATGATTCTTAATAGGCCTGGACAACGTTCAGCCTGAGAGTGGAGCAGCTCTGTGCATTTCTGACAATTCTATTACACATGAAGATGGACATTGCCAGTCACGCCCTGCCCACCACAGAAATGGGATTAAGACAAGCACTCCATTATGGCTGTGTCCATTATGTGATGCTTGGTAACCTGTCATTTTGGGGTGGCACCAAGCCTGATGTTCTGACTGGCTTCCTGAGTGATATGAAACTACCATTTACTGCAATGATTTCATTTTAAAACCACTTTCCTTAAATCATATTGCTAACATGCTCAGGTTTAAAAGTTGTAACTCTTGCTGTTCTTTGGTCACTTGAAATGCTGATGCACTCAAAATACACACTTAGAAACATTTTCCATATAAATATAACCTATGATATAATTGCCGATATGATTTTTATGTAAATGATGGAGTATGATATTGAGAAGAGTAGGACATTCAGCCAATAACTGGTTTTAAAACTGGAGAATATTTCACTAACTAAAGTCTCTAATTCCTACAATCTTGGACATATTAATTCAGTGACCAGCAGTGGTTAGCCCTCTACATACTAATCAGAAGGGAAAAAAATCCCAAACACCAAAAGACACTCTGAAAATAAGTCTAAATTAGGATGCTTCTTTGTTGTTAGAGTTGCTGCTTATGCATTAAAGACTGAGACAGAAAACAAAAAAATACGCCACTGATATAAAATGGTAAACTTTCTTCAGTTTTCTTGACAATCAGGACTGCTGCCTTACTGCTTATTCTGTTTATCTGTGCCATAGAAAATAACATCATTGAACCAATATTTTTCTCTTTTTTTTTTTTTTTTTTTGCACTCTACACATCGTCTGAATTTTCTGTAACTTGGATAAGGTAGACATAAGTTAAAGCAGCAGAAAGTCCTGCCTGAGCAAAGTCTGGCTTTATAACGTGAAGCTCCTATTGAAAACTTTCCCTAGACCGAGAAAGATTTCTGGGAGAAAGTGATAACTAGAAAAGTTAAAGCTACAGTTACAAAAACCAAAGTATTAGTTAAAATATAACAATGATTTTTAGTTATATAACAAATTAAGAATTAAATGCCATCAGTATAAGCAGATATTAAAAAACAGTTCAGCGTAATAGAATAAATAATGAATAATGTTTGGAGGCCTTGTTTCCACATGGCTTTTCCTTGGATTCTATGTTCAAGCCCATTAGTTTTGTGACTCAGGTAGCAGCAACAGCAAGTAGGAAACTGTGTGGCCTTATGTTGTCCTCAAAGAGGGCTCAAGATTCCTCTGTATCTGGTGGTGAATTAAACAAGTCAGTGATTTAAGCAAAGACATCAACTCCTGTAATAAATACAGCAATCGAGCTAACTTTGTGTTGCTAGGTGGTGAAAACCTTTTTGCAATGTAGATGTTTTATGATTTTGATATGTAATTGTGCTTAGATGAGACTTCTGAATCTCGGGTTCGCAGCGGTGGAACAGCTGACTATGTGTTCTGATGAAAAGTGATTTTTATGCAGCAGTATTCAATTCTTTTATTAGGAATGATAAAAAGCATGATTATTAATGGTAGGATGGAAACTTAAAGTTTCTGAAAGAAAAAGAAAAGTCTTCTAATTCTTAATAGTCTTAGCATTCTTATATAATTTATTTATGCAGTACATGTCTGACTAAATATCACTATAATTTACTGTATTTCTCATGTTTGTTTTACAGTCAGTGACTTAAAAACCTGCTTTGATTTCTTTCTGAAGGCTTTGAAGCTCCATTAGGTAGCTGCTTAAGGTAACTGTAAAAGTTTAAAACTGCCTGCTATCAAATAAATAGGTGGAACTAGAATTATTTTTTCATTATAAACATGTTGAACTGAAGTTCCAAACAGTTAACTGCTTTAAAAATTGCAGTTGAGATATTTTTCTCCTTGTGACTTTTATTGTATATTTTACACATCTTCATCAATGTAGAAGCAAAATATTTAAGCAGAAATTTCTTCAGTCAAAACTCCTACAAAAACCTGAAGCTTTCTGTGCATACATAAGGAAATGGAATTCTCTAAAGGAGCAATAAACTCTTGTACTGAGTTAACAAATGAGTTTTAAATGAATAAATTATTCTTCTTTCATGTAAAGACATACATAGAAACATAAGGAGAAATGAAGTGGAAAATATGGAATTTGGGGTGGGGGACAGGGGAGATGTATTTGTTGTCCCTCAAAATAAAAAATATAGATAAGAGCTTTCAAAAATGGGAACTTAGGCAATGATATTTATTTTAAAAATATATAGGCAAGGATTTTTTTTTTTTAATTTTAATATGTACAATATTTTAGAAAGAAGTCTTGAAATGGATTTAAATTACAGAAGCAGAGACTTGAGACACTCAACCTTAACTCAGCCCTGTAGTGACACCAGGAGGAAAAAGGAAATCTTTATCTTCTAAAATCTCTTTTCTCCAAGCTAGTACCTTGGTCTCTAAAAAGCTTTTATCATGTCTTCATGATTAATGCATAGAATCAGTAACAGGAGCAAGCTGATGCCTCTCATGTCTGTTCTTCCATGTCTGGAAATCTTTGACATTAATCTTAACTGGTTTTACATATTCATGTACTACTTTGTTTTACTGATTTCTTTTTTTTTTTTTTTCATATTGTTTTAATAGCTTACCTTTTAAATTATTTGTAATTTTATTGAAACTTTAAGTCTAGAGTGTCTTTGGATTGTGTGCAACATAGAAGTATACTCTCTGATATATCTTATGTATGTTAGATACCCACTTGTATAATTTTTTTGCAGGAAAATTGAATATATTTTATATATCAATAACAATCCTGTTTACTTTCATCAGGAAAAGCAACCTACTATTAGATTTAAAGTATTTTAGTTCAGTATGGCCACAAACAAATATGAAAATATTGGGTTGAGGAAGAATAATGGTTTTGTTTTATACAGCAGGTTTTGTCAAATACAATAGACTGATCCATTATGTGTTTGAACTTTACACTGGGCTTGCAGTCCTGCTTCCAAACTTTAATATCTCAAATGACTATTTATGAAGTGAAATGTATGAAAAAAAGGGTGATGCTCAAATGATTAGGGGATTCTGAGGGGTATAATGTTGCTCAGGTAATGTTAATTTTCTGAGACAAAGGAGTGGCCAAATGGCATTCCTCTGGCCATCTTTGAGGATATTGCTCTAGGAATTCTAAAAATACAATCCTCCTATCGACTGTGAGCTTCATGTGCTTTCTCTTTTAGTTTTTCCCATATAATATTGGTTATAGAAGAACAGGGGAGCACACTCCTCTCTCTCTCTTGTCTGAGAAGGCAGAAGTTATCCATCACTAAGAGTTTTCTTGGCTTTTATTCTCCAGATCTCACAAAAGGAAGTACGATTTTGGTTGGGTTGCTTTTCTTTTTTTTCAGTTGTTGCTAGAAATACTTGAATTGGAGAAGAGCAAAACCTCACAGCAGGAGCTCACAGTGAGGAGGGTGAGTGGTTTCCACTCTGTTCTTGCAGTGGTGAGGGCACAGAACCCTCTGTTGTGATTTACCTTCTCCCACATCATTTTGGGGTCTCTGCCCTTACCTTCTGCAGGATCCTTTGGCACTTCCTAGAACAGATAACTTGGGTCTGCTGCTACCAGAATCAGGGCAGGAGAGGCTTTGGAGGAGAAATGAGAACATTGGGTCAAACAGAACAATGTATAAATTAATGCATGTGATGTTGTGTATGAGTAAAATAACCAAACAAATGTTTGAACTTGTGTAAAGTATATAAAACTACTCCTAACTGTGTTATTTTTATGGTGATATTTGTTTTGGGGCATGCCATCTGCTGATCTGCTATGAGCTTGATCATTGTTTTTAAAATAGTTTGCTCTGTAGAATATACTTATGTGAAGTTCTGCTTCTGGGTAAAACTCTGCTTCTGGGTGCCCAAATTTCAATATGAAATTTCAGTAAATGTTAAGCCTGTTAAGTTTAAACACTGCTTGGCTCCTTAGGTGATGTGTGCTGAACAGCTCTCCTGAAGAAATGGAAAATTTCATTGGAAAGCCATTAACTGGCAAACATAACACAGCTCGGAGATTGTTGCTTTCCTCCTGTGCTTTATGAGGTGATTCAAAGTTGCTTCCAAGATCTGTGAAGGAAGTCTAATAGATTGACAACAGTAATAGCTTTATTTCAGCAGAGAGGTCAGTGAAAAAAAACAGGTGTATTTTTTGATTCAGCTATGAACTATTGATAGCTTAACTTAAAATAATTGAAAAATTGCCTTAACTTCTCATAAATAATTAGTATCATTTTTATTAGCAAGTAATCACTGGTAGTTTTGCTTTTCTAGCACTGTCTACTTCTCTATTTGATACCTCATAAGCAACTTCAAGTACAAAGCTCCTGGTTTGCAAACTCAGGAAATGTATATTAACCAAAAAAGCCAACATATACTACTACTTGACCCTAATACAGCACATGGATTCTAGAATTGTATGAGGAAGGTCTGGTAATAGGGTAAACAGCTAAATTAACATTTTCAGGATTAAAGTATTCCTTGTGGAGTAAGAAATTGTTTTACTTTCTCTCCATTTCAAACAATGTAATTAGTGGCTCTCTTGCTCTTTTGAGCCAAACAATCCTTCTGAACTTTAAACCTACAGCTGTGGCTTACCAGACTCTAAGCCAAGCCTTACCTTCTGCTTTCTCCCACTCATTAATATCTTTCTTTCAAATAAATAGGTGGTGAGAGTAGGATTTAAACCAGTCTGCTCGCCCCTGTCTGCGGCAAATGAGTCAACTTGACCATCTGCATCGGATGAAAAAGCGCGGCGAACAAAGGTAAACATTGTGTGTGTGTGTTTTGATGGGATGACAGCCACAAATGGCCCTGAGAAGCTTCATGTAAACATTGAACAAGAAAGGCAGCAGAGTGGAATGATGCAGGAGCTGGTTGTGAAAACCCTCTGGGCTCAGGAGCAGTTGTTGGGCACTGCCCTGTGAGATCTCCCGGCGAGCAGAGGTCACCGCGGTCACTCCCGGCCACCCTGGCCGGACCCTGCAGATGAGTCAGCACAATTTGAACAACTCAGGGGCTCTGTTAACAGAGGCTGCTGACAAATCTACCATCAGCAGCACGGAGGCTTGACCTCTGTGTTTTGCCAGGAATGGATCATAGACCAATTAAGGCAGCGTAGTCTCTGAACCTCACCTAGGCTGAAAGCCAGATTGGAAAGGGTCGTGGAAGTCAGAGATGCCAGATGGCACAGCAGCTGTTTAGCATAAACTTCTCAGTCACCTTCTTCTCTACAGGCAGTTTAGACAGCGGACAACAATTGATAAAATTACCAATACTAAGCTGACATCTCAAAGGCAGGTGTGTAGCTGATTGCTGGAAGAATGTTTTCAGCATTTGAGCTTTCCGTGTTCTGATGAGACAAGCAGACTTGATAACACTTCTGATAATTTGATTTTGTGTCTGAAAAAATAGTAATGTCCTACCTCATTTTACCATGCCTAACAGGACATGACTAAAATGTCCAGAACACTTGGAATGGATCCACATATTTCTTAGCACCACAAATAGCTCTTTTTCCTATTATTATTTCTTGTTTACAGTCTTGTCTTGAAACAGAAATGCGCAGATTCCTTTAGACCTGTATCAATCTGAAAGATTTCTGCTGGATACTGCTGTAACTTTTGCAGTTTGTCTGGATAGAATAAATCCATCTTCTTCTGACAAAATTGAAAAACAAACTGATATGTTGCATCAATTATATATGTTATCATTTTTTCAAATAATTTAATCCATAAAATTATAGCTAAATTATGGGTAAGATTGTATTTGAGAATTTTTTTAAGGATTTCATATCACCAGTTTTCAAATGCAGAGATGCTTTCATACGAAGAAGGAAACAATGTAATTTATTCTCCTGTTAAGAAGAAAGCAAATTTCTTACAAGTATATGTAAGATTATTTCTTTGTGATAAATAAAGTTATTTGAGATTGAAAGGACTAGGTTCAATTCAACCTAATGTAGTTTAAGATGTTCTCATCTGGGACTGTCTGTATAGTTGATAAATAAAGCTATATTGCAGCCCATGCTCCAAAAATTTAGAGACCTAGCTGACAGATGTGTAAGGTCATGTAAAAATTGGGCACTTGAACTGTAATTTCTGAAGTTTAAAGCTCTTTAAATCTGCTGAAAGTGCAAATCCATTGGGTTTTGTGATCTTCAAGCCAAAATGAATGCTGATAAATGTGCTTCCTTTGACCTGAAATATAGAAAGGGAAGAGGGAGGTTTTCCCAACTCTGCCTATTCATTGGAATACTTGCCCAAGAAGTAGAAATCTGGGCTATTCTATATTCTATATTCTAGAGAATATCCCCAATGTGAAAGAAGGTGTCCTAGCTATCCCAACACCTGTTAGCCATGAAGGTGTCCCAGCTGCAGAGCCCATGGGACCACAATTTGGACAATCCCTACTGCTTCTTGTAACTGAGCAGAAAGAAATGCAAAGGGATGTTTGAGAATGAGGAATAAACCAGAGGAAGCCTGGATGTTCCCTGAAGGCAGATGCAGTTACAGGAATTACTCTGTGGTTAAATGAACACCTAAAATCTACAACAGCCCTGGTAGTGAGGACGAGAGGACAGGGTCGGGGTAGCTCTGGCCCAGTCTGAAGCCAGAGTGATGGCCTACTACGGTATTTATTTAATAATAAAGTCTTGGGACATCCTCTGGACTAAATTTGATTTCCTTACAATTTACTGCAGTGAGACAATGTATTTTTTTGAAAATGTCTGACATAATCTATAGTTTTCTGCTGAATACTGTGCACAGAAATGGAGACACTGGCAGATGGGTGATGTGGACTTCCCTATCCATGTGAGACCAAATGTAGGTCACACTGGGATTCAGTTTTTATTAAAGAAAATTCTACTGACTCAATAATATTCTCCATAGTTTTCTGCATGTATGTCTAAATGTGAGTTTACAGAAATCATCATCATAAAGAAACAAATATATGCCTAGACAGGAAAAGGAAGGAGAAACCTGAAAGGAATTTGCTTTTCTTGTCTGAAGTAATACAGAATAGCACAAAGAAACAGTGATTTGTTCTTACCAGTAAGTGGATTTTTTTCCCCTTTTAGATTTCTTTCTGGACTTTGCATTAAACTGTAACAATTTGAAGAACTACAGGCACACTCTTCCTTTTCTCCAGCTACCAGTGGCATCCTTGCAACACTAAAAGTGAAAAGAGTCATTCAACCCGATGATGCAGGGAGCTTTAATATGCTCTTTTCCTTTCCTCTCCTGTGGAGCTAATAGGTATCAGAAAGCAGCCAGGGATGAGAGCTTTTGCACACGTGCATTAATGTTTTCAGCGTTGCCTGTGCGTTCAAAAGAAAAATGACCATGGGACTCTTTTATTGTGCGATGATCTTTTGTTGCATCAATTGAGAAAGGAAGTAATCACTTGGGAATAGCTACTAAACACAAGTTCAAAGGGCTCCCAAAAGAGAAGAAAGTCTTGCTTCTCTGTACAATGCAGCAAATGCCAGGAAAGGTGGGTCACTCTCACTGCAAGCCAAGGGACACATGAAGCCAAATTTAACCCTTGTGTAAATTCTGCTTGAAGCAACTGGGATTATTAGAGGATGAAACTAAACAATTATTGATGGACAAAAAAGAAATAAAAAATTAGAGATCTCTTTAGAATATATGTCATTTTTATGTTAGCATGCACAAAGGCTATCAAAAGCTAGCGACTTGTCAAGAAATACTGAATTTTTTCCTCATCCAAGTGCTGGTTAGGAGTTTCCTTTCTGTTCTGTAATAGGAATGGCTTCCTTGCAGTCTGGGGGCTGTCTCTAGTCCCAGCCTGGATGACCAGGTCTGCTGGTGGAAAGGTGTAGGACAGTGTGGATCTTGAACATGACAGAAATCTCTTGACCTTACTCTGCTGGAAAGAACAGATAACCCTACAAATCAGATTTTATGGCTTGCATCTAATCTGTACTGAAGCTTCATTTTCCCCTTGTTAGCTCACTTCTGGGTTTATACAAGGCCTATGTAAAGGCTGACTGAAAACCAAGAGAAAATTTAGACAAAAAGTAAAAGATCTGCAAATATAGAACAGAACAGAAATTCAGGAGTAGAAGAGAGCACAGATAAGCTTCAATCCAGACTCTGTGTTCCCAGGATTGCACAGTAAATGTGGCCTGTGGCTTTTGTTACACACCTTGTTATGGCAGGATTTTCAGAGCGTGTGGTAGCTGCTTAATTCATACTTTGGCTGGAAGCACAGTGATTTTTGTGACAGATTTCAAAGTAAACAGAGGTTGCATGGCACAAAGGAGAAGTTAGCAGACCAATACAGTATTGATAAAGCACATTTGTAAATACAGAAAGAGATTAAAACAGAACACCTGTGTGTTTACTGCTGATTGTGTTCAGTCAAAGAACTTTTCTGCTGTGAAGTCTTTGATTAAAAGTGATTCAAACCCCAAGTAAAATTGCTTAGTAATTGCTTACAGCATCTTCTCACTAGTCCTGAATGTGATCTCAGAAAATGCTACACTTCACACAGTCTTACTCCTGGAGGTCCCCTGCACCTCTCTGTGGTGACAGAGCAAAAAAGATAAGAATGGATTTAGCAGCAAGACTCAGGAGCCTGCCTTCAGCCCTGTCAGATATCTGAGTGTCTGTACGTCTGTGGTTTCTGATAGCACCTTTCCCTTCTTGCTTCAGCTTTGACACACAAATGGACTCATAACTGCTACCAGCCTCACACTGGATAAAGGATTCCAGGGAAGGATTATTTGTATTGAGTCTTCTCCCTGCTTTTTGTAGAGGAAAAATGCATTCTCTCATTATTTTTGTCAGTTTGGACTTTTCCCTGCAAAAAGGAGAGCAGTCTATTTGCAATGCCTTTCATAAAGTGAACAATGGCTGGTTTATAAAACAAGTAGATTGCTGGAACTTTTTCCTAAGAGTATTTTTCTATCTGGCAATTTTGTGGCATTCTTCTTCACTGTAGAAGCTTTTGAAAAATTTTGCCTGTATTCACATATGTAGTTCTGAATCTTGTCTCAATTAATTAGTTTTAATTTACTCTATAACTTAAATGTCTAGTTTGTTAAATCTACCTGCTGCAGTTGCTTTAATGCCCAGAGTTAGCAATCGTAACTGGCGCTGCTGAATGAGCTTTAATTGTAATGGATCTTATTATTTTTTATTAGAGTTTTTAGAAGGCTTCTCAAATTTATGCCTGACTCTGTTTTAATAATGTTTACTTTAGTTACCATTTATTTCTATTTATTCTATTCTTTTGAAAAAATGAACCTCTTCAGGGAAAGAAATGAAAGCAAGAAAAGTTTGCACAAGCAAAAGGTTTTTAAGTATTGAATTTAAATAATAGAGACAAGATTCTGTTGCCTGGTTTTATTTGTTTAGTTCTCTTGTAATATTTGTTTCCATTGCTTCATTAATTTCTTAATGTAAAGATACACAGCATATTGTACCAACCTCTCATTGTGTATTAATTAGCAGCTTTGCAATAAATTTGGCACAGCAGTTTGATAAAATCTTCAGCAATTATTTTGATTTTTTTGCTATTGTTGCTCTGCAGATTTTTGCCAGCTACAGAAATGTTAACATATTCCCCAGGGCTTCCAGAAAACCATTAGCCCCAGACTTCTGCATGTGTATGCTGGCAAAGGGTCTCCAACACTAATTTTGACTGTTTGCAATTTTCAACCCAGCTGGTTGCACGGCATCCACAGTGAGAGGAACGAAGCCAGGACTACACTTTGCAATTTGCAGTAAGAACATTCTCTACTCCTTGAGGATTAAATGTAGTCTTCCTTTTTTTTCACTCTGAAGTATACAATACTGATTTCATTAGGCAAATGCACTATAAATGCATCCCAAAAAGTGATGTGATGGTGGATGGTTTTATTTGGTTGTTTCAGCCACTTGTTTTTTACCTGCTGTCTTCATTCTTCAAATGAGAGCATCATTATATTTCTTTTATGAGATTTAAATATTACTTTCTGGTTTTGGCCAAACTTATTATAATTGATATCTGACGACTTGTGGCTCTGTGGTGATCTGTAATACAAACCAGTGTCAATTGTGCCCTGGTGGTCAGACAGTAAACTGGCAGATTGTTAATCTTTTGTTTGTCCTGTATTTCCTCCCACCTTGGTGACATTCCCTGGCCCAATAGCTATAATTTAAATAACTAAATTATTTCCCAGTATCACAGCACTCATTGAACTAATTCCATGAGATTGTCTTCTCCTTTTTGCATGGGGGAAAACAAACAACAATTAATTTACTTTAAGACCATAAACTGCATCTGTTGCTCGTCGCTAAGTACAATGGAAAGTTTCCATTGCATGAGTGTGTGGAATTCATTGAAATTGTTCTGTGTGCATGCATGTACCACAGTGGCCAGGTCCTGCATGCTCAGAGATGTTCATTTAGCAGGACCTTGCTCATATGGTCACAGTGGGGATGATTCTGTGCCTCTCTGGGGCCGAGGTTGTTTACCAGGAGCAGTGGGAAAGCGCTAATCCTGCCTCAGAGCTCTCCATCTGCAGAGGCAGATGACTGTTCATTTCAGAAATTTGTCCTGATACAGGGCAAAGAGCACATCTGCTTAATCACCCAAATGGCCCATTTTTATAAATGGGTGCTTTTTTTTGTGTAACTATCATGCACGCACACAAATACAGACAGAAACTCCACTGCAGTTTTGGTGATTGATTTCATTATTTTAATGGGTGATAATCCACATTGTGGAATAATGTGAATCCTTTGGGGCAAAGCTTTTACAAACCACTTTACTTGAATATGCCACTTAGAATAGTGAGAGGAAAAAATAAAATTGAACAGTTAGCACTTAACATTCATATACATTTGTTTCTTCTGAATACCTGAACTGAGAGACACCTGTTTATTGCAAAACATATGGAAAGGAATAATTATATAAGTAGCAGATGCTATCCCTGACCCAAACATGGTCAGTGTCACGGTAGTTTTTAACAGTGGGTAGCCACTGGGAAAACATGCTAAAATAAAAGTGGTAGGGATTTCTGAAATAATTTTAGAAATTTTTCCATCTATTGGACAAATATTACAGTTCTGAGCAGTTTTTGGAAATTACAGCATTATTTCTCTATTGATAAGACAGACCTCAGCCCCGAGCAATGACAGACTCTCTTTAGCTATAGCAGTAAGAGAGGCTGCATTGAAAACAGTTTTCTATACTGTGAAATTTCCAGATTTTCATGTTCTCCCCTCATCTTTCTTAAGAATTGAGAAAAAAGGCTTAGTAAGTATATGTATGTGTGCACAGAGGTTTATTTTCATAGGCAGAGGGATACAGAGGAAGACAAGCATTAAAAAAAAAAACCCTCAGACACACCAATATGTGATAGTCAAGTACCTGTTCTGACATCCCAAGTCAAGCTCTTAAATTATTCATACAGTTTTTCTTCTTTCCCAGTGGATGTTGAGCCAAAGTTGGCTTGCTTTGACTGAAACATTTCATTTTTGAAAGCCTGGCATTTTCCCAACAGCCACAGTTTCATTAACGTTTTCCCATTAGGAAAAGCAATCATTCAGTGAGAGTTTGTAAGTGTGGACTCTTCAGTACCTGTCCTACAGCGTTGTGAGGAAGGAACAGCAGCTCCATGGGGCTCCTGGAATGCAGCACACCCACCAGCACTCTGACTGCATTGTGTGTGCCACACAATAATGTAGAAAATCCAGAATGTGATGAATATTTTATACCTTCCCTCGTATAAATTATTAACTTTGTTATTCATTCACCTTTAATGAGCTAAATTAGAATCACTCCTGAAACATTGTTTAAAACGTAGTCCATTTTTACTTGTCTTATAACATAAATGCACGTTAAAGATTCCATATATCAAGCTGTAGATTGCATTTTTCTTTAGCTTTCCCTCCCCCATGCTGCCTCTAGTGATATTTGCATCTAATATTTTGCTGTGAAAAAAAAGTTGTGTGAAAAATCGTAAGTAGCAGGAAGATCTGCGCGGAAATGCCACTGAGGTTGTGAAAAACAAGTTGTCATTCCTTTTCCTCTTATATCCACGTGGAAGGGAGGCACAGAAGTTCCTCTTTTTCTCCTTCTTTCTACCTGAAACAGCCACTCCAAATGATAGGAGGCCTGGCTTCTGTCATTGGATGCCACCACAATTTAGACTCAGGTGGTAACACAGAATAAAAGCACTCATTTCCATTGAGCATACTCAGTGTGGAAAATACAGGATGGAATTTGTAGAACAAAATGAAGCAAAGTGAGGAAAAATGTAACAAGAATGGAAGAATAAGCAGAAAGGATGAGGAGATGCCAGGTAATTGGCCAGGAAAATGGCACCAGAATGCAAAAGGGCATGAAAAAGAAACTGAAAAGGGTGATCAAGAAGATGAAGGAGGCATATATGAAGACATAAGACATCAAGCACGAGTGTTTAAACATTACCTGTGAGCTCTGTCAGACAGATCTGAAGGGGGATGTTTTATGCAGTCGTGTTTTCAACTTTACGAGTTGGTAATTACACAGCCTGACTGCCTCAGAAAAGTGAATTAAAATACAGTATTTAAACTCCTGTGAGGCACTATCTCATCTGCCAGGTGTTAGGCATTCCACAGTGGCTCGAGGACGCCGTTTATTTGTATTACACGGCTTTAAATATTGTACAGATGTGAATGCAATCCCATAATTGTGAGTGTGAACATTCAACGAGGCATCTGCATTTTTCACAAGCAAAATCGCATGAATGACGGAATTGTGGATGCATCTGTGGATCTGTGATTTTAATATAAATATACGGTAAATATTGCTGGCTGCCTATAAAAAGGGACATGGACTAAATACAGTGAATGTTGAGAAGAAGTATAATGGAACACTTGGAAAAACGTTATGCATAAAGTATCTCATTGCCATGGAAAATTCCAGCTAAATCCCACCAATATAAAATGAATTACTTTCATTTTATCTTCTCACTATTTTTTTAAGAAACCTGGGTTAAATTCTACTAAGAAAAAACCACAAAAACAAATAACAAAAACAACCTTACCTCCAAATTCCTGTGTCTTGTTCCCCAAGAAGAGGCTTTCAAAGTTACATTTTTATTACAAGGATTGAGCTGAATGCAATTCTTGCGTAGATGGTTTTTCAGGTGTTTTTTCCCACCATTTCCTGTAATCCTCCAGGTTAGACTCTATGCCAACATGACTGCAGATGTTACTGGCATGTAAATACTGTGTTTATTAAGTATGAACATAACATGAAAGAGTTTATGTTCAAGAGATTGACTCCTCAGTGCTGCAGACATGCCCCTTGTTGTGCTGGGTCACTCTATTCCAACAGAAGATGTTTGATGCAGAACTGAACTTTGACCAATTCAACAGTGTTTGTTTTGGGGAGAGAGGCTTGGACTAAGCCAGCTGGAAATGTCATTTTATTCGGTTTGAAAAATCCCATTGACTAGGAATGTTTTCTTGTGATGCAATGGTACATTTAAAAAACCGGATACTCAATTCATTGACATGGGATTTTTAAACTTTAGTTTTCATTGCAAACAACGTTTATCAAAATACAAAGTTTTAAGAGTTTAAAAACATTAATAAATTATGCATCTCAGTTTTTCCATAATTTGCTTTCAGGACTGAATATTGTCAAGCTGTGTTTTTGAAAACTTGATTTCAAGTTTAAAAATTGTTGTAATTTGCTGGCTAAATAAACACACCTTTTTTTCTGAAATGCAAGCAGCAGAATGTGAGACACTTTTTATGACTGACATCACTGTTGCTCCCAGGTTAGAGCTATGGCTCAAGTCCGGTGGAATTTGTGCCTAAAATTTGTACCACTATTAATTAAAGGTTATTATATTCATACATCTATTTGGTTATTTTGGGCAAACAATACAATTCTTAAATAACTATGGTATTTTTATTGTAAGAGGGTGTTTTTGTTTTTTTTTTGGTTTTTTGGGTTTTTTTTTAGAAATCCAGCACATCCTTCTGAGTAGAGAGTTATTATTACTACTGTAAAATCATTTAGAATGCATTTGCATGGCTTAATTGACCTTGAATAATGCAAACTCTTCCACTCCAACTGACATGAGATGGAAACAGGAGGCAGTGAGACTTGCATAATCTTCCTATTAAATTCAAAGTGCTAAAATGAAAGGAAAACTGACTTGGAATTTGTCTTAAATCACTTTTCTCTTTCCTCAGTGAAGCAGCTACAGCAGGAATCTGAAAAGAATTTGGTTAGCCCTCAGGAAGGAACAATTACAATTAATTTCAAGACATTTAATAATGGCTGACATTTGCTATGGTTCGTGGAGCTCTCCTTTATGAAGATTAAGGTTTCAGAAATATTAGTCAGGTTATTTTAAGCCTACAGAAAAAATTTAAATTATTTTTTCCTGTTAGTGATTGCTACTCCCCATGTTATTCCTCCATTCACTGTACAGCAATATTGAGTTTTACTGAGATACCCAAGAAGCTTTTTTTGTTTATTTACTCATCCACACATCCATCCATAATGTGTAATTCCTTTCCACAGCTCTTTGGGATGCTTTTGTTTCCCTTTAACTTGTGATGACCACTCTGGTCTTCAGTTAAAATTCTTATATTTTAAGGAGACATTATGGTTGCCTCCAGTATTTTCCTTTGGTGGAAAAAGAGCTTCTGCTTGGTAACTTCTTGATGTCTTTCCTCAAATACTTACTATAAAAATAGTAATTGCAAAATGTAGTGTAAAATTAACATTGGCCCATTAGAGGATGAGGATGGTCACCCC
The DNA here is from genome assembly GCA_009741485.1 of Malurus cyaneus samueli. NCBI lineage: Eukaryota > Metazoa > Chordata > Aves > Passeriformes > Maluridae > Malurus > Malurus cyaneus. The sequence continues at coordinate 62,994,361 of CM019217.1, forward strand.
ACAAACAGGGTGTCTTGGGTTGATTTTGTGCCAATTTTGTTCTGTATTCCTTTTCTGTTGGCATATACGCCCAAAAGATGTTCTGTATATTTAAGTGTAACCAGGAAGAAGCCGCGTGGGCTGCTGGGAAAGGCAGCGCGGCCGATTTAAAAGCCAGCGCTGCCACACAGTCCGGGCTTGCTTTTTCAGCTCAGCTCTGGCTCAGCTTTCTCTCCGTGGAGTCCTTCTGCTCGCAGAGTGCAGTTACATTGTTACAGTTTCGGCTGTTAGCTTCGGCAGCTCTCCTCAGAACCCCCTCTGCCTCTCCTGCATTCCTCTCCAGCCGGGAGAAAAGCTCGTGGCTTCACTCGTCGGGATTTGGAAGGAACCGGGCTGGCAGGAGAAACACACCGAGTCCTCTGACCCGTCACAGGAAAGAAAGGACCGAGGTACAAGTTTTTTTTTCTTTTTTTGCCACTGTTACGGAAACGGCCACGTAGTTTGTTTTTCTTTTTGTTTCTTTTTTTTTCCCGGGACGAGGCGCCATTTTGTCCGCGCCGCGTGGCGGGGGTTTTGAATATCTGACCGTTACTCGGTGTCTGTTACGGGAGGCGCCATCTTGTCGGCACTGCGTAGCGGGGGAGAGTTTTCTTTTGAAATAACTAACCGTTACTTTTTATCTGTGTCCTGTAGGCACTGTGTTAATAAATTACTTTTTTTTTTTTTCTCTTCACTTTTTTGCCCAGTATCTATTTTCTGTTGGTGGAAGAGAAAAATTATCAAATTTATTTTCATTTCAGAGGAAACGTTTCTCTGGAACGTTTTTCTCTGAAAACATTGTCTCAAAACCGAGACACAGGGGCATGGACAAGGCACAGGAATTTAATGCATTCTTTGCCTCTGCCTTCAGCACTGGAACAGGTTCTTCGAGGCAGTGGTCACAACACCAAGCCTGACAGAGCTCAAGAGAAATTTGGAAAATGCTCTCAGGCTCATGCTGTGACTCTTGGGATGTCAGGAACTGGACTGGATGATCGTTGTGGGTCCCTTCCAACTCAGCATATTCTGTGATTCCATGAAATGCACTCACCATGATGTGAATTGGCTTTTTTTGAAGGTGTGTGTTTCCCTTTTAAAGCCTACAGTCATGTTTCAGGAAAAAAAAAAAAAAAAAAAAAAAGGACCACGTGTAAATCTAATTTTGATTTTTTTTGTTGGATTTAGTGACTCCTATTGCTGACTTTTCTTATTCTGATGTGACTGTCTTGAAGAAACACTGCTTGTGGTGTTTCTAACCATATCAGTATAGCTGAACAGCAATAATCCAAATATAAGTGTTACTGGACTACACATTACTAACCTTTCTGTTGCACAGCTGCAATATCTGTGGAGATAACTGGACTAATTTCTTTTGTATCAGTTCAGCATGGATTTTTTGCTTGACCAAGTCTGAACAGTTATTTCTCAATCTCTCATATCAATTATTCCTTGTTTACTTCTGATTTTTTTTTCCTGAAATTAGCAATACTTCTTTCATTACGTCTTCTGTGGTCTTGTTGAGGAACACTATTGTTTATTGTATTTTTAGGAAAAATCTCAAACAGCTGATGGCAGTTTTCTGCAGAGTCAAAGTTCCTTCAGATACTGGAGTTGCTTCACAAAGAAGCTTCTTTTTACAATTCTCCAGCCTTATTAGAAAGTCAGGAATGGGCAGGGGCTTCAGAGTGCACTTAGTGATTCACATCACCATCCTTGTGCCACAGTTTTTGATTTTGGAGGCTGTTAGGGACTCTGGAACAGTGGAAATCTAATGTCCTTCTTATTTCACAAAGTAAAACACAGAATTAATGTATTCATTTTACTTTAGTAGATCTGTTTTGTTTTGTTTTTATTTTTATTATTATTATTTTACTGTATTTCTTTGGTTTTTTTTGGTTTTTTTTTGAGAATTCTCTTATCCTTTTGCTGATATTTGAGTAAATGCACGAGAACAAAGATTAAGGTGCAGTCAATGCAAGTGCACTTTAATTAAACTATTGAGTGAGGATATTTCATCCTGAATATTATTGAACTTGCATTCTCTCACATTTCATTGATTAAATGCATTTAAATGTAAATTTTGATTTCACATAGCCTATAATATTTTTAATCAAGATAATCTGGTCTTTAAATATGGCAATTTATTTCTGAATCAGTGTTAGTGTGAATAAAGTCTTTAGATTATTTATTTTAGAAAACTACTTGGAACAAGAAAAAGTATACTTTGAACAACAGACATTTTTTCCTTCTACAGAAAATATCACCTTTTGACAACATTTCTGGATTTTTAAGCAAATATTATGAATCTGTGCAAGTGTATCTGTGAAGTACAAGTAACACCGAGCAGAATAGGAGCTTGAAATCATTGCAAACCCAAGTACCTGGAAACATTTTTATCTCATAAAAGAAAAACATTTTTAACACATTTAAATAAATGGTTTGTATTAGAAATTGTGACCAGTGTAATATAAGCTGAGTAATACATTTGACCTCTCTTTTTAAAACAGCAGGTTTTGTTTGCAAATTGATCTAGCCTAAGAAGTGTTTGAAGTCCCAAAGAGATAACACAACTGAAACAATTAAGTTTTAACCAGATTATTTCTTCTGCCTTCTTTACCATAATTAGAGCTTCAAGTGTGTAATTTTGTGTGGGTTTATGCTTAGTCCCCTACTGTGTCTGAATCCCAAGGCTGTGACACCAAGGTCAAATAAGAGGTAGGTCCACTCTAGGATATTGGCATTCGTGCTGGACTGAAGTTAACTTTACATTTTTTGCAAGTTACATCCCACCAAGCTGCAGACATAACTTTTGTTTAAACTAGACTGGTAGCTTATTATCATAACTTTTAGAGCAAAGGGAGAAAAATAGTCTCTCCTAAGATACAGCTCATCTCATCCTGAGGTGGATTCCTGCAACAGCCCTCTTACATCACACACAATGTGTGTACCCTCAGCAATTTTAGAGTGTGTTCAGGATGGTTAGCTCGCAAATGAATGTCTCTGCTGCAGCAGTCTAACACCAGGTGAGCTAAATCTTAATATCCATGGGCAGGCATACTATTCCTTAAGGGCTTTAAATAAACCAATTCTCTCAGCAAATGCATAATCATTCAAAATTTTAATCATCCTACTAAGAGCTTTTGAGTAGAGAGGAATATATATTTTCTCTGCTTTGAGTGTTTATCTCCCAGTTTTACAATAGTAACTGCACTGGATGACATCTCTAAGTATCATGTTTTATGTTTTGTGTAAGATTCAAGCATTCCAGCAAGGCAATTTTTAAAATAAACTCTATCTGCTTTTAAAGTAAGTTGTCATCTCTTAATGATAATCTTGTCCCATCAGCAATAATTCTGTGAGGAGATCTAAAAATCATAGGTTTTTTTTTTTTTTTTTCTTTTGTTCAGGAGCTATTCTTTCATAGATATGAAATGATGAATAAAATTCTCTCTTAAATCTAGGGATTTGGGCAACTCACTATTAGAAATTCAGATTCTTGCTAACTCACAATGACAAGAATTAAAATAAGTTAAGAGTTTTTCCTGCTGAGAAATATCTCTAGTGTCAGTGATGGAAGGATTGTTCTCATGGAATTGCAGAGGAATTATCTTTGTTTAAATAAGCCGATTTTATTGGTCTTTTTGCACCTCAGAAGGACCTTGCAGATTAAGGTGAGTTGAATTCTCGTCATACAGTGACAAATTCATGTGGTGTCACTTTTACAAGCACTGAACAGATGCTGCACCTGTTGGAATCCATGAGTGCTGTGTGAAATAGTGCTTCTACAAATTCAGGCCAAAAAGTTGCAGTGCAATGTTATTATACCTGGACAAGGCTGTGGGATTTGAATTTTTCTCTTAAAAGTCTGTGGGTTAAATCCCCTCAGATTAATGACAATGCTTGAAGAGTTTGAGCACAATTTTACACGTGCCCACACACAAGTGCATCGTCTGAGGAGCAGAAACCCATTTGAGCATTCACAGCAGCAATGAGCACACTCATATTGTGAGGGAAGGTTTGGCCTCCACAGCTCAAGGAACACTTTGTCAGTGCACAAATAATCACAGAACCACAGAATTAATCGGCCTGGAAAAGAGCTTTAAGGTCATCAAGTCCAACCTACAAATAAAAGCTCTCCCTAGCAGTTTCATAGGGGAAAGTGATCTGGGGAAAAAGAAAATTACAAATGTTTGTAAAATATATAAATGCTCATATATGCATAAACATACAATAAACATAGAGCAAAGGCTTGGCAATCAGTAATTTCAAGCTGTTTGTACAGTAGCTACTGCAAAAATTACTAGCCAGCAGGGGCACATTTAGTATGTCAAGTCCTAAAGATCCAGTGCTCATTATTTTCTTTTTTTTTTTTTTTTTTTTTTTTTTTGAGTTATTATTGCCACCTTTCAATGGCAGTTTACACCAGATGTCTGCTTCTGTCTGTGGGATTGCAGCATTGGATTGCTGGGAACCATGCACTGTAACACATTTAATTAACAACATTGTAAAACATTCAGAATTCACGCACTCTAACTCATTCTTTCTCCATCTTTCACTGCTTTCCAGGAATGGGATGAGTGAAAAAATGGAAGGATTTTTTTTTTTTTTTTATATTTGATAGTTTTTACCTTGTTTACACACAGTACTTAAAAGTCGTTTCAATTGCTCTGTAAATTACAAACTGACATAGATTGTCTTGTAAAATCTTTGCAAACAACCCAACAGTAATGAATATAGCACTTTATGTAGTTTGAGAAAAGCAGTACATCTGGGAGGAAAAATGTTTGTTCCCATTGAGAAAGATATGCTGTGATGTGGTATAAAGATTTTCTAAAAGAATGGACTTCTCTGTTGCACTTGCAAGCAGAAAAGCATCATTTTGTTTTTGTTTGCTCTATTAATCTTACACACTGTACTTAGCCTGTCAGGAGCTCCTTTTAGAGTTCTCTCCATGACCTGTGAAACATGACACATGAACCATGAAAATCAGACTCGTGTGTACTGAACCACTTTGCAGTACTGGTGGGTTCTTTTGTAAGTTCAGCTAATAGAGCTTCACAGGTCAGCTGTGGGTTATAATTGAGTTAGATCATGTCCTTGTGGCTTTGAAACAGCAGATCACCCAGCGAGACCTTAACAGCTCTAACACTTGTAGCACACTAAAACCAGTCACAAATAACCATAGTTCAACTCTTTCAAGGTAGGGCATCATTTGTGGGAGTGCTACAAGTTGTTGCTTTAAATGTAGGTATGTGAGTTTATGTAAATACATATATTTGTAGGAATAATCTTTATAGGCAAATAGATGCTGTTACATCTGCGGTTGCTTCAGACGTGTTTTCATCGGTGTAATGCAAAACTTCGCTTATTTCGAATAAAGATGGAAGAGCTTATTACAGGTTTAGAAAAGAAAAGTATCACAGTTTTTGGCAAAGAATGAATTATATTTAATTTAAGCCACGCTTGGAAAATATAAAGTTTTAACTGATGCAACAGGAGGTCTGGGAAGGGTTCCACACGTTCCGCAGAAGCAGCTCTGTTTCTTGTTTGTGGTGCTCTCTCCAAAAGCCATGCTTCTTGGCAAAAATAAGCTATGGCCCTTCCTTCCAGTGAGGTTAAGTTTGTATGATCTGTCCGATGGATTATTATGGGTTAGTTTCAGCAATTCTCACAGATGAGTCTCTCTGTTTATTTCCAGGGAAGCACCACAAAGCTGCCTCCAAATTTTCCTCCCAGTGTTGCAGTGTCCCTGCAGTGCCAATCGTTTACCAATAAGAGCTTTGCCTTGAAAGGCAGAAATTAGAATGTTGGTGACCCAGAGTGGGAATTTGATCCTGCCAGAAATGAGGAGCTGGGTCATTCCTGTGATGTGAAACTTCCAGAGCAGTGTCTGTCCCCTTGCCAGCATGCTTCCAAACTTGGATTGCAGCTTCTCCAGGGAACGAGCTGCTGACACTGAAAAGAAAGCTGCATGACCATATCCCAGGAGGAGGTGAGCTGCATGACCATGTCCCAGGAGGAGGCAGGGCTGACAGCTCTGCTCTGGGGCTTACAGGACATCCCAAAGCCCACCCTACCCAGTGGGCACATGGGGTCTGCCAGTGTAAGAATAGGTGTTCCACTTCAGCCAAAGCTCCCCATACAGAGCTGTGGTGGAAAAATAAATTAAACCATTACAGCAAATAAAAGCGTGGTGGGAGCTTCTACCTGGTAGCACAGCGTGGATGGGGTTTGCTGCTGCAGCCAGAGCTGTGTCTCTCTGAGTTGTAAGTTTTGCTGGGCTTTGAATGCTGAGATGTGGGTCTGAAATAAAAAGAAAAAATAGCTGCTGTAAAGACAGAAGGCTGGCCTGGAGGCAGAATTGTCTGCTAGCAGAGATGAAAGCTGCTCACGGTGTCACCTGCAGCCCAACAGCAGCTCCGCGCTGCACGACTTCAGCCCCGCTCTCGCAGCACAAACTGTGTCCACAGCAGGGATCACCCACTGGTACAGCAGGAAATATCCAGCAAAAAAAAACATTCTGGGCTCTGATGGGCTGTGCAGGCCTGCCTCCACAAACATGCTGCCAATTCTCAAAAAGTCTGCAGAGTAAAAGAGACGTTTTTCCCCCTATTCCTTCTCCAAAGGTGTTTCTTGTCTTGTGTTCATCATGCAAATTTGTACCCTCAGCCTGTCTTGTATGGCATGAACTTTGTTTTGACATATATTATATATAACTAACTGAAAAAAAATGACAAGGGATAGTCATTCATGATTAAAAAAGGAACTTTAATTTATTAGTGTATGAAAGGGGGCCTCTCTCTGGTCTTCAGGTGGTATTGTAACCTCTGGGGCCATGCTGGATGTGAGAGAGATCTGGATGCAGACTTATGGGGCTGGAATTATCTTTCTTCACCTTTCCATGCATCTGTACCATAAGGCTGCAAAAATTCCTGTATTACAGATGGCTTTTGTTGTCCATTATTCATACTATTTTTGTGGGCAGAACTGCTGAGATTACATGATTCACTTCTACTTTCTTTTGTCAACTAAGGAAATTAAGCATAAACACGGGTTGGGTTTGTGGTTGTTTTTTTTTTTTTTTTTTTTAATTTAAATTTCTAAATTGTTTCACTCAGCTGGAGACAGAGACTAGATTTTTAGAAAAAACAAGTGCTTATTGTAGTTTTGGCTGCTCTATTTACATTATGTCAATTAACATTTAATGAAATTGTAAAGAAATAACACTAGTCTGGATCAGAATGTTTGGCTTGAGTGAATATTTTTAACTTGGAATCTGTACCTAATATTTTTAATAATGGCAATACAGGACTGAGTCCTGTAGTTAAAAATTAGTCAGTTGCTTTGAGTTTGGAGTTACAGAATCTCTTGTATAATTTCCTTGTTGAACTCATAGAAAAATGGTAATAAATATCTAGGTTTGTTAACAAAAGAAAGCAGTTAAAATTAGGACCAATTGTGTTTTATACACAATACATGCACATAAAAGGATTGATTCTAAACTATTATAGATTATATATGTAGATGTAAATATTTTTCAGTATTTTTCTTTGGATGCTAAGAATGAAGCACATCTCTTGCAACAAAGGGAATTATGAATGCTTGAAAGTGGTTTAATTAACTTCAAAAAATTTCTCAGACTTGACTTTAAAGAATGACTAAGAAAGGTATCATCTAAGTGATGGTTCATTGATTGCCAGCCAAATGATTAATTCCAGTAGCAGGTCAGCCAAGAGACATGGTAAAGAAAGATGTGTATGAAAAAAAAAAATGTAATTTGAGTGACAATGTAAAGAAGGAGCATAATGCTTCACATACATTGATTGAGGCATTTTATCATGTGCTTTGTATGTCAGCACTCTTGAGGCAGTGTGTCCTGTCCAGCAAGAGGATTTTCTGTAGTGTTCCAAGACACTGGGTCCCAATTACTGTAGGACTGAGCCAGAATTTCACTAAAATACTGAATATTACAGCCATATAGGAGATCTTACTGCAATGGAAACACAGTTTGTTGGTGGGTTTGGGTTTTTTGATTGGGTTTTTTTTTTTGGTGGGATTTTTTTGGTTGTTGTTTTTGGGTTTTGGTTTTGGTTTTTTTTTTGTTTTTTGTTTTTTGTTTATTTTGAGGGGATTATTTTGCAGGTAATTATGTAAACTGTGAGTACAATGTATTCCCAGCTTCCTTGTTTATTTGTGATGGTATCAGTACCATGATAGCAGAGGCAGAGGGTTCCTATGCTCATTTTGTGTTTGCTCTGAGTACCTGTGCTGATCCTTCTTCTGCTTCTCATCTGTCTTGGAGCTGAAATTTATTTTCAGCACCGAAGTTTCTCCTTTTACCAAAGGCAGCATGGAATACTGTCCCATGGCATAGGGGATAATCCTCTCAGAAATGTTTCCAGTATGCTTTGAGGGGATTTTGGTATTCAGAGAGGTGTGTCAGCCCACACCTGAGAGATCTTGCAGCTAAATGGCTCTGGTGCTGATCTAGCAAATCATCATGAACCTCTACCCATTTCTGTATGCTCTGAAGCAATGAAAAAATGGTCTGCAGCTTTATGTGTTCCATTCCTGTTGCCAACAGCAACATTAATAAGGGTCAGGGCTTGTGGATTTTTAACCTTTGTGGTGCCCTGCCTTGCACCAGAAAGAAACATCAGAGATTTATTCATTAAGCGATGTTAATATGCATGTTGCTGCGTTGTTTTAAAATGTTACAAGGCCCATAAAAACCCCTGAAATGCATTTATTGATTAGGAGCAGTAGAGTTGCAAAGCTTCCAAGTAGATATTAGTAAAACCCATTCAAGCACAGAAAAATCATAAGGCAGAGTAGAAACCAGGAGTTGGGAATTGACTGTACGCTTCATCAGCCGTTCATAAAGGTCAATCGGTCCTTAAGAAAAAAAAAAAAGTGTACATAGTGCAATGTATTTATTGCCTCCTGACACTTAACATATATTCTGCAAAGCATTAGCAGTATATTCTTGCAGGATATTGACTGTGCTTTAGAAATCCCAGGTATCAGAAACAAATCTGTCATCCTATCATTGCCTCCTTCCTCAATTACTTCTCAACAAAGGGTTTTTCCCTTAACTTATTCTCCAACTCATTGCTAATTTTAGACAGCTTAAAAAAATGGATTTCCACAATTTTTCTCCAAATAATATTTTTGATTGAGTATCACTATAGGTTTTCTTGTTGCTTCATCTAAATTTACTTTCTTTCAGATTCATCAGATGCTGCAGAATTTTACATGGCTAGTGCCATCCCAGTAATAACAACCTAGAGTCTCAAGTGTGTTTTCATACATCCACGTTTTTTGGTGATTTTTATGGTGCTTTCCATCATGTGCTCAGTGTTTATGGTTTTGAAATCACAAGTAGTACTTGTGATTTAGGTTCTCCCCATATTTTATACCTTCTTTCAGTCCCCATTATTGCTTCATCTGCATAGTGAAAATAGTAACCTATATCCCATATTCATTAAATGTCTCGTTGTTTGAAGACAAGAAATGTGGTTTGTCAGAGTGCAGGAAAGAGAATACAACAATCTGGGTTTTTATATGAGAAATACATGGCAATTAAAAAAAAATAAATTATTAAACCCAAGAATAAATTATTAAACCCAAAAATAAATTATTAAACCCAGGCAAATAAATCCCATTCCATAACAGTTTGAATACCAAAGTTTTAGCTGTGTTCTTGTAAATGTTTTGAAAAATCTTGCTGACATATTCTTCAACAAAAATTGTACTTTCTACTGTTCAGTTTTTATTTAGTATTGTGTTAAGGTCATATGAGGCAGAGATTTGATGCTGCTGATGCAGCTGAAATAGTAATTATGGGCTAAAACTGCCAGAAACTGTTCAGACCTTTCAAGCAGTAAACCAGCAACAGCTTTGGTCAGGGTTGTTTGCTACTGATTCTTAGTTACATCTGACTAATCCATATGACTCATTTTCTTTACTTCTACAGCTTTCAGTCACATATTTGGAACATATTACTTTTTAAGTGAATAAATTATGAGCACTTGTTGTGCAAAATGCTTTTGTATTTTAATTAAAAACAATAAACAATGTATCTGTGTTCCTAACTGCTACATGAGATTGAAAATGAAGAGCTGTGTTAAGGTGTTCTGTGAGACTGAAGTGATATCACAGAAAAGTCTGCATATATTATTTCAAATTTGATTTGTAATTTGGAAAAGGTATTATTGTTATTAATTTCTACAAAGGGAAGCAGAGGGATTTATTTTTCATGCCCTAAATCTTTCCTCTTCATCCTCTTATGATCAGTGTTTGCATCCACAAGGAAAAGACTTTCCACCACCTGGTGATCACAGTGTATTGCTTTTAAAAAAATTGTCCTAGCCAGGTTCACAAATATTTTAGCACTCAGTGTATTGCCCTACCAACATCATTTCATTGCTGGCCTAACCCACAGCTGAATCCATGGAAAGGAGGACAAAGGCATCAATTTGACTTAGCTGTGTTTAAATTACCCTCTCATGTAACTATAGTGTGAACAGCTGAAACATCATGTTATGTAAGTTAGTAATGCCTGCAGAAAAGTTGGAAAACATGAAAAAAAAAAAAAAAAAAAAAGCTATGTTTTTCTTTTTTTAATTTGAGAAAATATCTAAGGAAATGCATCTGTTGTTTGCCCATCTGTCTGTTGTATTTTATGAATATTTTCCTTTCTATACCATCCTACCATTCTAATTACTTTTGATAAAGGTTTGCCTTATCTAAGGTCAAATCCAGCACCTTAAAGGAAGAATAACAACAGGAGCCAATAAGCAAGAATGAATCAGAGCCTGTCTCTGTGTGAAAATGTTCCTGGTGATTCTAAATCAACCGAATGACAGGAATATAAATGCAAAGATATTTTATAAAATTATTAACCTGCCATAGTAAAGACACAAATAAAGACCAGAATAAACAAATTTACCAGAATTATCTCAGTGGTTTGATGGCAGTGGTACTCTAAGCCTTCAGAACAGTGTCCCCATTGCCTTTTGGTAATGTTGCCACATACCTGATTACTCCTACTCATCCAGAAATGGATTGCATGGTGCTTCTTCACATACTGATGAAGTTTGGAAAATGTTTTGGCTGCATATTAAATGAACAAGGACTGTAGAAATGTCTACCAGTCATTGTAATTCCTCCTAGAAAGGACAGCAAAGCAGCAATTATTTCAGACCTCTGTGGAGTGTGGGGACACATTTCTGTACAGTTGAGCAGTAGCCATCCCACAGCCTCACAATGCTTTTATTTTGTTTAAAGGTAGTGTTAATAACCCACAAAGAGGTTTTCAAATGAACTTGATTCCTGTCTTCCAATTGTGACAGTACTTTAATCATACTCTGGAAACCCTTAAAGATCCTCATTTTTCAAAATGTGTTGCTACTTCAGCAGAAACACATGTTCCAATACTGTCTTTAGGATTAGAAAAGGCATTTTTCTCATGGCATTTTACAGTTTTAAAAATAGGGCTGTTAGAAGAGCATTAAAAGTTAGCAAAGAAGGAGTGTTCATCAATTTGAAATGCTAAATTTCTATACCCATCCATTCAAAGAACATTATATAATCAAGATAGTAGCCCCTTATTATGGTGTTTACCTAATGGACTGCAGCTTTTATGACTCTAAACATTAGTTTAAGGTTTTAGCTATATAGACAATGGGCACAAAATCCTTCTTTAATCTTCTTTCTTTCACTAAAATTTTGACCCCTTGTAGGATATTAAAGTAACATAATGATATTTAAAATGGTTTTGTGAAAGTCAGTTTTAGTAATGTGAGTTAGACAAATCTACTTTCTCGTCTTAGGACAATAAATTAGATATTTACAGCTTATGAAGAAGATGAGGAAAAGCGGTTCACCTTTTAATACAGTGGCTTGGCTTTATGCATATTGTATATGGCTTTATGCACATTGTATATAGAAAATAGAATCTTTCATAATAAAACAATGTCCTTGTCCAATAGGTAACATGCTTCTTTCTGCCTAAAATATAAAAAATAACTGAGATTTCAGAATTTGTTGCTGCCCATCTCTCGTGATTATTAGGTTTTCTGTAGTTGTTTTTTAACCAATTTAATTTTGCGTGTGGGCCCTTCATCTATCAAATGGCAGCACAATCCAGATAATAGTCTCAGTTTTGATAAACCTGAATTATTTTAGTGTTCTTTAAGAGAAAAAATATTGTTGTAATTTGGGTAATGTTGGCTCTGATCCTGGTAAGGATTGATTTTGTCTTATTGTATATAATTACTGGAGTAGACATGTTAATCTTTCTGCATATGTGTCAACCAAATCAGAACTGAGTATATTTCACAGGTTTTAATTTAATTTTAAACTTATCTTGGTTTTGATTTTTTTTTTTTTTTAGCCTGCTGTTTTTGCCTGTTTTTCACTGGTATTTAAGCAGTATGATTTCAGTCATTCTGAAGTAATTTCTGCCTGAAGGAAGAAATAAACCCTACTAGTCACTTGTGGCGTTCTGCAGAGGGTTGTTGGGCACTGGAATAGGTTCCCCAGGGAAATGGTCAGAGCACCAAGCCTAACAGAGTTCAAGAAGAATTTTGACTTTGCTCTCAGGCACAGTGTGTGATTCTTGGGACCAGAAGGTGATCTTTGATGATTCTTGTAGTTCCCTTCCAACTCAGAATATGGTTCTGTGGTACTATGGAGTATTTTACATGACTATAAATGCCTTATACATTGTTTCCTTTAAACTTGATAATGTAATTTTATTTCTGTGACTGAAGCAAAAAGGAACTTTAAATTTCTTACTTCGAAGGAGAAAGTGCAGAGGAAATAAATTTCATAAAGTTGATCTTAAAGGATTGAAAAATTTATTACCATTAATATGAACGTGAAGAGCAAAAAATAAGAGTTTCATCAAATCATGGGGCACAGTTTGTTAATTTTATTCAGCATATTTCAGTCATTACAGATATGATTGTACTAAAACACCAGTAGGAACAGAAGTGTTAAATATTTAGGCATTAGACAGGTCTGAGAAACAGACCTGGTAAGCTTTGTGTAGACTGTGGGTGGAGAAGCTGAGGAACAAAAACCCTTCCAAGTCACCTGCAGAGAGGCATAGCTCGTTCTGANAAAAAAAAAAAAAAACAAAAAAAAAAAACCCAGAGTAAAACCTCACAGGCTCAGTCATTGCCTTCTTTCTTCCTAGACTCACCAGCACATACAGAATTCCTTGATTAGCACAGGAAATACTCAAGTTACTGTCAGTTGTCAGATTTGTCCTGTGAGAACCAGGATCTGCATGATGATCCTGGTGGGTCCCTTCCAAATCAGTATATTTTAAGATTCCTATTCCTGGTACTTTTAATGTGATTTGCTGTCACTTTGCTCTGCCAAATATCTTATTGGCTTCGTGGGACCATGCATTATGAATTGCATTTCATAAGAGTAGGGGCAGAAGAATCTGTGATTGCAGCTAATTGCAGATAATTTTTGTTGTTTCTGGTCAACTATTTGACAAACTTACATTTTTACAGCACTTTTTTCAATAAACATTGCACCATGCTTCTCCAAATAGATTATCTCCATCCTGAATAAGTGGAAACATTTGGAGAACACACAAGCAAGCAGTCCAAACTTTGTGGTAAAGTTGCTTAATTTCTGTGCTGATGCAAACTAATACTCAAAAAGTCCACCACTACTTTTCCAAGGCTTCTAGCATGCCTAGGTGCCTTTATTAATATCCAAGGCAGGGTGAACAAAAAATGGTTCAATAATGTTATTTTGGACAATGATGTATTTCAGTCAAAATTAGACTTTTCTATTGATTTGGAAGAGGCTGCAAATCTTTTCACTCAGTAGATTCCACATTTTTGATGTGCATGGTGCTGTCCTGGCAGGCAGCAACACCATGGCCTGGAAAGCAGCTCAAGAAAGGTGTTTGACTGATCAGAACTATGACTGAGCTTATATTGTTAATTTTCCACGCTGTCAGCATGAAATATAAATGTATTTTTTAAGATCCTTTAAAAAAATAATAATAATGTAATTGAAATTCCAACCAATCCAAAAGTGTTAAGCTTTCAAAGAAATAGATCAAGCTTTTTCATAGTAAATGTGAAATTCAGATGGTTCACAGCACCAGTGTGCCAAACTTAGTGCTGTGCAGGAGAATGGTCTATGAGAACTTTGTGCATTCACAAATGAGAAAAAAAGTGTGGGTAAAAGGGAAAATTGTTGCCTTGTTCAGATTCATAGCATTGTAACAATTCCAAGGAGTTTTTGAGCATAATACATTTGGTGCTGAGAAAGAAATACCAAAGAAGTTAGATTGGTTTGTAATAGAGCTGAGAATATTCACACATTTTGTGAAGTATGTATTTTACACATCATATAATTTGAAACAGAATTATAGGGTGAACTGCAAGTCACGGAAAAAGAATTACAATGATTTGAACATGCTGTAACTCTTTTGAGGGTGGAAAGTAATAGAAGTATCAAACTGAACAACAAAAAAAACCCCTGAATTTCTTACATTACAGTTAAAAAGAAACATTCAAGTTATATTCTTGAACACAAATAACAAAGTTGCAGAATGCATATTTGAAAGAAGAAAGAAAAATCTCAGGTAAATTGAGTAAGTTGAAGTGTAAAACAGTTATATATAGTTCTCAGGCTGTTAACAGTAAGAAATGGTACAGCGGAACCTTATAAAGAACATAAATATCACTACAGGGGGGTCTCTTTTTGTAAATGTTTCCAAGAACGAGGATTGGTACGATTAAAAAAACAGTTAATGGCAAGGAAAATTAAACAAAATAATAGTGTTTATTTAGTGTTACATGTGCACAGTTCCTGAAACTAGGTGTATAAAATATTATACTGATCTTGACCAGTGACTGTGCATTTTGATCTCATGTGTACTGCAAACAGTTCTTTCACCAGTGCATTCAGGCACTGCACAGAATAGCTTGTGCTTGACTGAAGTGTATTTTTTAGATAGATGTCTAGTTTTCATTTGAAGGCATTGAGAGGTAGAAAATGAATTACTTTTCTTGGTAGGTTTTTCCTAATAGTTTCTTTGAATTTTTCTGGCTTTGGCTTCCAGCTATGGAGTTGTATTAAGCCTTTTTGTGCTGGAGACCTGCAGAAGCCCATATTTTTTCTCTTTGGAAGTGTTCGTATACTGCTGTCAAGTCACCTTTCAAATTTTCTTTGATGAACTGAGCAGACTGACATCTCTGAACATTTTTACAAGCAGCAGTGAAATACATTTTTTACCTCCCTCTGAATGGCTTGAGATCGTTCTTTAAAATGCCAGCCTTCAATATTATTTACCATGCTACTATTTTTTAGCTCATCATCCATAATTTTCTAATTTCTTAGTGATTGATATGTTGTATAACATAATCCTTAAATTTAACTTCCAAGGAATCACAGTTATATTTGACTAATGACTTTTGCTTGAAAGCTGCTTTAGGCACATATCTGCTAATCTGTTCTAAATTCAAATTAGTCTAAGCTTTGGCAAAGCTGCACAGAATCCTCATAGAATTCTCATGGAATTATGGAATGGTTTGGGTTGGAAGGGTCCTTAAAGATCATCCAGTTTCAGCTCCCCTGCCATGGGCAGAAAGACTTTCCACTAGACCTGGTTATTCAGAGCTCCATCCAGCCTGGCCTTAAATCCTTCCAGGGATGGGGCATCCACATCTTCTCTGGGCAATGCCAGTGCCTCACCAGCCTCACAGAGAAGAGTTTCTTTCTAATATCCAATCTAAACCTGCTTTCTTTCAGTTTGAAGCCGTTTCCCTTTGCCCTGTCACCACATGCTTTTGCAAATAGTCCCTCTCCAACTTTTTTATGGCTCCATTCAGGTACTGGAAGCCTACAAATAGCTCACCCCAAGATCTTATCTTTTCCAGTCTGAACAACCCCAATTCTCTCAGCCTTTCCTCACAGCAGAGGGGCTCCATCCCTCTAATTAACTTGGTGACCTTCTCTGGACTTACTCCAACAACTCCATGAGCCGGATGTTCCTAAATTAAGGTTTCTGAGCCTCCCGATGGTGGCAATCTGTTTACTATTGCAGACCTGGAAAAATTAATCAATAACATTTTCTTCAGCTGTATTGCTTTACAAATTCATTCCAGTTCCACTGGTGGACTTTGCCCGAGATCAGGAATCTGTTGAAGCCTGGAAATGAAAAATTGGGCACTCAGAGCTGCTTATACCATCTTTCATGCATCTTCTATAACTTTTGCTGACTACAGTACTAATTTCATCCCGTGCTTTCTCAGATTCCAATTCCAAAGCCAGCCTTCAGAGAGGTGGCAGAGTAAGAATGAAACTAAAAATTAAAACTAAGGCATTTTTATCTCCCAGTGTCAGCTGTCAGCTTTGCTCATCAGCCTGATAGGATTTAGCAATGGTTCAGACTGTGCAGCTCTCTAAACCTGAACATTAACCTCAGTTCTGTCTCTTATCTTTTAATACAGATTTGACATCTACTTTTGCCTCTTCCAAAACTGAAAATAAGATATTCAAGTCATCTAGTGGTTAATAAGCCAGTCTCTATAGCTCTTATTTTCCTTGGGTTTTACAGTCTTCATCTACAAGTGACAATACCAGCTGAGACTCTGGTGCGTTTGAGGTCTGCTTTAAAAGTTAGGAGCATTGCTTTGCTTTATTTTGAAATAGTGGCTACTAATATCTAGTGCTAATACTATTTGTTTGCTTCCCTTTAATATCCTTAATGGATTTTGCATTGGTTTAATCTTCCTTGTTCCTACATCCTTCAAACTGAACCTTTTTTTGATAATGAATGTCTTTCCCAAGTTAAGGAATTACTTTTTTTCTGTGGTGATTGCAGATTGCATTGAAAGGATGGCATTTTGCAGAGTTCTGTCAGCTTATTATTCATGTGTCCTACTGTGCCATCTGTGTTTTGAGCTGGTTTTTATTTCAGAAATTGTTTTTGAAAGATTTTTGTGTGAATAGCTGGATTTTTCTGTGCTGCTCTGCACTAAACCCCATAAAACCCCCAGTGCCATTTGCTGACTTGCAAACCTGTAGCTGTTGCTGTCTGTGCTGTGACAGGAACTCACAGATCAGCTCTATCCATCGTGCAGCTCCTGCCCTGCTGTGGCCAAGTAAACATAAAAAGAAATCAAAATAAAAAATATATTTACATTTTGGTAGTCTGTGAGAACCACAAAGTCTGTGTAACAACAATATTATCCAATAACAAAGTTATGTTCTGAAAAATGTGGTGCCCTTAGTCTGTTTAAAAACACAATTTGTACATGAAAAAATTACCAGACAATGCCAATGAAAATAGACTCCACTTTGGGGAAAATACCCTAGATTTATAAATTTCTGTTTTAACATTTCATATAATGTAATTTTCATTAGTATTAAACAGGATGGGTTTGTTTGTTTTTTGTTTTTTGGTTTTTGTTTTTTTTTTCTGAGACAAAAAATGACATAATTTTATCTGCAAACCAGTTTAAGAGAATATCTGAAATGTTAGTGAATTGGAAGTGTCATCAATATATGCTTCAAAATGTCAATGCCAAATTACAATAAAGAAACCTTCTTTAGCAAAATGAAGTGATGTTACATGATCTAACGAGTGTTTCCCAGTGAAGAAATGTCTGTTTGACATAAAGGATTATCCCTTCCACTGTCAGGACTAGAAAGGAACTGAAAGCCCTCCTTTTGTGAGAAAAAAAAAACAAGTGATTTTTCTCCAAAGCAGTTCTCAGTTTCAGTGCAAAAATAGTATGAAAGAAGGTATTTACAGTGCCAATAGTGTGTAAAATCATGGAAAAATGGGTTTTTCTGTTACTTTTTTGTTGGTTTTTTTGTTTGTTTGTTTTTTGTTTGTTTGTTGGTTTTTGTGTTTTTTTGGTGTTTTTACTTTTGGGTTTTTTTTTTTTTTTGGTACAGGAGTCTGTTTTATCCGAAGTAAGATATTGTCTCCTTGAAAAACCTGGCTGCAAAACAGTAATGTTTAATTTCTGTTTGGAATGGATTTTTCTTCTCATTGTGTGATTAATTTCCCACATGCTTTAGTTTTTTCCTTCAGACTGTTAGCATAGATGAAGAGAAAATGAAACATTCCTTGGAAACAATAAGTTGTCAGATTTTGCTTTTGTGTTCCATGCAGCATATGGATATGTTTAAAACATAAACTAATACTGCTGGAGAATGCTTTTAGAATATAGATAGGTCTGACAAAAACGTTTTCAGAACTAATTGAGTCCAAAGAGTGCAAAGATAAATGGTTCATTCTCAGATTTTATCTTCTGGAGATTTACAAATTCCTCCAGCAAACACAAGACTGTATTGCAAAGGATTGGTTGGGTTTTTTTTGTTTGTTTTTTTTTTTTTTTTCAGTGGTATCTGTCAAGCCAAGAGATAGGAATCTGATAACAAGATCATTCACTCCAATGTTGAAATAGAATTTAGGAAGCTGATTTTAGGTACTTATTTTCCAAAAGTCTTGACTCTAATATTAAACTAACTCTGTACACATCTGCATAAACAATAAAGAACTCTTCAGAAAAATATCAGTACACATGAGGAACATTGAACTTGAAAGAAAAATTGCCTTGTTATTTAATCTGTTATCATTTAGTATTGCTGATGCTAAAACCATCAAATAGAGCTTTTTGTGGGGGCAGGGGGAAAAAGCCCCACATACCTCTTGAAATGCAGAAATAGGTATATGAACAAGCCACTATGAGTCCAGTAATAATGACCTGATCAGGTATTTTAATTCCATGCATGCTAACGTATGTTAACTGGAAAAGGCAAGTCAAAGAAGGTAAACTTATAAACAATGGACAAATGTTGATAGTAGAGGAGGAGACTGAAGAACTCAACAACTTCTTGCTTCAGCCTTCATTGGCAACCTCTCTCCCAGATTCATTCAGCTGACAGACAGTGGTCAATGCAATGCTTTCTTTCCAAACAGTAGGAGAGAATGGTCTCCTTCATTTTCTATATATTTCCCATATTAGTCAAAAGAATAGGAACTCTACTCAACACATATATTCCAGAGGCTGATTTTTGTCAGCAGAGAAACTGGGTCTTAAGCACAAAAAAAGAAAATTTAAAGAGATATGAGGAGGTCTGCGTGGAGAATCCAAAACCAGGGAGGATTATCATCTGTTGGGGTTGCTCATTTTGACTTTTGATTAGGAATTTTTTCATTAGTTACTTACAGAACAGTTGGAGTTGGAGGGGACCTTGAAGATCACCTTGTTCTAACCCCCCTGCCATGGGTAGGAACACTTTTCACTAGACCAGGCTGCTCAAGCCAGGCTTCATGGTGTCCAAAATTGGCATGGACAGCTAAAACTGCTCTTATCTGTGGGTTTGATGAAGGCAGCAGTAATTAGGCCAAATGAAACAACAGGGAATACATAATTCTGTTCTTGGAAGTGTCTCAATTATCTCTGATAAATGGGACACAGAGAAAAGCCTGACTCATCTGGAAATAAGAAGTGTGGCAAGAAATGCTAGATAAAGCTCTTTAAAAGAAGTGTAGTTTTATACCATTAGTAGGGGTAAAACGGCAGTGGGATATCAGCTATCTGTTCTTCACATGATAAAAGTCACTGTGTTTCTTACTGATGTGGGGAAAGATCCTGAAAGATAGGAAAAAGAAGTTATGAGAGAACAAGAAGAAAAGCATATGTCAGGTCCAGGAATAATAAAATCTGGCACACAATTTAAAATACTCTTTCCTGTGGTACTATTGATTCAGAAGGCTGACTGGGAGATGACCAGGTTCTGATAAAATGTGGAGATATAAACAGAAAAAGCATTTGGTAATTTGGTTTAGCTGTAGGGATGCACAATACCAGGCTGGTCCAGCCTTGTGCACACTGTGAGCAGGGAAAACCCCCCTGCACCCAGCCCTGCACAGCCATCCCATGCACAAGGGACTACAGGGAATTCCAGGCTGGGAATTAGGGTCCATCCTGCTGTGAGCAGCAGAATCAGCTCTTAGGTCGGACCAGGTTCCTGAAGATTTTATCCTGTCGGGCTGTCAAAGTTCCCAGGATGAAGGGTGCATAGCCCTTCTGGATAATCGGCTCCACTCCATGACCGTCCCTTAGGAATTGTCCTAGAAAGTACTCTTGGCACTGTGGTGACACCTAGAAAGCATGCTTGGCATTGGAAGGGAAAGGAAACAGGTAAAGACTGTGTATGGAACTGGTAGATACAGTTCTGCAGGGAGAAATTCAAACCCAAAAGATGTGTTTGAAATATTGGTGCACCTGCAGAGTCTGAGCAACGCAGAAGTGATGAGAACGCCTGCCCTTCCAAGGATTTACCATCCGCTATTTGCAAATGTCTCCATCTGGTTTAATGCCAGGAGAGTGCCAAGAAAATAAAGGTTTATTCACCATCTGTCACACCCACGTGTGTGCTTTTGAAGGTGCTTTTGAATTTGATAACATTGATTCACAGCTCAGTCCAGTACATGAGTCACTGTGAAACCGAGGACCTGAAACATAAATAGCAAAATGCAATATTACCTTTTTATCTTGTGGAGTTTCAAGTGCTGAGGCCACTGTTTTCCTGATAAGGAAAACTTCAGTTTGTATAATATTTAAGATTAGTAAACAGTAGTATTAGGACTGTATTTATTCAGTTATGGACATGCTGAATGCTAAGCAAGACAAAATAAGTAGCTCGGCATAGAAAATCTCCTTTTCAGAACCTGATCAGAATATTAACAGAGGGGATCTTATGTTCTATGAAACATCTGTACACATTACAATCTTAAATTTAAATATTAAAAATTAACCCAAAATGGAGCTGCAGAAATTGCAAGTTTTTCTCAGGTATAGCAAAGAAGAACTTTTGTGCTACACTTCAGCAGATTATTATAGAATCATAATCTTAAGTCATCCTGGATTTCACCAAAGTTATTCTGGGAACCCTTCCTCTTCTTCTTACCACTAAGAAAGTATTGGGAAGAACTTGTTTATAAGTGATTTTTTTAGAAGCCTATTACACACTGTAGATCCCATTTGTTGAGTTGTAACTACATCCATTATTTCATCACAGTTAATAAGCCTCTCTGATCAGGATTTTGATTCTGGTGTGTTACGCTCAAATTTAATTGAAGAACAGTCCTCAAAAATACAGGTATTTAAAGAATATCCTGAAAAACAAGTATTTATTTACGAGGAATAGATGGATTATGTTGTTTAATGGAGTTTCAGATGACTGCAACTCCAGTACATGCTTTTAATTCTCCCAGAAATTGTAATATTTTTTCCCACTAATTAGGGAGAATAAGTTTGGCTATCATCAGACTTCAAATAAAGCTGAGTTAAAACCTGCAATAATTACATGAAGCACTATTGGTTCTTTCCAGGGAATCCAGAAGGGATAAACACAGAAGAAGTTTCTATTTTGGCTATCTAACTGCTGCATCTCAGTACCAAAATGGTCTGAATTTGAAGCAAGAAGTTTGAATACACTTTGACTGGAGAGCTGGAGGACCAGAACTATGCACAGGACATGTGTGTGTGTGTATAAATTTGTGTGTACACAAACACATGAGTGGTTATAATTAAAAGACACAACCTGATTTTTGGATTAAATTTTTCCTGCCTTTGTCCTAGGATGGGAAGGTTTAGGTTAAGTGGTTCTCAGTAGTCACAAGTATCTGTGGGTGAAAGTGCTATTTAAATACAAGAGAAGCTGATGCTTAAGGCATTATATTTCAACTAGAAGTCTCAAAATGCCACCTTTCTTAATAATTTCACATGACCTTGAGCAAATTGTACTCACCCTAAGCGAACAGTGCTTAATTTTACACAGTCCTCCTTGTGAAGTTTAACCTGGCCACTTTAATGATCAGTGTGAAGAGAATGAGGTTAAACAGTTGCTCACAGTCTAAAGAACAATATTTGTTAATATTCTCTTAATGTTATGTATCTATGGCTCCCATCTAGAAAGTGTGGAAAAGTTGTTTTTTTTTTTATTTAATTTGTTTTGCCCAGATTCCAGTCCTGCTGCTTATGTTAGTCAAATATATCCCTACACAGTTTGAAGGTCTGATCTTGACTCATCAGTTGAGATGTCCTTATAGGGTCAGGTGTTAATTGGTGAGACCTTAGAAAAGGTATTTGGGTTAGCAATTACTTAAAAATATATACGAGGCTTGACCCTGCAGCAGTGGAGCTACAACATCTATATTTATAATTTTAATCCAAGTTCAATTCAGCTCTCACCTGTACAACATAATGAAATTTCAAAGCATGAGTTTTGTTAAAAGAACAAAACAATACAAAAGTTAGAGTAAAATGAACCCCAGCTTGTTCTTGTAACAAGATTAGTTTTTGTAACCTGCTGGAGGCATATTTTCATCCCCCAAAGAAAGCAGTGATTCACAAGGGTCTGCAGAAGTCATGCCTTGAAGAAAATTGCCTGTCAAAAGAAAAAGAGTGTGTATTTTACTATATAGAATCTAGTTTACATTCTATAGGAGCTCCCCAGGACGTTCTCTTTGTAATTTTTGGACCTGACTTAATATAAAAATCTTTTAAAATTTGCATCTCAATTTAAGCCTCTCAATAGATGGTAGCACTTAACAGGAGGAAAGAGCAGGTTCTTTTAAAAATACTTTATTGTTCTTTTGATGAATACAAATGTGTATTTTCTTGTCACTCTGGAACTTCCACAGGATAAAAAAAAAAACATTTGGAAAAACAGTTTCTTAAAGGGACGTTTTGCCATTTTTTGTGAGTCCAGAGCAGTAGTTAATTTTGTTATTTCCCTGAGGAGGACGATTTGATGAAGTAGTTCTCGGAGGCAGTTGTAAACCTATTTTGTTTATGACATTACTCATTCTTCCCAAGATTCCTAAAGCATGCCTTTTTGACCCGCACACTTGTTCTTTCCTTCCCGCGGTTCTTGGAGGGATTTGTAATGCGCAGCGTACATTTCAGTGGTAGGAAAAGTTGTCAGTTTCCAGATGAGGAAACATAATAACACTTCATCATATCGTGTTTGGTAAGCACACAGCTCCTAGGGAGATGCAGCTAGCCCCATGAAGTATAAATGAAATATTTGGGATCACGATCACGCTAACCTGCAATTCGATGAAATACAGGCACTGCACAAGAAATAATACTTTTTCTGTAAATGTTAGAGCGGCTTGTTGCATCAAAAAAGAAAAAAAAAAAAATCAGAGGCCCTTCGGCTGTGAGGAGTACAAGAAAGTGAGGATACAAAACCAGACTATTGTTGAGTTACCAGAAGTAATTATTATTTTAGAAAAAGCTAGTTGTTAAAATCCCAGTAAAAACATATGTTACACAAGAAATAAAGGTCAAGAATAAGATCTATACAGCTCAGTTCACCATGGTGGAGTAAGTCATTGCTGAATTAATTGCTTTAAATTTGACAAATGTGACAATTTACTGTTGTTGTGCACAATATTTAAAAACCCAGTAAATTAAATACTTCAATGTAACACTGAAGCCCCCGATGATGTTGAAGCACTGGAAAATGCAAAAGGGATATATAGTGAGCAAAAGATTAGATCTGTATTACAAAATAATAGTTATGTGTTAATGAAGACAAATTGTATAGTACAAGATTTTCAATTTCATAGTGCCTTTATGATGTTTTTCACTACTTAGCGAGATGTGCTACAGGCTTACAACAAGTAATTAGATTTTTTAGATTTATTTCCAGGCCAGTGTTTTCCCAGGGCTGTGCATTGCTTTATAATGCATTGCTTTGCCCTATAACTCTTATAGAGGAAATGTGTAATTATTTTAGCTTGGTCTCCATTCTCTGTGCAGGGCCTCTTCTGCTGCTGCTTCATGTGTCAATACATTACAGACTTTCCATGGAAATGGGTTCTAGTAGTTTCTGTCAGTCTTCAAGCTTCATGTTACAACAACCTAGATTATGTAATTGCTTTCATATCTGAGATTTTTATTTTTTTTCTGTAAAGTGTTTGAATCCATTATTTTATAAACTATGGCTATTGATGCATTGGTGATATTGCTAAAGCCTTTTACAAGCTGCATTAAAACCCAAATCTTAACGTGCTCAAGAGTAACAAAAGCATCCTGGGCAGTGTCTGCAAAGCAGAGTCTGGTCCCTCAGAAATGCCAGGTATTTACATATCCAAGGTCAGTCTGAGATTCCAAAGGGAATGCCTAGGTGAGAAGAAAAATAAATTCAAAACCGATTCACTGTGAAATAAATCACACTGTGAGAGTTTTCCAAACATCATACTCAATTCATACAATTGTAGTCTTAATTTTGTCGCCTATAAAAGGAAATTATCGTGAGGCTTCATGTGACATAAATAATTAAAACCTCATTTTATTGACCAAGCCCAAGGCAGGGTTAAGCAGTTTTAAGTGTGTGCCCTGGTAATGGGTGAAAAACAGTTTCTGTGTGGAAAAATGCAATTATTATTCTTATTGACAAGAGAAATATGCATATGAAAAGAACTTAATTTCACCGTTACTGCTGCTAATGCTATTTTAAAATTCATTTGTAACTACTTGTGTATGTCAAACTGTTTCTAATTTATAATATTTTAGAGAACTTTTTTTTTAAGCAATTTGTTGACTTTTCAACAAAGTCTGACTCATTAAGTACAATAAGAGATCATATTGTCCTGTATTCTTGGGAAGAGAAGAATGTTAGAAACACGAGATAAATGCTCCCTGCTATATGTGAGCCTGCACATTTCCAGCAGGTGAACCCCAGAGTTATTCAGTCTGACTGTGCAGTTCCCATCATATCAGCTTCACCCTCAGTGACTATTCAAAGGAATGCTGAATTTGGGATTAACATATTGACTTGCAAGGTGCCTAGCTTTGTGTCCTGAATACATTTCTGACTTACTAACCCGTATCTACCGTGGCAGATTTCCAAATTCTTTGCTGGGAATATACTTCTATTCAGTAAGACTTCTTAAAAACCTTTGAGATTTCTTTTTTTTTCACCTGAATTCATTAAAGGCTTTAATGTCATCATATTTAGCATTTTTGTGTGTGCGCCTTTGCCTTTGAATGTCCCAGAAAGCCAATATGAATTAATCAGAATCATACCATGTACTACTTTCCTTAATCTTTTTTTCCCTCAGCTATCACACAGGAGCACATCAGTTCTAATGTTATGTGACAGTCCTTTGGGGAATTTGCATTCAAGCACTATTTTCTTACAGTTATTCTTTTATTTCATCCGCATTTCCCAAAATCTATTGTATGCCTTCAAGAAACCACAGTAGGCCTGAGCTATTAGATATTTACACAAGGCTCCAACCTGGCTTTCCTTCTAGGGAATAGAGGAAGAAATTTGTTTTATGGAGTTTAAAGAGAAAATAAATCCTTATGGTTTGGAAGCATTACTGTAAGATGAAGATTAAATTATTTCTGTAATTTCAGAGGCTACATTAATTTCCCATGCTGTGCTGGAGGATGCGTAGTTTTGGGAAGCAGTGATAGAATTATTTAGAATCAACCAGAAGCTCATACACCGTTGAGAAATGATGGGTTGAATCCCCCTGGCTCTTTTCAGAAAGGGCTGAAAGTTAACAGGTCTTTTTCCAGCAAATTTTAGGTTGCATGTTATTTCCCTATCTCTTTTATCTTTTCAACTAGAGGTAATACCTTTTTTTCATCACCATTGCCAAATTACATTCTTGCTGACTGCTGCTATACAGGCAACAAATTCCTTCTTGGCTACAGTTCAAGAAAGGATGAAGCAATAGGTGTTCTTAAAGAGGTTTGGGATGATATAAAAAATGACACCAAGTCCAAATCTCGTGATGTTTCTGTTTGAATATGTGTAACACTAAATAAATAATGTAACAATAAATAAACCAAGCTCCATCAGCTACAGATTGTACTTTACAACCTTCATGCAGGATGTATTTTGGTATGCATCTTATGTGAAGGCAGTGCTTTATAGGCAATTAATGATTAATTTGACATTTCATAGGATGAGTTGTGTTCTCATAGCTTACATCTTGCTGACAAGCTCAACCAGAAGAGGTACTGGGGTTGGGAGTGCTCACTACCCTGGAAGTAACATGTTAAAGGTTATATTCATTACTATGTCAAAAGGCTGGAAGTCACAAAATGTCAGCTAACGCTGTGTAAGATTATGACAAAATTAATTAGGGCAAAGTATACTGGTTATGGCCCACTGCAAATGGCATTGTTGGGCAAGTTTAAACAATCACAGAGATAAAGATGACAAAGTGCAAACCTATCAAAAAATACTTTGTCATCCCTAAATTACTTCTACTCATCGTTGCTCTGGACAGGGATAGTGTCTGTTCTGAAAATTTCCTTCAAGGAAAACTCATCTACTAAAAGAAGTTTAATAAAAGTTAATTTATAAGCATTTTCTGATGCCTTTAGTAAAGTGCTCTGAAGTTAGACCATGGAGAAAATTCTAAGTTATATAATGCATTTTCTTTGACAAGACCCATCATCATTATAGTGTTTAAATTAGAAACAGAGTTTGGAAATCAAAGATTGTTTTTAAAGTGAAAAGAGCAATGCATAACTGTAATAAAAAAATAAAAAAGAAGTTTTGGAGTGGGTGGTAGTTTTTCTCTGTGGCATATTTTTGATGTATGGTATAGGAGGGTTTTAATTAAAAACTCAGGCTCCCTCAGTAGCAGGTTGGATTTCCACTGCTCTCAGAAATTTGCTCGCTTTAGAACTCACTGATATGGGGAATCAAAGGTCTTTATAAACCAAGTATGGCTAAACCAACAGTGCCACCTTTCTCTCTTCCCTGCCCTACTGGAAGAAGGGAAGTCCTAGCTCAGGAATCTGAAAATGCACATCTGCTGCCAGGAGTCACTGATCCACAGACTGGGTCTCAAACATCCTTTCCATGGGTGAGCACAGCCAGAGTCCCAAGGCACTCACTCACAGTATTTCCTACAAACAAGGCAGCATTTAAACCTTCCCAACCGAATCAAACTCTTTTCTTCAAGTTGGATTTTAATGTTGGGAGCCAAAATGCTTTATGTAACTCTGTGTAGAATTATTAGCTCTGCGGGTTTTTATCCCCCCTCTGATTTTGTGATGATTTTAAAGACATCTACTGGGAAAAGTAATGCCTGAGCTTTTTGGTTTCATCAAGAAACATCAATCTGATATTCATCTGAAACCTGAGAGTATATTTTTGGCACCAAAAATTATGGGAAGGTAAATTGCAGGTACCAGTGCAAAACTCTGCCTAACTCCAGTGCAACTAAATCCAGGTTTGACAGCTACTGCTGAGAACACAATATTTAGAGCAGTGGTTTGAGCACTTCAGTCTGATGAGGCTATTAAGCACAAAAGATTAAAGCACATGAACAAGATGTTCTAGCAGAAATGCTGCAAGTTACTTCATATCATATGTGCCTTTTTATTAATGAAACGAAAAATGAGCTCAGAATAACACTCTAACCAAAATATAATTTAGAAGAAAATGGAATGCATGAATAATGCACGGAATTCTTAAGTAGTCTACCACTGATGTTGGAAAAAAATGTTAGTTATTGGTACCTAGATTTTTAGCAAATGTAACAAAAAACAATCTATAGATTACACTACAATTGGGATACTTACACATAGCAATGTTTGAAAATGTAAGTCAAAAATATTTGAATCTGTAATTTTCATTAACATTCTGTTAATATTTACTGTCAGCCATATAACGTTGTAATGAGCAAATCAATCATCAATATTTAAAGCAGCCTTGAAGTATATATCTTTCCAAGCTCAAGCATTACATGGATCATCCAAGCCTACTTATTAATCTCATCTTTGTTATCTTGTCAAAAATTTACATTTATACCAGAACTTACTTTGAAAATTTATATATGCATCTAATCATTGATACTGCAGGAGCAAGTGTTTATTTCTGTCACTTTGATTAGTCTAAACAAGATGAAGATAAGTGTTAGGGCTCTGATTTTAATTACTACTACTTTACTATTCTTGTGTCCTTAATCAGACAAAGGTTCATTGTCTTTGGTTTGGCTGTGTCCTTTAAGCACTAGACACGTTTTAAGGCAGCCATGTGAAAGAAAGTTATAACTGGAGTATAACTCCCACAAAATTGCTTCCAAAAGCCTGTCTGCAATCCTCCCATCCTTCTTTCTACCATATCTGAAGGTTTTCAAAACATTTATTCCATCTTCTGCTTGTTTGCCTTTCCCTTCCTGCTGTATCACTAGACAATTTTAGTGCTGCAAATTACTGTCACAAGTATTTAAGTTTTAGTCATAATTTCAAGCAGAGCTGTCTTGTTGTTATAAATTGTAAATATACATCATGTTCTGTTTAAAAATATTCAGTGTGTTGAAGCTCACAGAAAGAAGTTATTTTATCCTCTTTGTTTAAAAACCAGGAATATGTTTTATTTGCTGTCTTCGAGGCAGTTTCAGAGAAAATAAAACTAGTGCATATAATTCATCCTACTTAGGAATAAATTATTTTGTAGTGGAAGCTGAGTGAAATTTTTAAAAAGCTAGAATTTGTTTGGCATTTTTTTCCCCATCCATCAACTAATTTGGATCTTCTTAACCTCATCAGTTTCTAATAGATTCCTTTCCTTTGTGGCCTTTTTATATTTTTGAGTATCAGTATCTTCCTTATTGTTTTGATCTTGTTATGAATAACGCCAGTTTATGCAATCTATAAGAGACATCTGATTGTCTAGACCTGGAGTTATTGCCAGTGCTTTGCTTGGACTGTCTCCAATTTGTTTGTACCAGTCTTTAAATGCAATGCCCAAACCCGAATGCAATATTGAGATGGCAAATGCATAAAGAAATAACTTCATCTGTTTTCTAAGCACTCTTTTACCTGTAGCTAAAGAAACTTTTTGACTTTTTCACTGCAGCATGCTTCGCTTGTAATCCATTATATCCCACATGTAATTTCCTGAAAAGAGATTGTTTCTTAGACTCCTCTTTTTCACCCTATGTCTGTGCAGTTGGTTATTCTGACCCAAACAGCCTGATTCTTCTAGAGAAAATAGTCTACCTGAGCTTTTCCTTCAGTCCTCACATCTTTTCAGGTAGTTTCTCTGACTTGTAGCAGTGCAGAAACAAATTTTCTGAAAGTCTTTAAGAAGGTTCCCAAGGATGAAGTAGTGAAGAAAGAGATTTATCTACATGCAGAGATATTTGCTGGGGGATTGGATATTCCACCCAATTCATGACAGGACATCAACGTTCTCTGACCTGATACTGCAGATGTGCTGCAGTTGCACTGATAGATTACTTTGCTTAGCTGTGTATCTCTGAAAAATCTACTTTACTCTGCCCTCTGTAAATACTTTTTTAGCACTTAGGCTGTACTTATGCCCTTCAAAAAGATGGGCATGTGGTGTGAAAACAGCTCAAAGCCACCGCAAAATCAATCTCAGTTGACCTATTTCTACAAGAATTTCACTGGAGGGGAGGAAAATTGGAGTATGTTAATAATCTCTAATTATCCTTCCTTATCATCAAAGACCCCAAATCTTCCTATCTATTCCTTCCTTGTCCTTTCCCCTGAAACAGTCTTGTAGCTTTAACTTATTCCTAATGATTAATATGATGTTTTTATTACTATTAGTGATGATTAATATAAAATGTGAAAGGAAATATATGTTGTTCTTGCAAGTATATTTGCATTTTAAGGCATTTTCGGAAGGGCAAATGACACCAAAATTATTATGTGTTAAACTAGTAATTATAGGTTAAGCCAGTGTTGTGAACATGCAGTACAAGAAATATATCTGGATTTAAAAAGTTCCAGGAAGTTAATTTAATGTGATGTTCATTTTGCTTCAATAATATACAAGTTTTAGAATTATGTGTAGACACAGGAATTTCCAAGCCCATTCATTAAGGAATGAACACGTATCTCAATGTACAGGTTTTTCGGCTCTTTTAAAATCTGAATTTACACCAAAATATAGTTTACTGCACCTAAAACCTGTGGATAATATGGAGTAGTCCACACAATACCTTTTCTAATCAAATCTGAAAGTAGGCTTGGAATGGTTAAAATGTGGTCATCTGAATTTAGTAGTGGTTTCTTAAACAAATTGTTCCCAAAGTCTCAGTAAAGCCTCAGTTCACGTATTGCACACGCAGTATCTATATTCAAATCTTTTAATAACATTCTCAGTATTTAAAATTAGAACTTGTGTTGCGATTCAGGGTAAGTATATGGCCCTCCTAAATTTGGATTGCAGCTCTTGAGGGGTAAAGATGGTTTTAACCTTGAAAATGTAGTTTTAGATTATTTTTAGTGGGCTGGAGAGAGCTAAAAATTATGGTTATGGAAGAACTTCTAAACATAGATAACACAGCTGAGAGAACTCATTCTCATTTATTTCTGATGGAGGGTAAATCTTGGTGATTTTTTTCTGCCCTGCCTGCTCAGTATTTCTTTTATTTTTCATAACAGGTGGGTGAATAGAATAACCTGACTCAGTTAACATTTTTTCCACCCTAATTTGAGAAGTCAGAGGAGCTTCAGAATGTGAAATCAGCTGTGTTAAGTGGCATGGTCCATCAAGCAGAAGGAAGAGCACTGGAGTCTCCTCACTGCCTCTGTCGATAATATATTCAGGGGCTGTCACTCTCTGATCAGAAAATATGTTCATTGAGATATTGTGCAATTCTATCCATTTCAATTAGCTGCAGGTTTTATACTTGAGTGCAGGAGTCATGAAGGTTTCCACAGAGCCCAAGCCCTCCTTTACCCTCAGCCTTGTCCGTCCAGTTACACTGCACTGGGTTGGATTAAAGTCACTGAATTGTGGTGTAAATATAGAGCTGGTGGAAATTACATTACATTAAAAAATAGGCATTATCAAGGAATCACAAAAAGTCAAAACTCAGGTAGCAGATTTCAATATAAACTTATTTCCCATAACTTATTTCACAATATTAGAACTTGAGGCTAACTTGACCATGGTTACAATAAATAATTCAGTGTTTGGAAATCAGTTGGTTTTGAATCTGTGCTGTGTATTTACAGCATCAACAATGGAAATATAACAAATAGATTTCTACTGAAATTTTTGCTGTCTGACTTAAACTCAATGATTGCTTACTGTCTTAAACACATCTGGAAATCCATGTAAATATCTTAAAATGATAAATTCTGAAATTCAGTAATAAAGATATGCATATTACATGAAAAGAGAGACTTTCTGTTAGTCACTTGTGCATATTTACAGAAGAAGGTGTGATGGAGTTTAAGATTTTTCATTTGGCATAAGAATTATATAAAATTCCTCATTTTATATTGTTTGGAAGTTAACATAAAACACCCAAAGTTTTGTAATTCAAAATACAAATAAATGTATTTTTAAACTGTATACTGAGAGAAAGTTTTGTGAACTTGCATATGAATCATAAAATTCAGATCTGAATAATGAAAATCACCTTTCAGATGGATAGTTTTAACAGTATAGCTTGTGGAGTATAGTGTTTTATTTCCATTATATACTGTATACAGGGGAGAAAAGGAATAATATAGACTATTCCTATGTTTAAGTAAGTGAAATAGTGCCTCATTTGTGAGGTTTGGCTTAAGCATAAAATTGTTACTTTATTTTGTTAATTGAAACAAAATAGGTTCTCAATAGTAGGCGCTTCCTTCTCATAAGCAGTTTATGTCAATGAAAATATTTCTTTTAAATTAAGATTTTGTCAATATGCTGGGGTTTTTTTATATAATCACCTAAACCTGAAATTAAATGCATGTAGAGCCAAAAATTGTCATCTGTATAAAGAAAAAACTCACCTGCTTCAAAGAGCAAATAGCAGTAACTCAGCATAACATTTAATTAATTAATTAATTAATTAATTAATTAATTATTTAATTAACACCAACTGAGCAAATGCTTGCTACAATGTTAATGTTTGCAAGATCCTTCAGATCCCCACATCCCAGATCAAAAGACATTCAAAGCTCAATGAGGATGTGATGTGCTTGTCTCATTAAAATACAATACCTAATGAGCATTCTAAACTACGCTCATTTTTTAATCTGATTTAACAGCTGGTGAGAATTTTAGAACATTTTCCCTACCATTGGATCATCCTGCAGGTGAGCCCACGCACGTTATGTGGCTACCCAGACAAGGATGGTTTTTAAATAAGTAAAACCATCAACATAAAGGAAAGGTTTCTTCAAGGTTGCTAAATATGTTGCTGCTGACACAGAACCCTCAGGAATTTGCAATGGAATATTGAAACCAGGTAGCTTGTATGTCACTGTATTCAGCTACAGTAGTAGAGAATAAAATTACTATTCATAATGCAGGCAGTTTATCACTGTTCTTGCAAAAAAAAAAAAAACAAAAAAAAAAAACCTGCTCTGAACTTTGAGACCTTGAAAACTAATATGCCAGAAACAATAGTGGAGAGATGGGAATTTAGAAAAGGTAATTATTGAGCTGTTGTTAAATAAAAACCCTTTTGGGTCCCTGTATGTGGAAACATAAAAAAAACCAGAAAGCTTGCTACCCAGAGAGCTACCAGAAAAATGCATTTTAAGTCAAATCATTTTAGACTAGAGGGAATATAATTCAGGGTTTCACAGAACCTGTAGAGTTTAAATAAACAGTATCGAGAGTTTTGTTAGAATAAATAAAAATGTAAAGCTATTTCAGCTAAACACTTTCCTTTCCCCAGGGGAAATTAGTTGGTATTCACTGAAGCAGGGAGTGAGAGATGGTAGAGGGTTAAGGAAAAGATGGGATCAACATCCAACATATCATTTTTTTATTGACTCACAATAATCTGATCAACACTCTGGTCATAAAATTCATGAAAGCAAAGTTATACAACTAAAAGTATAGGGAACAGTTTGGAATAGTTTTAGTCTGAAATGGACCTCCTTTATTTAAAGGACAATCCCTTCGTCTCTGATGCCCATTTTCTTCCCGATTATTTCACAGCTGTTGCCTGGTTTCACAATTCTTTGCTATCCTCTGTACTGTCAAGCAGCATTTTCCCATTACTTGTTTTTCTTGAGGAGGGCAATACCCAAGACATGGACACTGTGTGAAAGGAGCAAAGTTCAGAGGCAGATTTGAATGGAGAAGGGAAATACATTGGTTTTGCTGGCGAAAGAATATTGGTTCTGTGTACATGTCTCACTTTCTTTTTCCTTGGCCCAGGAAACCCAGGAGAGGCTTTTCCATGTTTCCAGTACAGGGTTTGTTTGTTTATTTTTGTCTGACCCGAGCTCTTGTCTCACAGCAGTTTGTGGCAGGAGTTGAGGATCTGATTTGTGTGCTTAAGCACGTTCATCCAGGGCACATTTCAGATGTGTATGTGATCCTGGACACAAAGTAAGATCAGGAAATCCTAGAAGGCATGTGTTGGTATTTTAAATCTGTAGAGATTTTATATTTGTTGTTTGCAAGCTCGGGAAGAATTTCAGATTTCCACTATAAATAATAGAGATGCCTGGTATTTTTCTTGCCTATTATCACCCTTGGCTGGTTTGAAACCTCTTTTGTTCTATTAGGAAGCAGTACATTGGTGCATTCAATTTTTACCTTTGCAAATAATGGAAGGTGTTTGATTTTATTTAAGAAATACCTGCAATCAGGTCTGTAACATTGCTGAGTTGTGATTAAAGGCTGCCTTGCAATACTGTGGCCTTAATGACCTCAGTGTGGATGGAAATCCTGACAAATGGAAATATTGATAAACCTTCAATCAACAATTAGAAGAGGAAAATAAATTTTTTGGAAGAGAACATGTATATCTTACTGTGACTGTGGCCTTTCAACCAGGGCTTCAGAAAGCTCTTCAGCTGGATTCAACTTTTTTATTGCACATCAGCAATCTGGATAGGGAAGGAGGAAGTGTAGGAGTTCTGATAGTATCACATTCTTTATAAATCTTCACATATTTATTACTCTTACTGGTTTCAGCTGTACTCAGGAAGAAAAAGGGATCCTCCTTTTAGTTCAGAATTCAAACCCTCATTGTATTATATTTCAAGTACAAAGCATGCAAGCACACTGCCACACTAAAATTATCTGCTGTTTGTGTTCAGAGCAAGAAAAAAGCAACCACTTTGATCAATTTGCTGCCTTGAAATGCCCTATAATTTAACCATTACGGAATTTTATTTGATAGTGGCTCCACCAAACGAGCTACTTTAGAGATGAGAAATGCCTGTGTCAATTAACACTCCTGTTGCTTGTGTATCTAAATAAAAATGCAAACACTGAATTTCAGCAGACTACAGAGCATGTCGTTATACCAATATTTGTGTTCCTTTTATTCGCTTGCATTTAGGAAATAAGTGTCCATGTCTGAGTGCTGATCTTCAATATCTTCATAACCTCTTGAATAAGCTTTAGATTAGAACTGCTGGAAAAGAATAAAAAACTTTAGTGAAGGGACTGATGCTTTGGTGAGATCAGTAGAAAAATGTGAGGGCTTTGTTATTGATAGTTGTCTTAAATCCATGCTACAGAAACTGTCAAGTCATTTAGGAATTTAGAAATATCTAATAATATGGAAATAAGGGATTTTTCTAAAACTCTTGTTTTAAATAGTTACATATTTTTAAGTTGTTTGCTCTGCTCCAAACTGCTTCTATCCCATGTCCAATTACCACAGAACTTGATGGACGAGGTCCCAAAGTGGAAGGGACTTGTGTGTGCTGATGCTTATCCAGTGGATTAATAGCAGTTGGTAGCAGAGCACAATCCTGGTGTGTTCACCCACATCCCTTCCCTCTGTGCTCCAGAGTGCTGTCCTTTCTAATGTGCTGTGAGTTACTGAGCTGAGGCAGTAACAGAGCTGTTGTCTTGGCAAATCCGAGTAACCACTGCAGGAGAGCTCTGCTTTTGCTCCGTGCAGCAGTGTCACTCTTTTTCCCTCTCCCACCCTTGTAAACAGTGTTTGTATCAGCTGTAAAGAAGCAGAATTAAGTGTGTATCCTGGCTGATTACTTTTGAAAATGCCCCACTACACCTGACATACCCCAGTGTAGCACTTTTTTTTACAATTTGTTTTGTATCTGAATGCACCCAAGGTAGGGCTGCTCCTGTGTAACCTCAGCAATGCAAAAGTCAGAAAACTGTCCAAACAATCCTAGCCTTCCTGTCCTGGACACCAGGATACTCAGTTGTCCTAAAATTTCCTAAAACTGGAGGACTGACTTCTCTGCTGAGACTTAACATGGAACTTTCACCTGAAGTGTGAGATGCATCCCAATGCGCAAATTCCTCGGGTAAATACCACATGTCTGCTTTTGGGCAGCTGGTTCCCATGGGTGAGCTTTTCATATACAAAGGGCAACATTCCTGTGTGCTTGCACTGCCTCCCTTGTGAGACTATGATTTTTTTTTTTTTTTTTTTGAGTTGCTTTCTTTTGTTTCTTTTTGTTTGAGCTTTGGAAATGGACTTCATTTGTTACAGGACACTGTTGTATTTTTTTTTTGCATGGATTAGGAGAACTAGCCAGTAATTCTGATCACCCCTTGTGACTCCTTACTGGTCCTCTACCAAAAATCTGCTGTCTGCAGGCCTCCACTGATGAACTATTTTGTCAGTGCTCTGTAATGCAGCTTGTAAGGGAGAAAAGATGGCATCAAGTTGACTGATGTGGTTTTCTTTATTTGCACTCAAATGACTTTTTTTTTAAAGTTCTAAAACAAAAGATAGTAATGAACTTTGGAACCTGTTTGAAAAAATAAGGAAAAAAAAAAAAAAAAAAGAATGCTGACCAAAAGAAAGTTGTGTAAACCCAAAATGAAACTCTGAAAGTACAGAGGAAGGAAAATGCCTGTATTTTTAGTAGAGAGAAAATCTTGTTTCTTTTGTTCTCTGTTTCAATGAATCCGTTTCGTACTGTGCACACTTTCTTTCTTTGATACAATTGTAGGGGAGATAACTGAGATAACTTTTTGTATAATAGAGACTCCAGTTGCCAAGTAAGGTGCTTTTCCTGCTGTGTAGCAGTAGACCAATGGTAATTTTATTATGCTGTTTAGATTTGCTCTGGTTTAATAAATAGAAAACTATTTATTTCAAATGTTTATGTACACATGTGTATTTGTTTTCATACCTAATTCCCCTGCTCGAGTCTATAGCTCCTCTGCTTTAAACCCAGAAATAATGAATTTGAATAAATCCAAACTACTTGAAAACATTTTCTTCTCTTTGTCCAATCTTGTAACTTGCCCAAGCTTTCATATATTAGGTACTTTTCACTGAAACTTTCCCCTTGTACAAGAATACTGGTAATAGTTTAAGAAGGGTCAATTTAAGAAACATGCTTTAATTTGGTACTACAAGCTGAGGCTTTATAAAAAGAGCCCTCTAAATTTACCATATACTTTGGAGTTTGCCACATGAAAGCTATTGCTGAATGTTATACATATGAGTAGTTACTTTTTATAGAAAAAGAAAAAATTGGCCCACCAGCCTGCATCAGATAACTAGGAAAAAATTCAGTCCTATTAACTTATGTACATGGTCATTGTATGTGTGTTATCAAAGCTTTAAATAGAAATCAAATGTGCTCAAAAGAGAAAATTGAGCTGTTTGCAAATGGACTGCATTCTGCTGGTGTTCCTGAACCTGCTGTTTCCTAATTGTATCTTGATGGCTCCCATTTTATCTCAGCTGTTTATTTAGAGTGTCTAGATTGCTTTTTAGAGGCTCTCAGGATGTGCTGACCTTTATTGACCAGATATATGACTTTACTGCAGCATTTCCCAGGATGAAAACCCAGGAATACTGGGTTCAGCTGTGCATGAATTTTACAAGTTGTCTTGAGTTTTGCATCCTCTGAACTGAAACCGATAAATGATGCAGACTCACCTGATTTAATTAAGAGAACTAACCATTGCTAGGGTTGCTTTATTCTGTTCCTAAAGGTTAAAATACAACTGCATCCAAACACTTTCAGAGTACTCTTTAATTCAGCCATAACTCTGTATATTTTGTGCAAGTCTGCAAATAGCATGGGATGAAGGGATCCTGTCAGGAGCATTCTGAAGAAAAGTTGCTGATAAAAAACCATTGTTTAAAGAGAGAGATTTGAATAGCAATAGCTAAAATCATAGTAGGTACAATTCCATTCTGATACTGTTTGTTTAGTTTATCATTTTTATTCTTTTGTTAGTATTCTGAAAATCTATTTTTTACCATGACTTAGGAAACTTCTTACTACTAAATTTTTTAACTTTGATTTGCTTGTTTGATCTCTTATTGTTGCTTTCTCAAGTATTAAGGTGAGTACTAAGTCATTAGTTCTCTAGATTCAGAGTATCTGTTTCTAATTTAATTCTTTGAGCCATTTTAGCTCATCAGTAACTTTTCTGCTAATGCACACGCAACAGGACAACATCTGCTGCTCATGAACACCTTCATAATTTAGAGTTTTAGCTTGTTCTTATGTACAGCCTTTTGTTCAGATATCTCATTAAACCATTGTTAGTAATTTTTTTTTCCTTCCTTATGTCTGTGTAGGCACATAAACTTCCTGAATAGAAGCAACACCCAACCTGTATTAGCAATGTTCCCTTCTCTAGTATCTTCCTAAATTTCCTGTGTTAGACAACGAATGCAAGTGCATTCTTTATTTAAATAATTATTTAAGGAATGAGGAATGATATTAAATGATCAGTGAATGCAGCTTTGTAATACTTTTTTCATAAACTTTCAGTTAAATTTTTATTCATGTATCAAATATGAATGCTCTCATTTAAACATTTGAATGCATAAAGCCCTTTTTATGTCCAACATTCTCATGTAGTAGAAAAAAATAAAACATTTCTCTTTATACAGCCATTGAAAGAAAGAATATTAAGATTTTGGGCCATATTTGAAAAAAATCCCATCTACCACTTTTCATGTTTGACAACCTTGAAACATGTCTGAATATTCCTTGAAGGATGCTAAACTTTTGGTATAAGCAAACCTCACAATTATGATATACAATACTTTGATCTACAAACTAGAATGCAATTTAAAAGAGGCAGTTGGTGATACTTCATAGAGATATGGTATTTTAATAACACTTTAGTTAATCAGATGAAAGAAAATAATAATGAAAAGAGGTAATATGGTCCACAGTATTCTCCTCAAACTTTTTCAAACCTGCTGATTTCTTAAAAAAATGTGTTCTCTGGGAATTATTTTAATTATCCAAGATATTTCAACTAATAAGGTTAGCCATTAAAATGCTGCTTTTTTTTGCTTTTTTTTTATTTTATTTTTTAAATTAACACTTAAATAGATTTTATTATTTGCAAATGTATTAAAAACTCAGGATGATTTTAACTACCTAATATGACTTACTGCTTATTATTCCTAACACAGTTTGTACATAAAAATGATTTGTCAAAACATGAGATATTTGTGTGGAAGGAGGTGAAGGGTGCAAACTTTTTGAAGAAAACATTTTAGAAT
Source organism: Malurus cyaneus samueli (assembly GCA_009741485.1). Taxonomy (NCBI): domain Eukaryota; kingdom Metazoa; phylum Chordata; class Aves; order Passeriformes; family Maluridae; genus Malurus; species Malurus cyaneus. Next base: position 63,032,843 of record CM019217.1, read on the forward strand.
AAATAAATATTAAAATATGTATGTAGCAACAGAAATAGCTGTACAAGAGTTAATCACTACACATTGTGTTTTCATGTTTATCCAAATGGCAAAATGATAGTTCTGCCTTGGAGTGAATCATACTATCCTGATGAGTGCTGCATTGGTAACATTTTCAATGCAGAGTGAAAGCAGGATGCTTCTGTTCATTACCTGATGTCAAAAATCCAAAAGAAGACAGACAACTAAAAAAGTTGTTCATAAAAAAGCTGTTTCTTAATAAAAAAATACTGTCCTTGTTAAACCTACTTCAGTAATATTTTAATGGCATGGAATTCTTGCACCTGAGAAAGAAGCTCCTTGTTTGTTTTGAATATGTCTTGGGACTCTATTTTAAATCACACTTTCTCTAACAACTCAGTGTTATTCTTAACTTGCATGTGCCATACATTGTCATTTTGGGAAACAGTGTTCACAGTGTTATTGATTGTACCTACAAATCGATTTATATTAAACTGATTTTAGAAGAAATGTATTGAAAGAGCATGCATGACCTTTTTCATCCTAACAGCTGTTTCAAAAATGTTTCAACAGCAACATTATAGCTTAGCCTGCAGCATACCTTAAGTAATATTCGCAGTTATTTTCCTGAAGTTCAGGTTTCCTTCCTTAAATTCTTTAAATTTCCACTTTGATTTTGGTCTAGAAGTATTGTCAAAGTGAATGAGTGCTATTTGATAAGAAAATCCTCAGAAAAAGCCTTCTCTAAAGTGAGTTTCTCATTTCATTCACATCAACTTATGTATCATCTTGGAAATCTTATTTGGCATTGCCTGATTTTCACTTTAGAAGTTTAACACCAATTTGTGGATTCAAACACCAAAATAATTTGTGTAAGTACATGTTTTGGGTAGAAATGGGGAAAATAATAAGATTCAGCTTCCAGAGAAGTTTGTGAGAATGTTCATCCAAGATAGCAGACTCAACCTTAAGGAAGTGCAGAAGCTCGCTCTGAGGAAAAAGAGTAAGGATTAGTAAAGTTCTCTCTTTAGAGAATACTGATTACATACTGAAAGGACAGAGAGAAACAGTGCAGGAACTTTATTGAGAACATTGGATTTAATCCAGAATTATCATTGTCTAACTGTATGCTTTGATGTTATCACAATATGAAGAAAACTCAAGAACAATTTGCTGCCTCATTCCCTGATACTACAGGAAGTGTTTCCACCTACATTCTGTATTTCTTTTTCAAGTAATCCAAGTAGCAAATCTGTGTTTGTACACCGTATGTCTACACAACTCTAAAAATATATGGATTATTGGAAGAACATTTCCTTTGCAAAACTGATGTAATTGGAAAATTTGTTAATCACAACACAAATAATCAGTTCTATACCTCATCCTCCCACCAATAACATGTTTTTTTTTTTTTTTTTTTAAAGCTCAGATATTTAGAATGCTTACCAAAAGCAAATTTAAAACGTTAATTCATTAAAAATAATTTAAAATAATATTGTTCTATTAATTGTAAACAGTATTGTAAAATTCAAAACCGTTTTGGAAATACAAATGTATTGACAAAGAATTTTTCTTCTTTGCTCAATAAAATAGGGTTTGGCAGATAGTACACTCAAACCTATTAAATAATTGAATTTGTATGCAATATAAATACCAGGTTGCCATGACATTACAGATACTTCAGAGAAGCTTTTGGTACCAAAACTGCTGCTAGGAATGTGCACAGTAAATAGAGATTGTATTACTGCTTTCCAGGTGACAACAATGAATTTTCAGAACATTCTAAAGTAGTTTTTTTAACCCTTTCTACAGTGAAATGTGAAATACAAGTAAATTAAGTATAACAAAATAAGTTAGAAATATGTGTGTGCACACAGGCACTAACAGAAAAGAGCAAGGTTATAAGGAACTATGACTAGGATCTACAAAGAATTAAAGGACAGATTAATAAATTTTCTTATTAAAAGACTTTTATTCTTTCCCTTCTATGGAGTAGAAGCTCTGACTGATCAGCTGTACCTCTTGGTAAAGAGTAAATGCAAAGACTCCCTGAGGGTCTGAAACAGAAGCACCAAAACTTTATAATTTTAAATTTGTATATCTTTTCTTTAGAAATCAAATCATTTAGAAACCCTTTAATGTCAGGTTAGGAAAGACTAAATGACAAGGATATATGAGATTTTTTTTTTTTATTTCTTACCACTTAAACCAGATCTTTTTTCCAAAACCAATTTCAAATGGCATCATTTTCAGACTGAATGGGAGACAGTTTCATCTGAAGGTCAGACCTCTGATGAGACAGTGTTGGTCTTCTCCAAAGGTGCTTTCATTTGCCGCATTTTCCAAACAAATACTCACCAGAGCAAGCCTCACTGAGTGCTGGATGCCTGTATAGCTTAAAACTCAATGCATTTTAGTGATAATTCATAAAATTTATGGTCTTGGAAACATTAAAACTGATGCAAGGATGAGTCCTTGCCTTTGGCCACTTCAAGGGATGTTTGCCCATAGCAAACATCTTAAGCTTCTTTGTCACTAAACAATAGGACAAGAGGAAATCACCTCAGGCTGCACCAGGGCAGGTTTAGGTTGGATATTAGAAAAAATTTCTTTACCAAAAGGGTTGTCAGGCGTTGGATCAAGCTTCCCAAGAAAGTGATTGATACCTGGAGGTATCCAAAAATTATTTTAAAACTGCCTGTGGAAGAGGTTATGTCTCCAATGTAGCACCCAACATTGCAACATTGGTGACAGCACAGCAAATCTTAGAGAAAGGTTTTACAGGAGGGGATTGGGATTATTTCAAAAACAAAACCAGTGAGGCTCATTAATCTCTGCCCACATATTCTCAAGCATTAGAACATCTCTTCACATGCTCTGGGCTGAAAGGCAGGTGCACAGATGCTCATCGCACCCAAGCAGCTCCTCCAGTCTTGATCTGCTCGTTGGACACTGTGGACTGTGGTGGTCCTGGGCCAAGCCCTGCCACTATTGTGGGAGTCCCCAGGCTGGCCATGCACGCAGATCTGGGACACCATCTCTTTGCTCTGTCAAAGTCCACTGGAATGGCTCTCATGTTTCTTTGCTGCCTCTCTTCTGTATGTCCAGAGAAGCAGCATGTGAGATTTGTATGGAGCTCAGGTTTTACAGACTGGCTGATATTGGGGTGATGTTGCCACTACTCCAGAGTCTGCTCTTCCTGTGGTTTCCACACCCACATGGCTCCATCATTCCAGTCCCAGTGCTCTTATTGGTGCTCTCTGTAAGAAAACAACCTCCTGCTGCTGAATGCCATGCACCTATGGCTTCCAAGTTAGCAGCTACACTGTGCTGCTGCGTTTGCTGGGCACAGTTTGATCATTCTTAGGGCAGTTATAAATCAGCTCAGCTAAAACAGGCAGGGAATGAGCCAGGGAAAGCACACCTGGGCTCAGGCTTCATGCAGGATGGGCAGGTCTTTTCCTCACAAGCTCTCTGTGCTCCTTTCAGTGTCTTGAGATGGACACCAGACAGACATGGGCTCTGATTCTTTGCAGAAGGAGATTGTTTGCCTATTGTGGGAAGCAATAGCTGCTACGATCCTTTGTGGTCCATGGTCTGCTGCAATCTGAGTGGGAAGGAGGTGCACAAGCATGAGACTTTTCTGGGACAGATCAGCTGAGGTGAGCATGGGTGAAGCACAGAAATTTATCTATGGATTAACTTTGTCTCTTCCTTCAGAATCTATTATTCTCTGGATAATTATTTCCTGGTTTTGCTTCTGAACCCTGAAACCTTCTTTTGTCTTACTGTTAACTAAGTAGCCTGGAAGACTCTTAGAAGGACCCTTCTTAAATAAAGCCGATTTTTTTCACAGTTTGTAAAGATGATAGCAGAGGATCTCTCCTTTAACAAGTTTTTGGCATTTTCATAAAAGTTTTTAGCAGCCTTGACCTTCAGCATTTCTTCTCTAACTTCCTCAAGTTGGATGCCAGAAATAAAAGCTTCTGCCTCTGAAGTTTCTTTCTTTTAGTGGCAGCTTAATAGGAACTTTTGACACAGCCTGCTCTTATGAGAACATCTCCATGGAGAGGTTCATTTTGGACAGACAAATCACAACAGCTATGGCTGAAACCTTTGTGCTCTGACTGATAGCTAATCTAAAAGAAGGCTTTTAATTTTTTTAAGGTTCAGTGGTTTTTTTTAAGATCTAGCCCTAAAAGACCTGCGCTCATTCATTGTCCTAGACACACAGCAACACAGTCAAGATGCCTGGGGTAGGATTTAATTAGGCTTCAGCTGTACTAACTCATCTGGGAGTTATCCAGCACTAATTCAAATAGGGCAGGTCATGATTTTTCTCTGGTGGGAGTCTGGATTGCTTCCTGATTAACATTATTGTCCACAAGATGAAGAAGTGGCCTGGTACCAAAAGCCTTTTGTACCACCTGGGTGTTGGCACTTGTAATTACCGATGTCACCATTCTCTGTGTCAGGGTAGAGAGAGAAAGGGAAGAATATTATGATGGCACTGTGAGGATTAGATTTGTTATCCTAGTCTGAAAAGAAAAAAAAAAAAAAAAAAAGAAAAAAAAAGAAAAAAGACTAAGAGTGTTTTTTAAAAACAGTCACTTGTCACTGCTCTGTTAGAACGCTTAGCAATATTTCCCAACATCTGAAAATAAAAGCCAGTATATACGAACTTTGCTGCAGGGAGTTTAAACAGTAACTGAAACTAACACCGAGGTCCTGATCATATTTCTTTGGCAGCCTCGAGCCTGTAAGCAGAAAGCAGACATCTCCTTACATGTCTACTTTTTCCCTCAACGTAGCACAGCAAGTAACTGCCAGGTATTTGTTTCCCCAAAAGAAATAATTATTCTGTTTCTGTGTTTTCTGCACTCCCCCTGTTGCTCCTGGCTGAACATTTCTCTTAAATGAAGTAATTTCAAGCAGCTTGTGTGCTGGGAGTGTGGACTGAGAATGAACAGAAAATACATGAAAATGACAAATTTGAGGAGGGATAGGAGGGAACTGGGACATAGCCACAACAGTGGCTATGAAAGAGATCTGCTAAACCCTACAGTAGTTTTGCTAAATGAATTAAAAATTTCAGACAGAACTGAATTCTCGCTAAACTTCATAGCATTTGGGAATTTTATATTGGTTTGAATTGCACAGCTGCTTTTTATATATTTATGAAGTGAAACATTTTTCTTTCATAAATTAGTATAGGTGGTGTCGCCTTACATGAAGCATTCAAAACGACAAGCAGCATTTTCCATTGAAACTAAGTTTAAAAAATAAGTAAAAAGACTCATATTTCATTATGTTCATGGAACAAACTCAGTAGAATTCCTATAATGAGAATGTTTGTTTCATATAGAAGTTCAGGAAATATTTTGGTTCATTAGAGATAACATCTGGTCAGCTGTAAGAAGTTTTTCTTTCTTCAAAAATGTTTTTACAGGAGACTCCGCTAATGCAGATATTTCCACTGGCAGCTGGCTCTAAACTGAGGATAATGGATTCATCTATCAAGGGAAACAGTATACATATTCAATCTCTTGCCACCAAAGTTATAAGGATTTCATGTAAATGTGAAAAGAAAGGAGTTTAACAGATGACTTCAGGCTTGCTTAATGCTCTTTCTCTGAATTTTCGACTCCAGGCATACAGGAGTGTCGTGCATTTATCTTCTAACGCTGATACATATTTTAGCAACTCAGTATACAATTGGTTCTGCTAAAAATCCTATCAGCCCTTCTGTTATACATAATATTCTCTTGAGAATGTTGTTTCATTTATTTCGCTGTTTTCAGCTAAAATGTCCAAGGTAACTTTACCAGTCTCACACAGAATTTTGTCACATAACTGCTTATGCCCGCTGTTGGAACACTTAGCTTGGTAATTGGAGAGATACGAACATCAGATTCAATTTTCAATCTGTTTCATCCACTGAGATTTAGCTTTTCATTCAGTGATCTTGTCTGTGATTTTAGACAGCTCACCTCGAGAATATAAAATTATCTGTCAATTAGATAGTTTCACTGATCATAAAGACTGATGTGCAATTGAAAACTGTGATTTTTTTTATGTATCTTGTGCTATGGTCTTTTTGCTGTACATTAGTTTTGGCAGTGGTTTCATTCTGTAGTGCTGCAGCTATTTTTCTTTTCTTTTTCTATGAATTCTTTCATTGCTTCCCTAGATTTTTTTCACTTGCTGTCACTGAATTGGTATTATAGCAGAAAGGATTCCATTTTATAACTTATACCAGAGTCTTTTTATTAGGTAGAATAATTTGTATGTACACGCGGAATATACAGAGATACGCATTCAGGGAAAAATAATATGAGAATATTGTTAATAAACAAAGTAATTAATTTAAAATGTGGGAAATACCTTAATGAAGACTTTTTCATGCAAGCTTAATTGGCCTTTCCATGGGTGTTATCCTCTTTAATTAGATGATCACTCTTTCCTTCCCATCAGAGCCCATGCTCAGGGTGTTACTGCATGTGCAGATATTCACAGCGCTGTTGTTACCATCCCACCAACATAAAAGGGGGTTCTGGTTCAAAATTCAGGAGCTGCAGCTTTGTGTGGATAGATCCCACCCTCTGGGGGCCCGGGTGCTGTGTTTGGAAGGGTGGAGCTCTATAGGGAGGCTGACACACTGTCTGTGGAGACTCTGCCATGGGGCTGGGTGCACACACACGCACTCCCGTCTGGAGGAATGGCATCACTTTCACCGCCTCGGCATGTTCCAAGGTGGATGAAATGACACTTGCCACCAGGGAGGAACAAACAGGCAGCTCCAGTGGAGAATTCCTAAGCAAGTTAATGTTGTCTTCGTTTTAGAGGTGTAGAAGGGAGATGCTGAGAATTTAGATTGGAAATTTTGTGGGGAGAAGTTAGTAAGTCAGACTTGTCTGGAGCAAGTGATTTTGTGTGCTCAAAAACTGTTCTCCTTTTTTTTCCAGTGCAGCTGTGAACAGTCAGCCTGGCCAAATCTGTGCTTCTCCGAATAAGCACACCAAAAAATGAATGAATGCATATTTATGTTAACTTCAGTTCTTGTACTTACTCTGTATTAAGTGATAACTTTGTGGGATAAAGTCCAGGTTTCTAATGCAGCACCTGCCTGCAATAACATTCCTAACATTTAACATCAACACACAAGTCTGTGTGTAAGATAAAATGATGGTCAGTATTTTATTCTCCTTAATATCACAGAAACAAGAAGCATGTTTGTCAACTGAGATCAAAAACTATTTTCTAGGTAACAGCAGAGTGGTTTGATTCTCGAAACCCTGCAAAACTCCAAAATCTGGAATAGACATTTGCGGTCTGTGTTAAATATCTCTTATCATCTCTTGTCTGATGATATTCTTGACCTACTCCTGCCTCTACTGTCTGCTCCCTTTCCGTGTTCCTGTCAGCATTGCTTTTTGATTCCAGTCCTATCCTTTTCCTTACTCTACCTCTTTCTTAAATTTATGTGAATGTGTTTTTTGAATGCGTACTCTCCTGGTTTTGCAACAAAATTGAATTGTTAAAATTCCATAGAAAAGGACAATATTTTTCATTGTCACTTTCTGCTTTACTAATAATTTCTCAAAGCAAAATTCAGATGCTGTCTTTCAGCTCTAATGCGTATTTATCAAATTTCATACTAGAACTATTGTGGGCTTCACAGTCTTAGCACATTGATATTCAATGTGCCTCTTCCTACTCCTCCAGAAACTTACTTTTCAAAAATTCAGCTGTGGAAAAACACAAGAAAAATATGCTAGTAACATTTAGAAGAGTACCTTATTTGACTTGTTCTTTTTAATATAGATGATAAAGTCTTGTATAATTCTGAACTATACTAAATGATACCCGGTGAGTAAGGTTGTCTGGAAAATGTGGTTCATCATTAAATCCATAATGAAACAAAAGATGTTCAATTTTGCTCTGGGGGTTTCAAACACCTCTCCTTCGTGGCACATGCTGCATTATAAAACAGTGTTTTGTAGGTATCTCTTTTCACACTTTCTGTTTCAGAGCACCTAACATTCTTCCCCTGAACTAAAACAACAAAAAACCCTTTTTAATTCAGTTTAGTAAAGGGCAAAAGGCAAGCAGACTTTTTTTTTTTTTTTTAAACTTCTTTTTTCAGAATGGCTTTGATATCTTTCACAGCAGACTCACTGTGCAACTGAGAAGCATGAATAGAGCAATCAACCTGAGATATTTTAGAATTGCACTCAGCTATGTGAAAGGGCTGACATTTTCCTGCACCTGCCATTCTTAAGTAAGCATGAAAATAAAAAGTGTTTCTAGTATGTGTGCAAGTTCACACTTGCAAAATATAAGTTCCTCTCAATTAATATATCTTACAAATTGGTTTGAAGGAAAGATTCTGTCTTTAAGTAAGTACTTAAAATGGAGATGAAGTATACCTGACTTCTTGCTGTACAAAATTATGCACTGTCATTTCTCCCTAGTCAGTGTTAAGCAATCATGTGAAAATCAAGAACTCTGTGCTAGATTATGCATTTTATTACCCCATACAGAGTGTGTGTAAGCAATAGAATACTATATAATCCTGAATGAAAACACGGTCATTGAAGATTTTTTAATGATATAATGGAGGAAATGAGAATCAAATTATGAGGTTCGTATTTTCTTTATTTTGCTGAGACTTAGGGAACAACCCAGAATTACCAGAAAATCTTGCCTTTGCTCGGACTGCCAGTCCTTGAGGTCTCTTGGAGAGAGCCATGTTCACTAACATCATGAGTAGATGTGGCCTTCGGGGACACAGTGTAGTTGTGGGCTTGGCATTGTTCGGTCATCAATTCAATAACCTTGGAGGTATTTTCCAAACTAAATTATTTTATGATTCTAGGATCTTTTTTTTGTGGTTTTGGTTTTTGTGGTTTGTTTTTTTTTTTTCCTAACTTTCCTACCCTGAAAGCAATTAACAAAGTGCTTTTCTAGAAGAGGCACATAAATTCCTTCTGCTTCTTACTTCAGGTGTGCAGGTTCTTTTCTGCAGCTGCTCTTCCATCCCCAAGCAGATCATCTGTTTACTGCTTGTGGTTGCACAACATATCCATTGCTTCTACAAGAGAGGATTAGTAAAGGCGGCTGATGCTACTTTTTGTTTGTTCAGGAGTTTTTTGTCTTCATTATTCCTCTATCTACTTTGAACTTCTGCCAATAATTTACAATAGGATGTTACATGCTTGTCAGGCAAGTTACTTTACTAATTTATAAAACAGTTCTAAGTGGTATTATCAGCATGGGACCTTTTTTTTTTTTTTTTTTTTTTTTTTCCCTAACTATATCTTACCATAATTATTGTTTTTTTTCACATTAGCCAGAAAAATAGGAATGATGTGCTAGAGTGTGGATTCAGTCTCAGTGAGATGAATTCTAGTGCCTGCTTCAGAATGTTCATTGCTTTTTTTAATAAGTAGCCTTTCAGTTTGTTTGAAGTATTTAAAATCATTTCTTTCCCTTTAGAAATACATTTTGCTGCTGAATTGTTTTACATGGAAGTGAGTCAATTTATTTAAATTACTATTCTGCACATTGGAGATAAAAATAAATATATAAATAAATTAGCAATTTCAGACATCTGTGATAGAATTTCTAAATGGAACAATGGGAATAGTTAAACTGAAAAAAAATGAGACAGTAATACATTCTCACCTTTTAATTATTTGTGTTTAAATGTGAGATGTTACCTCACTCCTTTGGCATTTAAAATCAGCACTTTGCTTTCAAGCATGTCAGTTGTTAGACTTAATTAGTTTAATGTCCTAATTTCCATGTAAATAAATATAACCAAACAACAGAATATTATTCCTGAGCAGTCCATACTGATGGAAACTACCTTATCATGAGAATGTTGTATTGAAAGGCTGACACCGCAGACAAAACCAGATGAATTTTCTATAAAAGTTGCATATTTTTCCTCCTGCACTCAGCTCTGCAGAACTTTCTTAAAAGGCAGACTTGAAGGTTTTTAAAAGGTAGAAGTGCCTAATCTGAGACATTAGGGAAAGTCTGTATTTCAGAAAAAGTACAAAAATTTTCCAGGTTTTACATAATGGCAAAAAGCATGTAACTCAGTGTTTTCAAGAATTTTTTTGGTATTTAGAGTGTGTCTTTATAGGATCTTCCAATGGCATGCAAACCACTTTAAAAAAAATCACATGCACATACGGATCTAGTCGGGAACATGACTGACTATGTTCTTAATAGACTAATTTTTTCTTGTCTTCCTCCTTATTGTCTCTTAGCCATTAAATATGATCTCAAGAGAAGTTTTCTTCACACAGACTATCTTTTTTTTTTTTTTTTTTTCAGCAAATGACTCTATGCCTTTAATTCTGCAATGTGTAACTGAAAACTAAAAATGTGATCAATAATTTGTCAACAGGTTCAGCTGAATAAAGTAGGATTACTTTTCTGAATTTGATTCAATTTGCTTGGCTACCTTACCTCTGAGAGGAAAATAGCTTTTGGAAGGGTTAAGTATTCGAGGTTAATATTTTATGAAAGTAAAAACATATGAATATAGAAGACTGGCATAACCACAAAGCTGTTACTCAAGATCTCACTGTTGGCTGTCAAGTGTAGATAAGCAGTACTAATGTCATTGTTGATTCTGGCTTACAGACATCTGTATAAATTTTACTGCTTCAAAGTCTTATTTTTTTTCATTTTAAATTCAAGGCAGAAATAAGAATTGACTTCCATTCTCATCTCTTGGTCATTGTCTTTTCCTTTCACTACATTCATCGATGTAATAAAGTAGATAAGGAAAATGTACAGTCCCCAGTATGTACTTTTTTTTTTTTTTCTTATTTCTATTGCTCTCTGTCTCTATATTCCATGGCAAATTCATTTTCCTTCTCACTATTTTAGGTGCATTTTTAATTAAAAAAATAGTTTCTATAATTATGAAGTACAAGGAAGAATGAAGTAGAGTTGAGTTTTAATCAAATATTTTTATATTTGATTGTTATATTATTTCATTGTTTTAATTCTTAGTAACTGTAAGGATCTTTCCAGTAAATGAGGAGGAAAATTTTAAATTATTTTTAATACATAGAATTGTGCTTATATGAATATATGAAGATTATAATTTTGGAGCCCTGAACTAGCTTTTTAAGTCTATGAAAGAACAACTTGAAGTTAGGTTTTCATAGAATTGATTACTGTTGGCTAGTCTAAACTATGTTTTGTTTAAAGCACAATTGCAAAAGACTGAAAGAGAGAAAAGCCATTAAATACATCTCTGGTGAAATAACCCATTTTAAAAGTCGTGTTATTACTCCCACATAAACATCAAGACCATGAAGAATCATTGAATCTTCTCATAGAATCTGTCTTTTAATACTTTGGCCACCTCCAAAACTATCAGAAAAATAATAATATAATTTTCACAAATGTGAAAAAAAATCCTTGCAAATAGGTGACTAGAATTTACATGAAAGGGTTTTGTCAGTCCACCTACAAAAAATGAAGGAGGATTTGCTAATAATTGTTGCATGTGATGTATTATTCTGTCCTAATATAATAACTGTGCTTTTCAAACAATATAGATGAGTTAAGATTTCAGACACAGATGATAAAAAGGAAGATAGAAGCTACTCAAACTATAAAGATAATTTAGGTTTTGGCATTATGGTTTACTATAAGCCCACCTCCAGAGTCACACCTTGTGCATGAGAGCGTTTTCCAAACACTTCTTGAGCTCTGTCAGGCTTGGTCCTGTGAGCACTTCCCTTGCAGAGCCTGTTCAGTGTGCAACCACCCTTTGGATGAAGAACCTTTTCTTGATATCCAACATAAACATCCTTGACTCATTTTCATGCCACTTCCTGGAGTCCTGTCACTGCTCAGGAGAGTGGAGAGATCAGTGCCTGCCCCTCTTTTCCCCTGGTGAGAATGTTGAAGGCCACACTGAGCTCTCCCCTCAGTCTCCTCTTTTCCAGGCTGAACAGACCCAGTGCCCTCAGCCGCTCCTCACACGCTTCCCCTCAAGGTCCTTCACCATGCTCGTGGCCCTCCTTTGGGCACTCTCTAATGGTTTAATGTCTTTTTTATGTCATGGCACCCAAAGCTGCCCCCAGCACTGGAGGTGAGGCTGCCCCAGGTCAGAGCAGAGTGGGACAATCCCTTCCCTTGCCCAGCTGGTGATGCTGATAACAAGAGAGCTGAGGTTATGATTCACTGTTCCTGTTTACCCTTCAGACTTTTTTCCAAACTGGTGAGGAAATGAGAGAGGACTCGGTTGGCATAATCAACCATTCCTAAAGGGCAGTCCTGTGGCAATCCAAACCCTCAGCTTTGGCAACTGATCACAAGAGCCAGCAGAAGCAGCAGCCCTGGAGCCCACGGGCAGCGCAGGCTCTGTTGCTGGCACAGCCCCTACACAAGGGACATTTGTCAAGCTGTGCTGAGCAGATTCAGCTCAGCTTGTGGAGATCTGACAATTTCAATCCAGATAAAAGTGAACACCTGCCTGTGAAGCATGGGCAAGTGAAGTATAAGTATTTAAAAAAAAAAAAATAAGAAAAACAATACATTTCACAATTGTTGCTGAGGAGTTTTTACTTTCAGAGTTAATGACAATTTTATTTCTTTTTATAACTATTTCATTAAGATAATGCTAGATATAGATATTGGAAAACGTTGAAAAGCACATGAGATGCTGTCATGATGTAACTGTCTTTAATGTTACATTTAATATTCCAAGTAAAGTTGTGTGGTTTTCCCTGGGAGAAAGCAAGCATGCCTTCTGATGTTTGGGGATTTTTTCATGTTTACTTTTGTTTTCATTCCTCCATTTGAGCTCTGAGTGTTATCAAAAAATAATGGCAAATGCAAGGTTTCTACCACCCTGTTCCCATGCATCATTTACTGCATCAGTGGGGTTTCTTCTTCCTTAAAAAAAAAAAGTTGCATAACCCACAAACCCACAATTTTTTTTTCCCCAAGAAAGATCTTTGTCTTGCTTACTCTTCTCCCAAGGCTTTTATTGACTAGCAGTGATGCAGAATGTCATACAAATTCTTGCCACTACTTAGGAGCTATGCTTACTTATCCTTGGTGCTATTAATAATGGTGTGAAAATAACAGTGCTATAATAAGCAGAGCCGTAAATGCTGGTCTAATAATTGTATGCTGCCATCTAGTTTATAGGCTTTATGGAGACTGCAGTTAGAATATTATGAAGAGTTATACAGATCTTTAATTGCACAATCTTTTAAATTATGCAGTCCATGAGCACAGTTTTTTTTCCAGTGCCTCATACTGAAGCAGTTAATTTTATATCCCCGTAGTTCCAGATATCAAAGAGTTTCTTTTAAGAAGTCTATGTTTCCATATCTGCCAAGTTCTGAAGTTTTCTGATTATTTCTTTTTTCTTGAACATTTCTTTCATAGCTAAGTTCTGAAAATGACTATGTGCAAAATTGTCCCTAGTTTTAATTTTCAAAGAAGTCTAAACTTTTGCTAGAAAAAAATTACTTACATTTTGTTAGTGGAGAGAGGGAAAGAGTGGTTACTCAGCAGATGTCAGCATATGATCTATAATGACCCCCATAAAAAAAATTTAAAAAGGCTTTTTTTTTCCACCATTGATACTTAGATAACAAGGGTTTTGTAACTCAGTGATTACTAAGTAAGGTCTTTGATTAAATAAATACATTCATCCATTCTGATACCTGTTTTTATGTATGAAATGTAGGTCTTAATATGTATAAGAAGAACATTTTATTTGCCTACCTTTCTCAATACATTATCTGTGCCTGATTTGGTATGGATTTCACGGTTAGCCAGTTCTGCAGAGCCAATTCCCAGAGAGGACTAGGGGTCAGTCTAGGGCTGAGCTCATGCACCTTCTGGGAAAGAAAATGACCTTTAACAAGCAAAATTTGCATTACATTAAAAGTATATCCTAATGTGCAAACTGGGTAAATTTTTAATGTATGTTGGCATGTATTTTTAAATACAGTAGAAGTATGTTTCGAATTTGGAAAAACACTGTTTCCAGTGTGTGTCAGTGGGAAGTGAAAGGGGAACAACACAAGGACTGCAAACAGATTATTTATACACTTTTTGAAACTTCCCACAAAAATGTGATTAGATTACATGAATTCTCTTAAGAATCTGTTCCTCTTTCTCTCCCACCTTATCAATTATGCATGCAAGTGCCTGCAGTATATATACTTTGTGTACTGAGAAAATGACCCAGAGGATATCTACATTTTCCTTGGGAAAACAAGCTAAAAGCAAACAAAAATAGTTTACCTCAAGATGTTTTATACTTTGCTGAGATTGGGTGATGATGCACTCAGTTGTAACTGGTGGGGAAATGAAGTCACTGAAAATAAACTCAAGACTGAAGGACTGTAAAGACAGCAGCTAAAAAAAAAAAAAAAAAAAAAAAAAAAAAACAAAAAGAAAAATATTACAGAATAATGATGCTTAAATTGACTGTCCTCTGCTTTAGCAGCTATGGCCAGCCTTTCTCCAATACACATTTTCAATCACAGTCCACAGAAGAAGATGGAAAATCCTTTAATTATGTTTGAATTCTTTGAACTGTAATCTCAGAATAATATATTCACAACTCAATCTTCAGTTTTATGGGGTAAAATAATCTTCCCCAGAATGTCATTTCTGTGTTGTTTCTTCACTACAAAAAAAGATGGACCAGGATTTTTGAAAATCTGAGTTCAGAAAAATGCCTTTGAGTGAAAAACAACAACAGATGTCTGATTATTCCATGGAAACCTTATTGTCATTCATTCAAAATCTCATCTCGATATAATTTAACATAAATAACTCAGAATAAGTAAAATAGAGTATGAAAAATGTCATTTGACAGAGATAGAGTTATAAAGTATCTTAAAGTGGTTTCGGGATTTTACTAGCTGAATTAAATGTTTACTGCAGGTGTATGGATGTTTTATTTGAAGAGAAAGACACATTGAAGATTTCATCATTTATATGTATTGGCATAAACACATGATTCACCTTTCCAGTCATAAAGAGATATATATATCAATTATTTTCTAAAATGTTGAGACAATACCATGTTGTATATGAAAAAAAACAAGTCTTACTGCTTGCAAGAAATCCTATTACATTTAAGAGACTTTTTGTAGGCAGTGATGCACCATGCACTAATGCATAAGAGCAAAATTTTTAGTAGTAACCAAGCAAATTAACAGTATTTTCCTAATTAATATTGAGGGATATTAAAAGTGCTAGAAATGAGAGTAGACTAAGACAAAAGGATAGAAAAGCAATGATCTTCTTGAGAAATAGCTTATTTCACATTATTAGCTGAAAGAAAACTAAATTATTCACCAATACTTAAGGGTTAGACTTCAATCAAAGTTCTATTTCTTCATGCTTTTAAAAATTATACTAAATGGTTAATGGCTATCAATTCTCACAATTACTTTAGTAACTAACAATGCAACTAATAAACAACTTTAGGTGAATCTAACAAGAAAATTTAGCATCTATCATTTCCCACTTTTATTAGAATTCTTTAAAGGGAAATGTTACATACTTGCATACTGTGAAAAGTTTTATCTGTTGCCTTTTAAAATAATGAAAGGATTTTTCTACTGGACTGGAAATATCAGGCTTGGCTTACAAAACAGTGAGATTTGTATTAAGGGATCAGCTAGAGTTCAATTATACTTTCTGACTTTCTTGATAATATCAACATTATTTATGTTAGTTGTTAAAGTGTTTTCATTGATTTATATATTTCACATATTTAAAAAAACTTTAATTTCTTTTTTTTTTTTTTAAATTTTATTTTCCTTGGTGAAATACTGAAATATTTCTTTAAGAGTTGAAAATCATTTTCATTTGTCTGGTTTTATCTTCCTCTACAAAAGATAGTAGTTTAAACCCCATCATGAAGAATTCTGCTATTAATTTTAGAGACTTTGGTTGCTTCTCCTAAGTCTGCTAGACTATTTGCTAGAGAAAAGTACGCTGTGCTTTCTGAATAAGCCTTTTGTGTCTAGATCCACTTGGATCTAAGGAAGACATAGGTGAATGATTGGGTGTAGACTTCAGGGACCAGCTCCTGGTCTTTGGATTTCTTCTGCCTTGATTTATTTGTACCAAGTTTTCACAAACCTCTCTGTTTCTGTTCCCTTTATTTGGGAAAGAGAAATATCAGTGTTCTCATGGATGAGGTATGAAACAGCTATTTAGCTATTTTAGATATAATTATGTTCCTGAGTACGCCATGTTAAGTTTTCCTTAATGATATATAAATACACATAAATTATATTAATTTTGATTTTTTTTTTAATCTAACTGAATAGTTAGAAAATACCTCTAACAATATTGTACAGTTTTAATTCTTAAAAGGGTGAAACAATCCACTTTCATTAGGAAAATATGTGCTGCAATGGAATTAATGTCATGGGATATAAAACCTTCAAAGAAAGTAAAAAAAAATTCCATATAGCGTCTTAAAATAAGTCTCGATGCAAGGTTCCATTTTCCCAGTTCACAGAAAAGGAATAAATTGCAATAGAACTCTTCAACGCACTTTTCAGCTTCAATGGATCGAGTTGAATAGGTCTCTTTTTACCTGGATTATCACTGCATGGGTATTGAAATAATGTTCCTTGTGAGCTGAAATTTCATCTTTGGTAATAAAGGGAACTGGCAGAGCTTTTCAGAAGTTAGCACCATTCTTATGAAGCCTCTTCCTATCTTAAGATTCAACTACTAGAGCCAATTATGGCATGACATTGTTTTGATAAGGTTTAAAACAAATATTTTAAAATATTGAAAGTTAAGAAGATGGAAGCAATTCATAGTTTATCAGTCCTTTTAGTCACATCCTGAAATGGAACCCTTAAGGACATATGAAGGTGCTTATTTAGTATTACTTTAAAGATATTTATTGTATCAGAGAAGTTTCTGGCCTTACACCATAAAATGGCACAGATTTATAAATTCCAAAAGTCCCAACTATTGTCAGCTCCTGTGCCACCAGACTGGAGTTTCCTGAAAATACTAAGTAAGAATGGCTGAAAATGTGCAGGAGTCACAGGAGTATGCACATAGCTCCTATTTACAAAGAAATAGCTCACAAACTGAAAAGGGGTGGAAAAAAAACATGTTAAAACTAGTAAGAGGGCATGTCCAGAAGCTGAAAGCTCATGAAGGAAATTAAAGTTGAGTTTCTTTACTGATTCAGGTGACTTTACCATATGTACTGTTGGTGTACTAGGCAAATGAGCAATTGTGAGTTGGTATCTTCTATTATGACATCATCGGCTATAGAAATGGAACAGTTATTATTAAATGTGCTTTCTGTTTAGATTTGTATTAGACCAGTGTTGTGTATCCTCCAAAAACTTCCAGTCTATTTGAGAAAGATTTTTCTATTTCCTGATACCCATGCTTTATTCATTTGATGCTGGATCAGGCTTGTACCATAAAAGATGAGGAAGAAGCAAATTCAGTGAAAGCCAAATACCTGAGGTATTGAGGCATGTACAAAATTTTGTACATTAAAAGTGAGATTTTTGCAGCTAGTGGGAGAATATCAAGAGGAAATAGGATCTGTCTGGCTATTCCTGGGGACACAGCATGTTCCTTGTTCAGTATTTGATCTGTAAGTTTTCACAGTTGAAATTGCAGTGATAAGCATGAAATGGAAATTAGAAGTGACAGAATATGGCTGCAGCCTTTAAGAAAGTTTGCTCATTTGCGAGCATTTGGTGAACATGGGGTCAGCACAGTGTCCCAGAAAAGTGGCATTACATCCCAAAAAATACAGTTACGCTTATTGCTTAACTACCTGTAAGGTTCTCTGACAGAACCAAAGCTTAAAGATCAAACTTGCTTAATCTGCATGTGGCAGCCAGTGGAGCTAAAGTACTGAACACATTATTCCATCTCTTCATCAGCAAGGCTGCACACAGGTTTTGCAGGAGTGACTGAAAACCTTCAGCTATGATCATGTGAAAATATGAAGTGGAACATTGATTAAATAGTTATATTTTAAGTACGTTACTTGAATATCCTCATTTTTTCGCTCTCCAGTCTTTTTTCCAATGAAGTTCAGCACTTTTACCTTCTGACTATTGAAACTCTTCAGAGAGAGCAGCACTTCTTTGGTAGTAATCAGAGCCCTGAACGGCATGGGATCGTTTCCCTGGTTTGGTAGGTTCTCAGATTAAAAGATAGTTGATTTTTTTTTTTTCTGGGTTGTCTACAATTACAATATGTCTGAAAAGTAGTTTAGAAAAATGTCTTCAAACAGAGGTCCAGGCTGCAGTCAGCAAAATTATTTGAAGGATAACAGTGTGACTTGAAGGACAGGCACATACTGAGGAGATTTCAAAAGACAGGAAAAGGTCACAGTAAGGGAGAAGGGGCTTATAGGTAAAAAAGACAGAATAGAAAGATGAACTGAGAGGTGAAAAGGACAATAGGTCTGCAGAATATAATACATAGTGAAAACTGAATCCATAAAAGATGGAAAGCAGCACTGGAATAATAAAGATATACTACCTGTGCACTACAAAGTTTGATGAAAAATTAAAGGGGAGATTCTTTCTAAAAAGGCTATTTGAAGACAAAGTGAGGCTATAGAGAAAATTTTTGTAGATCATAATCAGAAAGCTTAGAAAATATGGGGGAAAAAATGAAAGGGAAATCTCTGAAGTAATATAATTGACAAGGTTGACAGCCTCCTAGCCAAACTGAAGAAGATAATGAGCATGTGGAGTTACATATTTTTAAATCTGTTGAACAAATGTAATACTTGAGAATGCAAAATGTATTAATGAGCTTATTTGCAATGCCACTGACCATGGTAAATTTTAGAAGGGAAGCTATGCTTTTCTGAAAAATACTAAAGGAAAAGTAAACCAAAGCCTCTTTGCTTTATAGGAGTATAACTCTTACAAAGAAGTAAGGCAACTGACTTTTTAAATATGTCAGTGATGATTAAGTAGATTAAAATGCTAAATGAAACACAGATATTGAAAAGATAATATTCCCGGTACCGCTTGCAAACATGGAATTAGGCATATAGCAATATGTACACTAAAAAATGTGATGATCATAAATGACATTTTAAATACAATTTTTAAAGCTGAAAAATTACCAGTAAGATTTTTTTTTTTTTGGGGGGGGGGTGGTGACTTCCTCTATTCTTGAGAAATAATAAAAGTTGTTGTGATGTAATTTGCTGTAATCAGTGTGTCATGTCATAAAGAAAATACAGAGTATTTACTCTTTTGGTATGAGTCTGAGGCTACTTACAAAGCTATTTTCAATGTGTCTGGTAAGTGTGAAGGCAGGATCTTTTTAGAGGCTCACTCTGTGACAGGCAATGGGCAGAAGCTGAAACACAGCTTGTGCTGCATCTATATTGCCCCCTCCTAGACACCAGGGTGCCACTGGGATTTTTTTACATATATAGATGTGTAATTCCTGTGTGTATTTTTCTTACCAGCATTAACCTATAAAAATGCATCAGCAAAGACTTGTGTTCTTAGAGTGGTTATCTACTCTCTTCAATGAATGACGATGGAATTGAATATCCAAAATGTGTTTATAGTGGCAATATCTGTAAAAATACCACTTGAATGTGTTTGGTATTAATTTAAATTTTTATATAATGGTTATGATGACACCAATTTTCAGAATTTTTAAGTTGACCTGTGCCCTTTTTTACCTCATCACCTTTAAAATCACATTGGAACCTAAATGTTTGTGTAAGGGTTTTTCAAAGAAAGGTGAGCTTTCGTGTTGGTAAAGGACTATCACTCCTGACACTTTTACTTAATTTTTTTCCTCTTTACAAGGTGCCTAAGTTTTTAACTAGTCTTAAAAAATTGCTTGCTGGATTCACCTTCTTATAGGTAATACCAGATTACAAAGTGAAATTACTCTTTCAGTCTTCCTAGTCATCAATTTTTACTCTTTCCCTACTTTATCCTTTATTTTTATCTGTATCCCTGGAGTACCTAATTTTGATAGAAAATGTTCTTAATCTCTAGACTCTAAATTCCACGAATCTCAGTCATATTGCTGTTGATGGTTCAGCCTTCTTAATGGTTATAAATATTTAACAGTGGGTGCCATTAGACTAATTAGTGGAAAATGCTCTAACCATTCCACATGTGGGCTCTTAAAAAAATTTCCTGTTTAATAATTGACACTTAAAAGTATAAATGTTAAAGCACAGAAATATGGAATTATGCCTACAATATTTGAAAGTTGTGCTGTTGGTAGACTGCCACTCACCAATTATTAACACAGCATCGTGTGTTAATACACCAAATGTAGGTGTGAGTGGTGTAGCTGTGAAGGGGCTCAGCTCAGGTGGTGGAGTGTGACTTTCAGAGTGGCTCCTGGATGATCAGACAGGGAAGTTCTTTAACAGCTGGGAACTATCAACCCCTTGTT
This sequence comes from Malurus cyaneus samueli, assembly GCA_009741485.1. Classification (NCBI taxonomy): domain Eukaryota; kingdom Metazoa; phylum Chordata; class Aves; order Passeriformes; family Maluridae; genus Malurus; species Malurus cyaneus. The sequence goes on from CM019217.1 coordinate 63,053,306, forward strand.
TTGCAGATAATTGCAGTTAAGGTGAAATCTGTTGTTGATATAAAGGATTTTAGGTGTGTAATTAGATGGTACAATGCAGTATCTATTGTTATGAAAACTTTGATACAAAACTAGCACAAAGTTACCTGTAAGAAGGATGATTTAATGCCTGCCAAGTAGACATACATCGAGGTTTTCTATGTGTTTGCATATTTTCTGTGTGAAAATATGTAAACTATGCATTATAATTTATATTTTTATTATATGTAAATTATTCATTATTTTCAAATAATACATGTGGAAGTTAATGGGAATTAGTCAGTAATTAGTGAGATTATGTAGGCATCATGGCACTAACATTCTGCAAGATGGTCATCTCCCCTTCCCCCCCAAGACATCTATCAGGATCTGGTAAGTTTGTCTTATTTAAACTAGTGGTCTGTCACTGTTTGCTTTATTTAAACTACTGAGTGCTCATACTTTTTTTCATGGAAATAGGATAAGCTTGCTCTAGATCTGCCTTTTGTGCTATATGCAGTGTCTGCCTGACACTTAAAAACACCAGTCAGAAAGCAGTCAGCTGTTTGTTCCTCCCTGTTTGCCTCTCAAAATCATTGCTGACCTTTTATAACTGAATTCAAGTGGGTCTTTCCATAGACAGCTTTACTGAGCCTCAACACCTTGCCTCTATTTGGTGAGATAAAGCAAGCAAACATAATTTCCCCTGCTGGGAGGTGGTGAAAGCCAGCTGGAGTTCTCAGAGGAGCCATGTGGAAGGGGTGGGAGATCTGCAAGGTCATAACGGGAGAGCAGGCAGAATGTGTGGGCAGAAGTGATGGTAATATATCACAATATAGGCAGGAGGGATTTTGGAGGGATCCATGATATCTCTTGAGTTTCATGTGACTGTTTTAAGCATAGATTTTCCTTCTGGTTTTGTCAAGATTTCAGTCTTTTAAGAATCCCTCTGGTGTTTCAGATCAAGAATTTTGCACTTTACTAAGAGACAAATGAAGCTCGGACCTTATGAAGTCCCAGCTGCAAGTGTCATTTCAGTGTGGCTTTTTCAGGTGACAATTTCAGTTATCTATAAATATTTCTGAGACAGGAAGCAATCAAGTTACATGTTTCATGTACCCTAGAACTGTATGTCAAACGGACAAAGAGACCTTGTGCTCAGGACAGAGTGACTTCTTGGGAAGAGGCTGAAATGGTAGAATGAATTTCCACATAAGACAGGGACAGTTGTAGATGTTCCTTGGTCATTTAAAACTTATCCTATTTCAATGTGTGCAATGAAATTAAAAATAATTTAACCATACCTTGTTAAAATCTTTTCATAGAAGCATCTTTTCAAAGTAGCAAGCTTACTTCAGGCTTCCTTAAGAACGTAAATTTAATAACAACAAAACCAAAAAATCCTAAGTAAAATTAAACCTTGAGAATGAGTGGGTATTTTGAAGGAAAGTAAAAAAAAATGACACCTTTCTTTTTCCTGTGGACTTTTTGATGAAGTAGTTCCATCAGTAATTCAAAAGCATTGTGTCGATTTTGCTCGTATAACTAAACCTCATAGCCATTCAGCAAGTTGCACAAGGGTGTTTGAGTGATAACATAGAAAAAAATATACACACACACACACACAAGAGAGTGAACATACTCCTGAGTAAGTAAAAGTGAAATCCAAGTTTTCTTTTATTACCTGAACTGATGAGGCATGAAAAAGAAATAATCCATTGTGAGATATAGACCTCATGCTTTACTTTTCAGGACTCACAGACGAAAAAATTTACAGATATCAAACAAAAGCACATAAAGGGATGGGGGGAATGGAACATTTAGCATGCTGACTAGGTTGATAGTCACCCTCAACTCTTAAATAATGAGAAAAGTTTAATATATGCTTTGCATAATTTTAATAAAGTAGCTCACAAAAAAAAGTCAAAACAAAAAGATCAAAATTGTGACAAGACCACTTAAGAATAAACTACAAAAGTTGTATAGAGATGGCAAAGAATTTCTTTTAAACAATTATAATTCAATTTTATTGGAAGCTACGCATTTCAAAAACACCTACTTTTTACTAGGCAACTTAATCCTAGTTTCAAAGCCCTTAAGGAGCCTTAATCACATGGATTTTCAATATCACTTAGGGCCAACATACTCAGAGATGTTGCTTCAGGGCCATATGTTCCCAAGCCTCAGCTGCTCTCAGTAATTGCCTTCACTTTGCAATAACTGTGATTTAGTCCACAGCGAAAGCACGGTCTTTGGAGATAATTCCACCCACAATTAGAATGCCAAGGGGACTTCACACTCAATGGAGGCAACAATTGACAATGCCATCGGTACCCAGGAATTTCTTTGTATAAATTGTCTGTATATGTTAAATGTAATTCTAAACAATTTTCATTTCACAAGTGCAAATAGGTATCAGAAAGAATTTTTTTAAAGCCAGACATATTCCTTATTGTATCAATACATAAGTATCTTTAACTATTTATTAAAAGGATTTTAAATTCTATTTATTTATTACATAAGTTAATTAATGTTCCCTTTCAATTCAAGTGTTTTACTCAGTATGTTGGAAAATGATATAAGTACCACTTAAAAAAAAGTTGCATTGTTTTCTAATATGGAAGATATATTTTCATACTGTTTAACACAGGTTGCTTAAATAAATAGTATTAAAAACAATCAATACCAGTTTTGAAGCACAAATCTCCAAACTTTAAAACTTTCAAAAATGTATACATTTATTTCAGTTAAATTAAAGAAAAAAACTAATCCCATTGTATAAGCCAAAGAAAGTTTAGACTGCACCAGAAAGTAAACCCAAACAGCTTTTTCCACTATAAGTTGTAAAAATTCTTTTTCCATATTATTTTCATCACCCTTTTAGTACGGAGAAAAAAAAAAAAAACCACAAAAAAACCCAAAAAAACAAACCAGGAGAACTGAAGGGTTTATGTTGATTGATTCTGTGATTAATGCTACAATATGTGTATTTTATTCTGGAAAATAATGTTAATGATGAAATGGGAATCATGCAAAAAAAATTGGGGAAACCAAAAACATTGAAATAGATTGTCCTGTTCCAATACAGGAAGTTTATAAATACTTTTTATCATGTGATTTTCTAGGGTTTGTTTTTCCAATGTATAATAGCTATTTCATTTAAGAAAATGTTTTAGTTTGCATTTCTTTATGCATTCTAAGTATGCTGGGGGGTTTTGTGTCTGTGCCACTTCCAGTTTCCATGCTCACTCAGATTTAATGTTTGAGACATCACATCAGTGAACAAAAGAAACTGAGTTGTGGTGTAATTTTCTTTCTAATTCTGGATTGGATCCTTGAATAATGATAGAAATTGTATTGCACAAAAGCAAGTAATAATCAAGTAGTCAGGGTAAAAGTCTTAAAGCACCCATTTTCTTGTATGAGAAACAGTTTGGGAGTAAGGTCTGCATATTTTTAATGTGTTACTATCAACCAGGGGAGCAAAAATGGAGCTTTGGGTTCTGCTTACCACGTTGCTGCCCGGGTCAGGTCGAGATGTGGCTGGTGTCCTGCATGAGCTGGGCTCCAAATGCCTGCCCATCCCCAACTGGAGTTTTCACACAGATTGAGAACTCAACCTCACACAAGACAACAAAACAATTTTTACATATCTGTTTCTCACATTTATTTATCAAAGTAGTTCAAAAGCCAAGGCATGTCTTTAAATTTCCATTTTAAGTCAAATAGGGGTGAGTTGCAGAAGCAGCTTTCCGAAGGGTGTCTTCCAAACTGTTTTTTATGGTGGTGTCAATCTCAACCACAGAGCCCTTGCAGGCTCCATCCTTGCCACACCTGAGCCTTTGCGTCAACCACAATTAATCAATTGTGTTTTCAAGAAAAAAGCAAGGACTTTAAATACAGAGCACTTAATGAGCTCTTGTAGTGATATGACAAGGAAGCTGGGATGAGCCCATGTGTGTTTTGGTACGTGGCTGGATGACAATAATTGATGTCTTGTCGTGGTTGTCAGCTATCTCTCAGCTGAAGCATATGGCATCTGACTGAGCTGGGAGCCAGGCGATATGTTACTGTCAGCATCGGGGTGTGTCTTTTCTCAGTGCAGGGGGTACCTGATGGGACACCAACATCAAATTGCAGTAGGCCCGGGAGCTGATTCCCCTCTTGATTAATGACACTAATTGAAGTTAAAGTCTGTGCACACATCAAGGGCAGAACGGAGCCTTCCCAATTTGTCTCTTTCTACACAGCTGACACCCACTCTTTGTGGAGAAGTTCCAGCAAGTGTAGGCTTATGAACATTTGCAGTTCCTACTTTCTTGCTGTGGGGTGATAATAAATCCCACCATCGTATCAACATTGATAGGAGATATTTGTGCTCTACCTTTTTGTCTTTCACTTTTTTTAAGGAAAAACATCATAAGTATGGCATTCTGCTAAGCATCCCTTAAAAAATCCCCAACCTTTATTAATGATAATAGCAGTGACATCATACATTCTAACTGGTTATGCTGAAAGTCAAAAGCTTGGATCAGGGTTATCGACATATAGGGACAGTTTTCAACCCTGTCAGTAAGGATGGATCAGGTTCTGTGTTCTGTTATGCTTGTGGGTGATTTACTGGTTTTCTGGTTATTTATTAATAAAGTGCAAGTCTCTATACTGACGCTTGGCTATGACCGGAATCATGGAACAAATGAAGTAATAGTTCAGAATTTATGGTTACTGAAGAGAAGTGAGATCTTGCAGCTCAAAACTGATGGAACTTGTTCTGCTCTGATTTATGCTACTTCGAAAAAACTAACTAAAAATTATCTGTCATTTTAAAAAACACAATGAATAGCCAATAATGTCTGGGTAGTTTGAAATGCCTGATATTGTACAGTTCATATCTTCTTTACAAACTTGCTTTTATAACATAAAAAATAGTGAAGGCCTTTCATAAAAATGTATGCATGTTTTAAATTTGGAACTTTTAAAATAGTAAGTAGTGACTGTTATTAGCATAGATTTGAAATAAAATGAAAAAATTTAAAGGTATTATATAAATTATTATTCAACCATATAGAAATATAGCTTTTTGATCTATTTTTCTTTGGCTTCCCTAAAAGAACCCCTGATTAATATGAAGCCTGTGCAGTCTACAAATCTGAGGTCTTCATAAGACTTTACAAGGCATTGACAAACTTGAGTTTTACAAAAAAGATGGTTTGCAACTAATGTCAGAGCAAGACTTCTTCACTGTGAGGGTGACTGAGCCCTGGCACAGAGCACAGGTTGCCCAGTCTGTGGAGATGAATCCCTGGAGATATTCAGAAGCCACGTGGACACAGTCCTGGAAAACCAGCTACAGGTGATCCTGCTTGAGCTGAGGGCTGGACAAGATGTCCTCCGGAGGTCCCTTCCAAGCTGAGCCATTCTGTGAATCTATGAGTTATGCAAAATATGTTTATTCTTAAAAATTTTATGTTACAAGGAACTTTCACCTGGTTCTTTTGTAGCAAGAAAATCTGTGTATCAAGTTGCCTGTAATGAGCATTCTGGTTAAAGTCGTATTTTTTAAAGAACAAAAAGGATTGTTGTTCTGATATTTACCATAAAGAAGGGGTTTTTTTGCTTATTTTCATATTATTCCTATTTCGACTCATTAGAGAAATATATTTAGAAACTAAGACTGAGTTTTTGTGCTTAAAGCAGTGAAAAATCAAATTTATACAAGTATTTAATTTCATCAGTACTGTTTTCAAGACTACCAATTTTGCTTGCAAGTCTTGGAAAGCATACAATGACTTACGGATGCTCATTCTACAAGGCAGATCCAAATGTGGGGCAGTATTTTAGTAACAGTATCATAAGTAGTGGCAATACTACTCTTCTCATGGTGAGCATGTCAATATGCCTTGCATAAAGCTTTACTCTCCTTATTAAATTTGAGAACTGTAAATTTCTGGGATATTAATGGGGGTGGGGGGAGTGGTTTGTGTTCTGTTTATTTTTCTGTTTCTTTGTTTCTTTGTGTTTTGTTTTGTATTTCTGTTTATTTGGGTTGGGGATTTTTTTTTTTTTTTTTTTTTTTTTTTTATGTTAGGAAGAGATTCAGAATGGTACTGTAAAGATTGTCAGATGAAAGAGGAAGTGGACTTGAAAGAAGTTTTGTGAATGATAGAAAATTTGTCCATTGTTAGGATGTCTGGATGCTTTGTCAGACAGTTAACATAAAGCTACTATATTCAAAAAGTTAAAGTTCAATAGAAATATTTTTGTAATGAGATTTTAGTTAGACCTTTATCTGTGTTTAAAAAAAAATTACTGGAAACTGGCTACTTGAACTTTTTTTTTGCTGTCTCCTGTAGTGACAAGACTTAGAAAGAGTCTTGAAGTAGAAGTCCTCTGTATTGAGGGACCAGAGTAGCTGGATAATACTGAACTCAAACACTGTGGAATGTGAGTTAATGGAAGTGAGTAGGAATTGCTCAGTTTTAATTTACAGCCAAGAACTATATTAGTACAAGCAGGACTTGGAAAAATAAGATGTCTTCTTCAGAGTAGTCTGTACTCCTGTCTGTTAAAGGAGTCTGTATCTATCAACCTTGCTGTAAGACAATTAAGTGGCAAGAAAAATAATCACCATGTCTGCTGAAGTTTAGAAATATAACCTCATTCAGACCTAAGCCAGAGATAACAAGTGCCCTGAAAAGCCTAAAACAGCAATAGTGTCCCTTGGGTTTGTAGCTCTCAGCTTTTGCCTTTAAAACAGATGGAAATCCGTGCCCTGCATTTTACACAGAGATGGGATGATTATCTAGCAGTGGAAGCCAGGGGAGTTTCAGTGCCACTGGTTCCTAGGAGGGAAGCAAAAGGCAATGTATAGGTTGCAGGGAGACTGTATCCATCAAATTCCTCTTTTCACATCAGCACATATTCAGAGAGGCGGCAGGTTGCTACTTTGAATTACTGCTTGCTGCTCTTCAGCAGAGGTTATATTCCCCTATGCATATATAATTGTACAAGAAGGCTGGTTTCTATGGTAGCTATAAATCAGTTTTTCACATTGTAAGCTGGTACAGATTGTCTGCCCCAGGAAGTTACACTGTGACACAGAATAGTGTAAACTTATTTTACTAATCCTTACAGTAGAGTTATTAAAATTATTGAGATGCCTCTGCTCAAATTAAGCTACAAACAAGACCATATGACAAAGTTAATACTATAGATTTTATTTAACAGTAAATGATAGGAAGAGAGAGAGAAAGAGAAAGAAACAGCAAAAAATCAGAGAAGGGAAGAGAATGACAGAGAAAGATTAATTAGAAAATATCAACACAGCAGACATCTGACAGCATCCCATTGATCTGATTCATCTGGTCATCTTGGCAGTGAGGGTCCCACAAAGACTAGAGTTAAAAGGAATGCCCACAAGGGCACAAGTTTGCCAGCGGCTCTTGCAGCAGCCTCTGGATGTGCTGCATGGCTTTGCGTCACGCGCGGTGCTCGGCTGCAAGACCTGGGCCGTGAGTCTGGGCAGCGCTTTGGGGCTCTTGGATGGCTTCTGCCACCCGTTCAGCTGGCCCTGACGGGAACGTGCCGTGGATGTGGCCTTGCCGGGGTGGGGGTTTCAGAGCTGAGCCAGTTTGTGTGAGGGCCATGGGTGTGCAGTGCCTGTGAGCAGAGGTTATGGCCCAGCCCCAGAGCTCTGGCGCTCCCTTCTTGGCTGTGGGGCAGTGTGTGTGCAAACATGGCCTCAGCACATGAGCCTGGGGCCTGTGGGCTCCCCCAGGCTGCAGCAGCCACAGCTGATTTCCAGGAGAGCTGCTGGGCTTGGCTTTCTCCTGGATACATTGTTGTGCATTGGTGTTGTGTCCTTGTCCCTAGAGCTTAGATGATTTATCCTCCTTTCTCTTGTCTCAGGTTCCCTCAGGCAGCTGAAGTCCAAGTCCAAGATTTCAGTCTGGACCTATTCTGGGATGGATGGATCAATTGAGGTGGTCAGAGGTTGTTTGTACACTTTTGCCATAATGGCCTGCAGGTCTTTCATAAGTTTTTTTTAATCTCTGAACCCTGACTTTTTAGTTTCTAACACCCACAACCTTGTCTGTTTGTCTTTGGTCTCACTCAGAATTTTAACATGGGGACAGGTTTGATGCATGAAAATTATGGATTGCAATTTTTTTATGTCCATCAATGAGATGTAATTTGCTTATTCATATCACTTAATACATAATTATGAGATCCAGCTATTACCTAGGCCTTCTTCCAGAAATTATTTTTCTGTTTGAATTCTGTTTTTCTCATTGGTTTGATTTTCTCTTGAGCTGCTGTGTTGTTTAGAGTGGCAAACCAGAGACATGCACTTTTCTGTGGCTGATTTGTCCCACTTCAGCACTGAGCAATTCTGTGTAATGAAAGAAAAATTGCATCTGCAGTCACTGGCTAGAGAATCCAAATAATCCTGTCCCTTGCAGCATTATATGCTTTTTGATCACATAAAATGGCTTAACAGAAGACTGCAAAGTCATCAGCAGAAGAAAAGTACAGACCCGAAGGCAAGATTAAAGAAATGACACATATCTAACAGTCAGTACATGCCACCCTTTCTCTATGGGCCAGACACTAGGATAAGGGTCATGGGGTTAATCTGTATATTGGGATGAGGGGGTGGTGAAGGAAGAAGAATAATGTAGGGAATTGGTCAAGGCTACAGAAAGAAAGATGAAAAAAATTGAAGGCAAAAAGGGAAGGGGAGGTAAACAGAGGTTGTGAGATATGAGACACTGGGGTTGAGATAAGGGATCATTTAAATGAACAGAGACCCAGAAATAAAAGAATGATGGGTACATTTGGCAGGCATACATATGTACTCTCAGCCATGTCCCCCCTCATCTTCCACTTAAATAAATTAAAAACGAGATAAAGCTGTTTTAAAGCTAACATGAATTCTATCCTGGACGCTTTGCCAGACCTTTTTTTTTTTTTTAATTGTGAATCATTCACAAGGAGAAAAAAAAAAGTAAAATACTTCAGCATTTCTTTCTCTCTTTCTGTTCTCTGTGGGGCATTCATCTTCACATTACACAGATATTGTAGAAGAAAGCATGGTGGTCCAAAAGAAAAATGGCCCATGGCTTTTCACACCAGATGTAGTCCTTGTGGGTCAGGAGCTAGCAGGATGTGAGCAGCAACAATCTCTGCAAAATCATTTGAGCAATGTACCAACCTCTTGCTACCTGAGCTTTAAGCCTATGGGTCATATTTATTTCTGGTAACAGAAATACCATTTGTGTACCTCAGGAGCCTTTTCTCTTGTGTGACTGGATTTGTCTTCCTATAACTGTGTAAGTAAGCATCATATCTGTCTGGGAATTAATCCTGTGTTTATGGTTAAACATAATTTTTCTTTTTTCATCCTCATTCTTACTCCATGGTTTTAGAAGAGGAACAAGACAACTCATGGCAGAACCCACCCAAAACTTGTAAAACCTTAGGGAACTCTAAACAGACAATCTGTCATCACTTAGCAATATAAATGAGTATTATATGCAGTAGAAGTTATATTTAACTGTATCATTAAGCTCTTTACCTGTGAGAGTATACCGAAAAGGGCAGATGATAAGAATGTTGTCTACCCCTCTTCTAAAATTAATTACCTGAGTGAAACAAACGAAAGGTCTGACAATTCCCAATTGGGGTTTTACTAATTTGGACTACAAACATTCTTCAGGATGAAAGAATTTGTGGGCCGTATCATCTGCAGTGGTGTCATCACCCACACCTTCGTTATGGCCAGTGGAGCTAGGATGATTTACAAGGGTGGAAGATCTGACCTGATGTCAATGAGATAGATAAAATGATACTTTATTCTCATTGTCCTCAGTGTCAGCACATATTTCTATGTGATACAATTCCCTTAGCACACAGCAAATATTTACTCAGCTCCTCTCTTTGCTTGAGCTGGGCCATGGGTGACCAGCTGCCATCATCAATCAATTCAACAAGTGAAAGGATTTGACCCTTACTTTATAAGAGCCCCTCATTGAATAGGTTTCTTCATGAGAGAGTGTCCAAATTCAACAGAATGATGATTCTTATGTCTCTTGCAGCACTCAGCAGCAATATTTTACAGTCTTTTGGAAAACCACTGCTGTTAAGAACCCCATTAAGAATTTCAGTTTATTTTGGAGGCAGGAACAAGGCTGAAAGATACCTTTATGGTACAGAGACTGTATGCTTCTGAATGTTAATATGTAAAGTATTACTTTAATTTCTATTTGAAATAAACATTGAATCCAAGTATACCAAGGTATTATTGCTTGATATGCAATATGAGATATGAGATCCTCCATTTTGATAATGATAGCAAAGGCTATTCTGAAATCCAAAAGTCTCAATACCTTGAAAAATTAATTCTTTCAGAGTTTTGTTTTATAAAACATATATAATTCAACGGCACTGGATGGCAAAACTACAGTGGCAAATTACAAGAGCTATGAAAAATTCTCTTTCAAGCTAATATCAAGTCATCAAAAAAATGAAATACCTCTGACCCTTTCACCAACATGTAAATTAGCAGCCTAATGGTAATATTCAGATGTAAGCTCCTTTTGATGAAAATAATATAGGGAAGTGCTTCCCTACTGTGAATCATCCCAACATGAGAAATAGCATTTGGGTACTATGATCTCTGCAAAGGGCACAGCAAGCTGGCAAATATGGAAATAAAAGATGAAAGCAATTTTGTGCATGTCTTGCCAATGTTTTATTCCCTTTTTAGTTATTATATAAAATCCAAATATCTCAAAGCATTTCTCTATGTTGCTATAAAAACAAATTACTTGCCCAACCAATTAAATGTTTTCCTTAAAAAAAATGTAGTAATAAATGTAAATTAGAGATGTAGCCTGTAATATACTAACTGTGTGTAAGGATGTTTTTTGTAAATAATTTCCTCTATCAATAACAGCTGCTTTTACTGAAGGATTAATATTTACATGTTTCAAAAAAGAAAAAAGGCAGTGATTTGAAATAGGATTGTTACAAAATTGGAGATTATTTTTTCTTCCATAATTGTATTTGATGAAAAGAGCTTTTCAGAATTCTTAAGCATAAAGAAAGAAGGTTTTTTGATTTGCCATACCTAAACAAGACCACGTAGGGCAAAGGTTGTAGAGCCTAAAAATCTTCACTGCTGGAAAATCCCATTTTCAGTACTAAAAGTTTATTGTATTACACTAGTTACTTTTTCTCTTTTTGTGATGGAAATTAAACTACTTGTTGCCATATGTGTTAATACCTTTAAGATAGTTTTATACGTATAAAGCAGACAGCTGTGCCCTTCACATCATTAATTTTGCTTGCTTTCTTTCATTCACTTTTGGTGGGTACATCTACTAAAATGTGTACTTTTCATTAAATTGGCCCAGGCTGCTTTCCAAGATTGCTGATAAAACTGAAAAGAATTGCAATAAACAAACAAAAAAAATAGATATTCATGTTGCATCTTTATCTTGAAAATTCCCAGTGAGAGGTGAGAAGGCTCTTGATGATTCATTTAATTACCTCTGCAGAATCTTTATCTAACCTGAAACCCTCCTCTCCTGATAGATCTTTCCACCCACAGACCACTCAAATTCAGAAGTACTACTGAAATCAAGGATGTTCTGCTTTGGACTGAAACTCAGTTTGTTATGGCTAATAATTAATAAATAACCTGACATAGGTCTTAGAGTAAAATGGGCTGTTAAAATGAGAGTTTACAGTGATCAACAGAATTTGTATTGGTTGCTGTTGAAAGCTATTTTATAGCTCTTAAAAACTTCCATATCCTTTAGCCCGGTATATTCTGTAAAGCAGCATATTTGGGTACATGACTCTTAGCTGAAAGTTGTGAACCACAATAAAAGTAGAGAATCTGGAGTCAAAAGACAAATAAACCTGCTTGGCTGAGAACTTGTACTCAAAATCCACCAGATAAATTGGATTGGCATTGGCAAATGGAAGTAACTTGAGATAGTGATGGACTCCTCTTCACCTAATTTTGATACATTCCAGATAAAGTGCTTTGGTATTCCAGCAATCACTGAGTTTGGTAGGATCTCTAAAGGAACTCCCCAATTACAGTTGAGAACAGCCCTCCATAAAGTGCTGAGCTCTATCTGTGCAGATGATCTGAATGCATACATGGTTAAGTGGTCTCTGTCTCCTTCATAGCAAGGAGTGAACAGCTTATTATTAATCAAATTGTATCTTGGCTCTCCCTGAGTCACTACACTGTGACTAAGTGGTGCTAAGGCTAAGGTGCTTGTGCACAGATGTTGTGGAGTGCAATGAACTGGGTATTGTAAGGTTAAGGGCACTGTGGATGTTTACACATTAATATTCTGTACATTAAAGTTATATGATTTGCTGCACTACCAGGGTTTCTTATGATTTAGTGCATTGTTTTTTAATTGGTTATAGAATGATGCTAAAAATGCCATTCACTTTAAGAGCTGGGCTTGATGATCTTTGTGGGTCCCTTCCAACTCAGAAAATTCAGTGATTCTGTAAGTAACAAAGATTGTGAATCTTGTTTCCTAGAGAGCTGTATAATTTAGCCTCAAAATAAAAATAAATGTATACTTGTCTTGTGTTTTATGTTGTCCATGTCAGAAGGCTAAGTCATAAGCAAATTTTGTAAGAATACAAAAAGGGGTGAGAATGCCTGAAAAGAATTGCAAACATGATTTAGGTACAGGTTTAAAGTGATTAGTTCCAAATCAGGCATATTGATGTACATCTGGCTGTAACTTGTAATATTAGAATCATTCCCCTTCCTTCTCTCTTAAAACAGCTTCTTTGACAAAATCGCCTCTTCAGTCTACAATACAAATCATGTATTTCTTGTTAATTAATCCAAGTTTACTTGGGATTTAAAGTTTCTTTATAAGGACATGTCTTACATATTACAAATGACATACTTTGTCTCGTACAGTGAGAACTTATCACTCACAGAGTTTCAGAGAACAACTTCACCTCTACTGTGGACAGGAGGGCAAACACCAGAAAGAAGCATCCTGCTCTGAAACCTTTCCTGTATCAGCTCGTTGGGCATTATGATAATTAGATCATCTGTCTAAATAGGCTCCATATGGTGATTTCTCCATAAATGTTTTCTTTACTTGAACACAGTGTAATACTCTATTTACAGCTCCACATTGAAATTAACCTTGGAGACTGTATGATTTGAATATGGGCTGAATAGTAGAATAGTTTTTTACCACCCAGGGCAGGGGTGGTGAAAATATCAGACATATTTTCTCTGATTGTGAAGTGTAGGAAACACATTAGAGACAAATGACATGAAGCTGGTTGTACAGGCATGCCCCGATCAGCTCTGCAAGACTAGTATTAGAAAATCCTGGACAAAATTACCAGTAGGGTTACCATATTTTTTGAAAAGTGAGCAGCAAATGAGCAAAACACCCTTAGTCCACAGGCTGCAAAGTGTGCAAATCTCCGTTATGGCTCCATACGAGCAGCCAGCCGGAACACTGGAGCACGGCATTTAAATAAATTTGAATCCCACAAAATAACAACATCTCCCTGCAATTTCAGCAGAGAGCAGTTTAATGGAAATGCTATTAATAGTAATAACATTAATAAATAACTAGAAGATAAAACTGAGAGAGGAATCTCCTTCATTTAACCTCGAGATACTCACAGTTTGGGTGAATAAAAGTGTTCAGTGTTTGTTTGGAAGCCAGACTGCCTGGCCAGGCTGTTGCACCTCAGTGTCCACACTGGTGGCCATGGTGGTTGCCCCAACAGTTGAGCCACTGGCCCAGGGATGCTCCAGGGCAGAGCATCTTGAGTCTGGTTTTCACTGCATGTCTGAGACAAGGTCACAGTGCCAGTTAACATCCAGGTGATCCCTTTTTGCGATCAGGGGCTAATGAAGATTGTAGCCTTTTACTGACTTGCAAGAAAGCTGACACATTTTTGGGACATCTGCCCCAGTTTTGGAGGAGTTAATTGATTAAAAGGGCAAGCAGGTCTGCAGGTAACAAGCAATGATTTCATGGACAATTAATGGAGAACCTTTAATTGGTGGGTTTCTTGGCACAGGACCCTTTTGAGTCTTTGGGGCTGACTTAATGGCTTAGATTCTTATTTATTCATGTATTTCACCTTTTGAAAGAATTTTCCATGCCTTCTTTGACTGAGATAGGCATATTCCTGATGATTTCAGATCATTATTGTACTTTCTTCTCTGCATGACTTTGCTTTTTGAGTAAAAAAGAATAGTGGGATTATTTCCTTTCTTAAAAGAGATTTAGAGCTGCAGTCTTTCATTTCATCTTTTCTATTGTTTCTCAGTGTTAGGATCCAGTTATCAATTAGGGTGCAAATGAACTTCATGTGAAGCTGGAGTCACCATCTTCCCGCTTTCTCACACCTTTTGCAGAGTTTGCACTTCTTCTTCTTATGACACCCTGTAAACCCCCAAAAACTCCAAAAACTGAATTGACAAGGCTCTTAAAAGCCTTTGAATTTTGAATTACTCTCAGTTAGACAATAGGAGAAATACTGACAAGGTATTCTGAAGAGGCCAAAACAACAAAAAAGCTTTACTGTCAACAAAAGAAAATCAGAGAACTGTGTCAAAAGCAGTATTCTCACTCCTAGAGATAGAATATGCAATTTCATACATATCAATCATTCTGGTTTGAACATATCTTTTTGTAATCTTGCAGTAATCTTCTTGTTAAATAGATTCACCCTCCTTCCCTTGATTTTTGAATTAAAAAAAAAAAAGCAATTTTCACTGCATCATCATCCTCCCAAGAGGATACAAAATAGTCAAAGCAAGTGCTACTACTGTGATGTAAATCATGCAAAATTAACACAAGCATTTTTGTTATTTAAAAAGGAAGGAAAAGCACTTGGGACTTGCCTCACTTCCCTTCATTGCTCAGTAGAATTACAAAGAACAAAGTGGTTAGCAAAATAATGGTGCTCCATCATCTTCATAGCAAAAAGCACTAGAATCTACTGAAACAGCACATTAAACAGGTTTTTTTTTTGTTCTTTTTGTTTGTTGTTTTTTGTTTTTTTTTTTTGTTGTTTTTTGTCTGACCAATATTGTGCTCTTGCTAAGAGATATTTGGAAATTTCTGAAAATTTATTTTTGCTCCCCACAGACCTTTCTATTGAGGGCTTCAAAGACACTCATGGGAATCTATCTGGATAAAAAGGAAAATCTACACAACCCACAGTCCTAGGAGACCTGAGACAAAGCAACTGTCAAGGTCTGAGAAAAATGAAGGATATGTTTTTCTAAAATTTATGATGGCTTGTTTAGCTAATTTGTGTTCCAAAGTGCAACTCTTCTCCCTGATGCTACAAAATGAGAAAGTGGAATAGTCAGAAGGACATTCAGTTGGGATTAAAGAGGTTTGACTTCTGTCCTGGCCAATTAATGGCTTAATTCATAACAACAGAAAATCTGCCTCTCCTATCTTTGAAATGGAAAATATTTACATGATCCTTTGAACTACTCTTTTGAACAGAGTAACTTACATTCTCATCTAACCTAATAGATGGGTTGATCTCCTGAAGAGAAGCACATGCTCAACCACATATCACCCATTTCAATTTGCAAAACACCACAGTGATATTCAACAGCCAGGGAACTAATCTGCACAGCTCACTTAAGCCAGTTCTGTGTAAAAGAAACAATACTTCTTTGTATGGCTTAAGAGAAAAATAAAGGAAAAAATATTAAATAAAGAGTTCATAGACTGAAAAGGAAGGATTGTTCATCCCACACCAAAAAAAAAAAAACAACCCAAAACAAAACACCCAAACAAAAAAACCCAAACAAAGCTCACCTATCCAAAACACCCCACAGGTGTCCATCCCACCCCCCTCCATCAACAGAAAAGATCAATAAGAAATGTCTGATCAAATTGTGTATTTGATCCTTTATAAATCCTATTATCTAGGATAAGAATCTTAAATAGTACTTAAATAAGGTGTTGGAGAATAGCAGACATCAAATGTGCTATTCTCATGACAGCATCATTTAATGTTGCTTTCAATGCAGCACAGGAAGAATGATGTGTAAACCTTGAAAAACTGCTCCCAAAAATATGCAGATGTTGTTTTCATGCAAGTCACATTATGCATGGCACGAAAACAGATGACTGTTTTAAATGTTTAAGAACATTTAACCAAATTGTTCCTGAATGATTAAATGATAATTACTTCAGAGATTGTAAGACCTCTTTAAAAAAAAGTGCACTATCACCCCAAAGTGTTGGTATTTGTACAGAGGCTGAAATGCAAATGGCAAAGTTCAGGAATAAGGTGAATCTATTTTTGCATTTGTTGTAATGTAAAGCTGGTAAATGAATGCTGTGAATTCAGAGGCAGCAAAGGATGCCATGTAATCTGATGGTTTAGCATGTGGAGTAAATGAAACTGTCACACAGAGATGATGGCTAACAGAATCAAATTTAGATTTAAAATGAGCCCTGGAAATGCCTCTTTAAAAAGATTCAACAGTGAAGAATTCACTGACTTCCCAAAGTGCAGGAGGTCATGTATTACACCAATTCAATAAGCTGTGCCCCTTCACTGAAAAACAAGAAATGAAGAGCTCAAAGTGACTGAAATAAAAACAAGTTCCCAAAAGAAAGAGTGATACTCTATAACTAGGGTCATGGGTCACACCATTTAAAATAGATAGCAAAAGCACTGTTCCAGAGAGTGCAAGACAAGGTCCAGAGTGATCCATTTCTTTCAGAAGATCAGAGCACTTGTGTAGGCTGAAAAAACCAGACATAATGTCCTTGTTTTATATCACATTAGGAAAAGATCTTGTAACTCTAGAAAACCATCACTAAACCAAAAAAAAATGGCTGCAAATAGAATGCAACATCTTGTTTTCCTTATTTAACAAAAGCGTCACAGTCACTGTATTCTGAGACACATATATAGGCAAAAAATGTTACTGCAAGATTCCAAAATATGAGCTTGATGAGAGGCTCTTCTAACTAGAAGGTGTAAAGAATAGAGCATAACAACTGTAACAAACTACCATTATATGTGATGTTTTTAGAAATACAACCAAAATCCCTGCTTTATCAATTCATCTGCCTCTGAGGGACATGAGCTTTGCTACGAAGCTACAACCTACTTGGGTTCAATCCAAGTGAAAAGGAGAAAAAAGCCTCCCAAAACTGAGAGGAATTCAGCACAATGGGAACATAAGTACTACTGGATAACCACCTTGGTAGCCTACAGTGTAGATATTCTTTCTGTATTCTGGATGTGTGCTGGCTGGTATTGTAAAAACATAAAGCTGTTTTGAGTAAACAACTAGAATTCCTCCAGTAGCACACCACAGTCAGCTGTAGTCAGTCTGGTCTATAATATCTTCAGTTTTCTGAATGTAGAAGAAGAAAGCAAAGGCGCAGTGGGAAAAGAAGAAGTAAACACACACAGCCCAACTGGAATGTGTTGTAATAGTCTTTACATTTTTATGGCAACCTCATCTAGGTTGTACAGGCCTCCCAAATTGCCTCCCTGAACCTTGAGATACTAAAGTATGTGAACACAATCTCTCTCTTTTCTGGCATTCATGGATATTTAACCTATGATTTTTCTTCCAATCTTAAAAGCAGAGACACGTAACTTAGAGTGTGCATGAATAAAAAAAAGTGCTATTCTCAAGTTATTCTTGCGCTACACCTTAGCCAGTGCTAAACGGTTTTCCAATGTGGCAAAATAAATTGGTTTATTTTTCATATGTGGAAAAGTAAAAAAGCAGTGAGTACAATGAAGATAAAATTATGCATAAATGTATGCAGAAGTCATCACTGTTTAAGTCAGAATGATCTCTTTATCATCACAGTTTTTCATTGATTTGAATAAAACCCCTATATAATTCCGAGGCCTGAGTAGGAATCATCAGACAGTTGCATATATTTCCAAATATGTCCTTCCTAAAGAAAAACTTAGTGAATTACTATGAAATAGACAAAGTACCCAAATGATCCAAATTATGAATACTAAATTTAAATGACAAAGACTGCATTCAGCATTAAGAAAACATAGAAAATTAATATAGCAATTGAGTGCTATTAAGGAACAATTAGTCTATTATTTATCTATTGGTTCTAAATATCATTGTTCAGTTATTCAAAACATATTGAAATTTTTATGAGTACCCATCACCATTAGGGAAATATAGAAAAAAAATGGATAACAGCCCCCTAGGGTACAATATCTTTTTGAAAATGGATTTTAAAACACATGCCAAATTTAATGAGGCAGAAATGAAAACAGATTAAATAAAGTTTAAAATAGCTTAAAGTGAAAGATGTTTGTTGTGAATTATTTTCACAGTTTACTGAGATAAAAAGTCAAGAAAATAATGACTGACTGAGGTAATGATTGTTAGGGTCCAATAATTAAAAGACATGCCCCTGCCTGATTTAAGGTACAAATGAGACCATATGCCAAAGGTAATAGTATGGATTTTATTTAACTTACTTATTTAATTCTTGTATACACATATCCTGTCCTGAAATTCACCATTTACTGTCTACAGTTATGGCTTTACACTATTTCTTCACCCTTGGGTATGCCATGGGTCAAAACATGAAAAATTAACTAAATTATTGCATCCAGACTAATGGCTAACTCTTCTACTGTAGGTGCCCCTTGCTTCTCAAAAAACAAAAAAAAAAAAAAAAAAAACACCAAAAAACCAAAACACCTCTGAAATTTACATCCTTTTGTCCATATAGTATTACTTTTCTGATGAGTTAGGCCTCTTTTTGTGCCTTACTAAGATGCTCTGTAAGATTATGAAAATGTCTGTCTGGACTGGGTGATGCTGTGATAAAGTCAGTTTTCACTCAGATATTGTTAGTGAATATTTTATTAGTCTAAATATATTTTCCTAGTTCCCCGCAGATTGAAAGCCTTCCCTTAAACTTGAAAAATTAATTTATTTCAAATTTCTGCATGTTTTTTTTTTCTTTAATAAAATATTCCTGATGTACAATAGGGCAGAAGTCACTGTCTGTGGTGGACCTTAAACTCCCTAAGAATATTAAATGCAGTCAGGAGTACATGGAGAAAAAGAGCTTCAAGGATTTTGTCCAAAGGTACCTCTTACTTTTGTGTCTGACACTGTATGGAAGAGTGGCAGAGATATTCCAGATGGAGTAGAATAAAATTAAATAGCTCGACTCTGAAGAGTGGAGATATGGGAGAATAAATGGAAAGAAGGGAATGGTGAAGAGCAGGGAGAAAATTACCCATTTTGCATATAAATGATGTAATTACCCCCTCAGCTTCTCAGGCAGAAGTTGACATCCCTAATTAGAATAATTTTATGATCTTCTGGGGACAGATATACAAAAGCATAAAGAGAAAGAAAAAATAACAAATGCAACCAACATCATGGGCTGCTTTTACAACATAATTTTGCAGTAGAACTGATGATGTACATGCAGTCTCAGCTTTATAACAAATTACCATGTTTGTATTTTACTTCAGATGATTCACTGGGCTTGATATAAAAAGGCAGAGGCTGAATGAAACCTTTTCAGGGAAGAAAATGATGAAACCACAATACAAAGACAGTGAATTGAAAGCACACTGTACTGTGTTTCATTGTTTTCTTCTGATTAATATGGTGAAATGATGCCACTGTGTTTAACCTGGGCTGATGCTACAGTTGCTGTAATTAAGCATGGGAACTTACAGCTTGTGCATGCTATTTTTTTCATACAAAGCCCAGTTTTTTAATATACATTTGCCCAGTACATACTCTGTTAAATCTGCAACAGACATGCAGCCACTGCAGTCTGCCATTGTTGCTTGTTTGATTGATCTGCAGTATTCCACCACAATTCCTAGTTACTGGGCTGAAAAGCAGGTATTTAGCCTTTTCCAGGTGGTGGGATAGCAAGGAGATGTGTTGTTTTAGTCATGTGGGAAGGAAGGGGTTGTGCTCCAATGGAAGATGAAACCCAGCGAGTATAGCAAACCTGGAAAATTCGATTATCATATGGCTCATCTTATCACTCTTATCATCTGACTGACTGATTTAATGTTGCCAAGAGACTTGACAGACCAACTTGTTAGCATAAGATACTGCTCGCAGACATTACTGATAAATCAATTGTTACCACTAATTTTACTCCAAAATTTTAATATTCCAGTAGTTAGGAGTTGGCTGAAGGATATGTTTGTGTACAGGCATTTCTTTTTTTTTTTTTTTTTCCCCCTCACATAGCTGATTCTCTTTTGCAATTCCTAAGTGTGATTTCATGGTAAGGAGACAAGCTAGAAGCCAAGAGAATAAAATTATCCTCAGGCATAAATGCAGAAAATCAGGCTTGAAATCTCAGAGGAACTGATGTTCTTGTCCTATAACCATTACTTACAGCAGTGACTAAGTTTTGAATAATTTAGAAAAATTTAAATCTTTCTAGAGTTATTTTCATGTCCAGTCCTGATTGATTAATTAATAAAAGCTAACAAAGATTTTAATCCTCAGAAAAGCTTTGGGTTTCGTTCTGCCCAGAGGATGGTCACGGTGTCAAGTCCATTAGTTCTGAGCTGATTCATCCTGCCCAAATTAATATGATTCACTCACAGACCACAGAATTTGGAATAACCACTGTGGTTTTTGAGCTAATTAAATATTATCTATTGCACCCCATGCTTAGCTCTTCATTTGCACAGGTGGAAAGGGGAATCATATTTCAGTTATTTTATCTGACAGGTAAGTCTCAAATGTCATGAAGATGAATACTTCCCAATTCCTGTGTTTATTTTGCAAAGCAAAGAAGGGACAGATAAAATGACAGGAGTAGTTCAAAGCATTGTAAAGGGGTGATTTTGTGCAGGGGGCTCAAACGCAGGCACTGGTGGGCTGGTCAGTAGGATTTTGAGGTCTTCTGTGTTATCCCAGAGTGAGTCATGGCTGCTCTGCACATTGCACTTCCCAAATTCATGGTTATCGAGGCTGGGAATAAAAATTATTTCACAGAAAACTAGAGTGATTGGTAAATATTCCTGAGTGAGAAAGGAAAATGTGTCTTGTGCAAAATACCCTTCCATGCAGGGTTGTGAGGGAGCTCAGCAAATGTGTCAGGCAGCTGAAACAAAATAGCATATTTACAGGCAAATTATGGCCTTTGGAGTGATAGGAATGAAAGAACAACCCAGCTCTACTCTCGCTCTGAGAGAAAAAGAAAATCAAAGGCAGAATAGTGTAACCCATTGCACAGAAACTATCTGTAGAACCACTACAGTGTGTAAAAAAGCTGGCAGAGAGGGACTTCAGTGGATACCATGGATATGATGATCCTGAAAACATTTAAGCATAAGGGATTGATTCCTAAAAATAGGCTGAAGCACTGAAAACATTGTGGAATGATGCATCCTTCAGCTTCTCCTTCCCACGAGGGAAGGATGTTCAGTCTTTACACTCTTACTGGAGTTCTTTCCACTCAGAGAATCAAGACTTATTTACAGAATGTTTGATTTAGAAACAAACATATTGCTTTCTAGCACCTTCTTTTGTAAAAGTATATATACATCCTGCCAAAAGTAGCATGCAGTATCAGGCAGGAAAAGTAGCATGTATCAGGCAGGAATTTTGTTTATTTCTGGATTGCAGCGTGCACGTAGATGAATGTGTCTTTCCCCCTGTTTCACAAGAGGTGTGCGTGGCTGTCCACAGACCAACATTTATCTTTCTGCTTGGTGCCACTGTGTGGATAATCCATCACCAGAGCAGTGGGGCTGGTTATGATGTACGACACCAGCATATCATAAAAGTGTTGCCACTTCTGTGATGTATTATGCAAAACTCAGAACTCAACAGAAAGATCAATATAATACAGGTCCTTAATTTTTAAAAGTGGGTTAGAAGGTTCTAGATTAAAGAAAACAGCCTCCAGAGAGTTTACATAGGGTCTCAGTACACAACAGCAGTGAGTAAGAATAGCTGATTTCATATATGACAGAGCTTTTAATGAGATTCTGTCTTTTAAAGTTCCCTACATTTTTCATGCCCTCTTTGTACTCAGTTGTGATGCAGCCAGCTTCCTACCCAATTCCTGCAGAGTATCTTCCACAAAATTCCATCTTCTAACGTGTTCAGTAACCACAGAATTTGAATGTGAGATTATTTTGATTTTGCATTTCTAATTTTATTTCAATTCTGCTTCTCCTTCTAAAGTTCTTGTAAAGTTTTTTCCACTTTTTGCTCAGAAAGGTGAACAAGCTAACGAGGCTGCCAGGTATTCACATACATGGACTTTAAGATAGGGCAAAACATTGTTAAAAGTAACAGCAAAACATTGTTAAAACTAACAGTTGGCACTTCTGACTTCTGCATAGCTCACATAAATACCAAACACTCAGCAAGCCAGAAAAACTTTCTTAGGTCCAGAAGGTCCTCACCCTAAACAGTTTAACAGGATAAAAACACAGTATTAATATAAATTTTACTTTTGTTGAGGAGCTGCAAGCAGTCTTTTCACATTGTTCTCTTAAGGTTTTGTTGCAGCCACCTGTCTGATGAGTATTTCATTCTTCTATCTCATTTAGCCATTGTTTCCTGCTGTCTATCCAAAACATAATAGTTTTGGGATAGTATCTTTAGTAATCTTTCTTGGATAATGTACCCATTTATTTCCTACTGTGATATTATTTCCTTGGAAATTATTTCAAGGATTTCCTCGAAGACATTTTATATAGTTGTATATCCCCTTAATCTTTTTTGACCTAAAATATGTAAATTCCTTCCTTGTTCTTCCTCTGTAATACCCTCTAAACCTTGAATCATTTCAGTTGTCCAAATTACCAGCCCATATGTTTTCTGGGGACTTGGAGCATAAAAAGAAATTTAGGGGCCCTGGTCTGCCCTGACATGCTGCTGTGAACATAGCTGTTATATCTAGCCTTAAACAAAGGGAGTTGCAATTCTTCTTGAACAGAGTGGGTCATTCCATTTATTACATATTTTTATCAGGTTTTGGCACTATTCACAGCCCCAGACACTGTTAATGCATTAGATACTGTGTTTCTCAGCCCAAAGAGCTTAAAGTGGAAAATTTTAATTGCATGTGAGAACCTCCCAGCAAGGACCCACACAGAGAGAGCTACACATTGAAACCTCCATGGTATTTCAGTTCCTTTAGAATCCATATTTAAGGCACTTAATGTTAGGTGATAATGTGTTTATATTTATAATGTATTTTGTCCTAGAAATAATATTTCAATAAGAGCATTTCTGGGACAGTTGGAGAGGAGGGAAATAGTTTGGACTGTGCAACATCCAAAACCCCTGCAGTTTGTAGAGTTCACAGCAATTTTCATCTCTTAGGCCCAGATAATACAGAGGTGTTAATGTGGATCCCATTCCTATGTAAATTCTGTCTAAGTCAGAGCAATATCATAACATGGCTCCTCTAGCCAGTGATATATAGTAACTGCCTTCTCTCTGAGGAGCGACACTAAATCTGCCAAAAATGTTTTTCTCTGTCTTCAGTTTTGAGCCTAAACAAATCACTACATATGATCAAAGTAGCAGTGATGCCAAAGAGAGCTGTGGTTGTGCTGATAGGCAGCTGAAGATGCACATCTCTCTTCCAGCTTCCTTTTCTCTCTTGATGCTGTCATTGTAAATGAATTAGCACAAATTGTATCCTTGATGAGGAATTTCTCCAAGAATTGCCTATAAAAATGTGCTATTTTGAACAGAGAACAGAATTCTATATTGCTTTAGCACAGAAGAGAGTTACTCAATATAGTGAAAAATAATGTGTTAGGGTTGATGCTGTTGAATATATAAAAGAAAGTTAATATAGTGAAAAATAATGTGCTAGGATTGATGATACTGTTGAATATATATAAATGTGAATACAAATGTAAATGAGCAATGTGACACTTTTATTTCTAAGTTTCCTGTACATATACAGACGTACATATACTCTAGGATTTCTTACATTTGTGTGCTTGGGAGTACCAGCAGTTCTAGGAAAAGCCTCTCCTTGGAAGCCTTTTGAAATTGTGAAAACACACAGCACAATGCTTTCCTTCATAGAAAACCTGTGATTTATCTGGAATCAATCTTTGACTTCATGTACAGAGTTGGCAAGAAGTCAAGAGCAGTGGGACAGTGGAAATATTAATTTTTCAGTGTTGTTTGATGCAAAGTTTGTAACATCATGTATCTGTTTGCTCTTTGTTCTCACCATTCCCTTTTTGTTCACATATTAAGAGCCAGTCCTGGAGCTGTGATGCAATGACCCACAGCTGCTACAAGTGGAACTTGCCTTCTGACAATTTATCTAGATTTAGTTTGAGATATACTGAGTACAGTGAGGAAATTGGTTTTGGTAATATCATGAGCATTCAAAATCATAGCTTTTTAAAATAAGTACAAATATGTATGAGTTATATCTAGAAATATGGATTGTAGTGAAAGCTGGATGTTGCAATTATTAGAAGTACACACAAGGTACAAAGGGAGATAAATGCATTTCCACTGACAATCATAAGTAGAAAGTATAATGTAATTTCCTCGTTTAGAGCTGTGTTGAAGGTAAAAAGCTAGATGGGAGCCATTAGCTTTTAATGATTTATAATGCTTTTAAAAGCTTACATAGAATGAGCAGAGAAAAGAACTGGTACTGCTCTGTAATTCACAGGTCATTTAGCCATAGAAAACATATCCTCTGAGGTGTTTATTTGTAAACTTTTTACAACATAAATAGAGATTTGATAAAAGCAGCAAAATCATGCAGCAATTATGTAAGGTACACAGTTAAATCCTGAGCTTTTCTTTCAGAAATGTATCAGTAAATACTGTGATGATTTGCAGAAACACATATTTAGAAAGACTCATGAGTTTCTTCTGAGAATTTTGTCATTAGCAGCTAGTGCTAGCAAATTAAAGCTAAAGTAAATTAACTTAGTACATATATTGTTACATTTCAAAAGGACAGCAATGTGCCTGAATGTATAAAGAGAAGTTTAGAACTGAAATATATTTCACTTCAGCCTAGCTCAGAACAAAACTTAGTATATAATATTCCTCGATAAAGTCATCATGAGTGCTAGGAATTACTACTAGGCTTTTAAAGTAGTATTATGTTCTTTAAACTGCACCCTTGCATCCAAATAATGTTGTCTAAAGTAACAAGATAAAGGGACAATGAGTGTACCTTTGGTTGAAGATCATTTATAATTATTTCATTTTTATTGTGGAAAGAGAAGGGAAAAGAAAAAAAAAAAAAAAGGCTGTAACACACCTTTAGGTATTATCTTTTGGAAGACAATTTTCCATACTCTGGGTGAATTTTGTTGTCCCTGCCAGCTGGCTGTTGTGAACAGCCCTCTTTAAAATTCTCAATATTTAATGTGGATGATTTAAGGACCTTATTCTATGCTGTCATTTTTTTTAGCCCTGAAGCACTGGTCTGGCTCTCATTGATTCCTGAGGATTAGGTAATGACTATCCTGAGATGTAGAAAGAATGTAATTCAAAGATGGAGAACAGCATAATGCAATGACACACACCTTGAAGAAACCTATTACATGACTTTGGGTGGAGTTCTGGAATTTAACAACTATATGGCCTTGTTCCAAACAATTAAATGAATCTCTCTTCAGAGCATATGGTCTAGAGAACATGTCATGTTTGAGAAATATGGTTGGCTGGTAATCTTGATTTTTAATTTTGTGAAAGAACAATTATTTGGCACAGTATAAAACCCTTTTTCCCTTCCCTGTTAAGTACAAATGTGTTTTCTCCAAAGACAGAAAAAAAGAAATCTTCTCAGGAAAATCCAGTTTTGCCTTGTATATCTCATAGATATTAATTTTTGTCTCAGTTCTTTTGAATAACAGTGTGGCTCTTTTTATTTCCTATTGATACTAAAAGTTTGTGGTGAAAATTAAAATCCGAAGACTCAGCTACTGGAGGTTTATATATTGGTCTGTGTGAAGGACCTAGCTGGGTATAACTGTTACTAAAAAGGTAGTGCTTGGGAGAAAAGATCCATTGTTTGATACACCAGAAATGTATCAAGCTATCCTTCTCCCCTGCCTCATTTGAATAATTATGTTTAATAATGTGTCTGGGGGGTGGAGAGGAGCTGTTTGTGCTACACAGAGAAGCAGCAATCTCACTGTGCCCAGGCTTCTGGAAACATCTCGGGTGGGATCAGGATGAGGGGTCTAGGAGGGGTCTGCATTGATTTCAGAGAAGTGCTGAATAGGGAGCAGCAGTATCACGTGCAAATCAGCCAAAGAAGGATATCTTCCTGCCCCTTTGGGCTGTTCCTGAATTCTGGACCACTTTCAGCTTCCCTGAGCTGGTCCTGGCTGAGGGGGGATCAGAAGGCTCCTGCCCACCTGGCACAGAGTCCATCCAGGCAGCTCAGCTCTGCTGGGCACTGTGCCACAGCCTCTCCAGATAACGCTTTTCTCGAAGGAATGAAGGGGATTAGGCTTTTAAGGGGAAGTCTAAGAGGATTGAGGAATTAAGAGATGGCCAAAAGGGCACATTTATAGTTTTTTAATTAAAAGATATTTTGACTGGAAGAGCAGAAGGATTAAGGAATTGGTAAAACCAAATTAATGTCAAGTGCAGAGCTGAACCACAAATTAGATGTATTTCTATCAGATCTTTAGGTTCTGACATATTTTTTTTTCCTGAGATTAAACAATCTGTAATATTTACTAAGGTAATTTCTCATCAATCTTCCTCTCTGACCACTCCACCCCTCCTGCCCATAATTATGATATTACAAATATATTTAAATCCAACACAAGAATTTAAATGGCTGCTATTATAAAAAGGGAGACTTATAACAATGTCATGCTTATAGAAAAATCTCATATTTCATGACAGTAATAACTGAGTCTTCATTTTCTAAACACAGATGTGTTTGAACATTTAAATGGACCGGTCTTTATTACTTTTATGTCTACTTATTTTAAATGATCTGCTGTATATGAAAGTCAAAGGGAGAGGCAGAGTACTGATCAGGTTATAAACAGAAATTTCCACAGTTGTAAATCTAGTGCCAAAAAAGATCCCTAAATTTATACATAAATCTCTTGTTTTTATATTATTGAGTCATGCAACATTGTTTTAAAGATAAAGTGAAGGTGTTAAGTCAAAGGAAGTAATTTGAAGTTTTTAATTATTGTACAAGTTTTGCCCTACAGCACATTTTCTTAAGACTGTATCTTTTGTTTAGCACTAAACTGCATGAATTACTTATAAGGCAGACTGATCAATATCTCAGAATGTCTTACAAATAATAGTTTAGTTCAGCTGGCAGTTTCTCTGTTTTTGTTGTTCATTCACCAACATTTTGTTCTCACAGCATTAACAGCAAAAATCAGCTAGTGAAATGAAAGAGTTCTTATCAAAAGAATCTGTCAGTTCAAGGACACAGTTTATATTAAAAATAATATCTAACAGCTGCTTGCACCCTGGCAATTTTAAAATATGAAGGGTAATAGGTGAATATTTCTGAAAATCAATATTTCAGGTATCGTATTGGCAAAATGTTGCAGGAAAAGTGTCCTGTGTATGACAGATGTCTGTATCTGCTTGTGGCTTCAGTAAACCATATTATTTGTTGGACTATGCTCTGTTGGGAGCATCTGTAAAATTATCTGCTTTGAATATCTTTGGAAAATGTTAGCACAAGGTTAAAAGGGAAAAAATTAGCCAGAATCAGCAGATGTAATGCACACAAACCCTCCTAAACTCCTCTGTTTTTCTGAAGATATTTTGAATGAATGGTGCAGTCAAGGTCACTGTGTTTTGCTTTTTGTTTTAAAACAGAGTTAGTTCATATTTCTTTTTTCTGCTTGCAGTCAAAATTCTGGCATTTCAAACACATGTTCCCACTCTTTCAGTATCAGCACTTCTGTGTGCAGGTGAAGGATAGAGCTGGGCTGCAAGAGCTGGGCTGAAATAGCACTGAAGTGTTGAAAAGCTGATATTACCAATCACAGTCCTGGTGGAAGGGATCCCTGTGGGATTCCTGCCTGGGTCTGTGACCCTACAAACACATTGTCCCACAAGAATGGGTGCTCAATCCCTTCAGAGACCCCTTCCAGCCCTGCCTTCACTGAACATGGATTTTGTACATTTACACTCTCCCCTCTGGACTATGAAGTGGCACTTTCTTTTTGTCCAAAATGCTCCCACTACTGAGCTGCCCAACCAGTTCTGTCCAAAGCATTTCTCTTAGGAGAAATGAGGGCAGAAGAGCATTGCTTGGGTGCCAAGAGCCTTCTCTTGCTCTCGAGTCCAGTGGGAATGCTGAGCTCAAGAATCTCTTCCCAAGCGGTGTTTGCAGATACTCAAGGTTAAGTCACAATTTAATTGGATTCCTTTAGATTTCTGTTGCTGCAGCTGTGCTGTACAAAACTGTATTTTTCCCCTGTCTTTCGCTTGTGCAGATTATGGTGATGATGTGTTGTCTTAGGATGTTTCTCTCCATGAACTCCAAACATTTTTCAAAGAATGAGATCTGGGACTGTGTGGAACCATATTGATTCCTGATTACAATTTTCCCCTTTGTTTTCTTCCCTGTTAGGTCCATATTTTCAACTAGATATAAAAGTGAAACTCTGTGAAACTCACTAGATATAAAAGTGAAACCCACAGTATCCTCCTACTTCCTTTAATAATTTCCCCCCTGTATTGATAGCTATTACTTTGGTATTGATCTTCATCAGGCTGACTTTATTTACAGTGGGACAAGTTCATACAAATAACATCGGTCTATAAAGCAGTCAATAGCACAACCTAAACTGCATAAACCCACCTTATTAACAGTTTTTACAACACTCTCTTCTGAAATAAAAAAAACTTTGTGTTAGATTTGAGCATCTGGCCCCCAATTCTTGGAGGGGTGATAACTTTTTTTCTTTCTCACTGTAAATGCTGGCCATTTTTTCACCAACTTTTTCATGGGGGTACAGCTGCTGCTGCAAAGCATGACTTATTCACACCTGAAACTTAACTGGTGCTCACTTCTGTTTACTCCTACCTGACATTGTTTCCCAGTGGGTACAATTTAAAAAAGACAAACATGCTTTAACAAGATATTTCATCACCATTTAGAAAGCAGGTTATTGTTTGTGCTTGTATAGGAGCTACAAAAATTTTCTTCGGTGCTAAGTCTCCTATACAGAAGAGAGAGAAGAGTCTCCTATATAGTCTGGAGAAAATTCTCTTCTTAAAGGGACAGACTTTGCTTCCTTTGTAGGGAATTGTACTTTCAGGCATTATATTATTTCTTTAAACCAAGACTCAACTTCCCAGGGTAGCTGCATTCACTTAAATTGGTCAAAAAGTTGAAGTTTGCAACTGTTCATAAATGTTTGGTTTTTGGAATTTTTTATAGTACCCCCAGAACCTTGTATTTTAAGGGACTCACCTATGCTTACTTTTCTTCAACCTATTGCAGTCTTTGAGCAGAAAATGTTGAAATACTTTTATAAGAATTAAACACTCCACATAACTTTATTTCAAGTCTAGAGAAGATAAAACAAGCTATCAGTGAAATTTGCAGAAAGAATTCAAGTAAAAATGCCTGAATGCAATGTTTGATACTTTATTTGGTATTCTTCTATTGGGAGTTTTCAATAATATATCTGTAAATGTTCTGGGCAAAATAAAGAGAACACCCGCATCCATCAATATTTCAGAATTCTGTTTCATAGGGTTTATGGTGTTTATCTGTTTATGTTTTGCTTTTCTATTTAATTGCTTATCTGTACTATTTTTTTCTGGCAATTCAAATTAATTATTCTTCATAGATTCTCAAGATGCATTACACTCCATTTATTTGTTATACCACTGACCATGATTAATGACCAGACACTATCTGAATATCTCATTTTTTAGCAATCATGATAAATTGTAGCCTATCATGGCAACTTAATATGCTTCCCATGCAAGATCTAAGTGAAAAAAAAAAAATATACATCATAATTAGGAAGCACAAGAATACTTTGCTGGAATAAAACTTGCACTTCCATGCTTTTGCTGACAGAATTTTATAGTGCATGAACCTAGTTGTTCTGTTGTTATTCTTATGGGAATATAGGTTGTGAACTTTACCATAGTGCACCTCTTACTGAAGGGGTTTTTTTTGTAAACTTTTTGATTGCAGTCTTGAGAACTCATGAAATAGCTCAGGTAAAATAATGTGATATGTGGCAAGGTGAAACTGAAAGTCTCCTCATGTGTCTCTGGTTTATACGGGATACATCCCAGTCCCAATGCTCAGTGTACACTACCCAGTCCCAGTTAAAAAAATGTCCTGAAAGCTGGTGACAAACATCATTCCACTTTATTCTTGTTTTTTTTTTTTACATACAGGAAAGCTGTGGGCATGCAGGCCATGGAGGAGCTGCAGCAGTTCCTCACACAGTCTGTGATACAGGTGACTGGGATATCGAGTATCACCCCATCAGGTTGTATCAGCCTGGCCTCTCAGAATGTCACATTTAGTGTGACACCTTTTCATGCTCAGTTTCTTCCTTCTCCCGTGTCTTCCCTGCTCCTGCTGTCCTTTATCACTGTCTGGGTGACAGTGGAGGTGAGAGCACAAAGCATCAATCCCAGTCCTGTATCACCTGTAGCTACACTTATGGTAGAGGCAATTTTGAGCAGATCCCTTGCAGTTTACCACTTGATTTTAATTTTTAAACAACACTGCAAAAAGACGGTAATGAAAATGGTAATTCACCTTTTAAATGATTTTTTTTTCTTTAATTACTACAACATTTATCGTTTTTCTGCTTGTATTTGTCAGTTCATTCCTAAATTAGCATCTTGCACTTGGCAGAGTTTTCTCAACTGATGCTTGAAATTATAGTTCTAATTTTAATTTTACTGACTGAGATTTATTTTATGTCCTAGTCTATTAGATACTCTCTTCTAGGTCTAGAAATCTTTAGAGATTTTCGGACCTTGAAATGTAGTATGATTTTCTTCAGAATTTAATTTCTGTTCAGATGAACCTTAAAATATCCAAGCAGAATTTCTACATGCAATATCTGGAGTGATAAGTGATTTCAGCTTTGAACAAGGCACAAGGATGGATTACCTTTCAGGATTTTAAATGAAGCAACATGCAGCAGAAACACCTAATCAATGACTTGTTTAATCAACTGACGAAATAGTTGTGAATACCAGGGTTTCTGTTATAAACTTACATCATTATTAGTGTTATTTTTTTTTTTTTTCACTTTTTACTAATTACGGAGGGTTTTGTGATTTTTTCCTTGAAAAGCATGTATCTCCAGACAACAAACTGCTGCTTGGTTGGACAGTGAAACCAGAAGAGTGTATTTATGATAAATAACTGAAGGATAACTCTGTATGCTAAATCCTGAAAAATTTATTCTCCTAATATTTATAATGCTCTCTCTGTTTCCCTGTTTAACACTGCCCATTGTTTGAAAAAAATATTTAGTTCTTTTATTTTTACCCCTTTTCACTTTTATTGATGTTCTTTTTTTAAAAGAAGAATTAATGATTTTTTACTCTTACTGCTAAAAACTTTAAAGTTTTTCTTTTCTAGTGAAGATCAACTATGATTTTCCTAGCATATGAAAAGAAAATCACTGGCCACAGAGGTGGCAAAAGCAACTTGTTCAGCAACAGGAAAACTTATGCAAAGGCAAAATTATTAAAATAATGGCAGATTTAATAACTGAAATGACATAAATGGGAATATAATAGGCCTGTTGAAAATGAGAGAATCTAAAATATTATTTACATGATGATTCAGCCACAAGCTATAAAAACTGTCATGTATCTGGGAACTGCACTTGAAACATATAATTTTTTGCTTCTCTCTGCATCAGGACTGCTTTTACGGAGTCATTTCTGATTCTTTAATGTAAATACAGTTTGAAAATCTCAGTCGAGATTCCATGTCCAGATTAAATGCAAATGGGAAAATAATAAAAGTAAATTTGATATGATTAATAAACAAAACACTCTAATCTCTTTTCCCCTTTTCCCTTTTCCTCTGGTGGTTACTGTATCTAGTAAATTAAATTGAGCCTTCATGTTTTCTGACATTTTTTCACAAGTACTCTATACTTTAAATATTATGAACATGTTAGTATCAATGAAAATTGTGCAACTTTATTAGGAGTACAGGGCTAGAACCATAGGTATTTAAGTTAGCCACAGTCACTCACAACAGAATTTTTGGTCCAGCTCTATATCTGTCTCCTGATCTTTGGCCTTTTCTCCTCTTCACCTAAGTTGACCCTGAGAAATGGGGCTGTCCAGGAGAGTCTATGCTGAGGGCTTTTATCTCCTGTATTTTTGGTAAATAATATCAGAAATGCTATAAACCTGTTGACTCCAACAGTAAGAAAACAATGGAAAGTTAAATAAACTGTTTATCCACAATTTCACCATATGCCTGGTCAGACTCAGCTCCATCTTTGCAATGTAAGGTTATTTTGCAGAATTATTGTGTGTTGTGGCTCAGCTGCATTTTCAAAATTGTGACTATCTTCCATTCAGCATTAACATAGTAAGGGATGTTCAAAGAGCCAGAACAACCATTCTTTCAACCATTTTCAAGTCTGAAACTCCCTGATTTGGATCCGTTGATGGATAACCTACGATCAGCAGACAGTGAAAGAGAGAAGAAACTGTGTGGGATGAACAGCAGAATTGTTGGATTTGCCTTCCAAACTTCCTGTGCACAGTTGTGTGTTTTTGTTTTTGGATATATGAGACCTGACTGCAAGAGCCTCAGGCTGAAACTTTCATGCAAGTGAAGATGTTCTTGCTGGAAAATACTGGAGATTTCACTGGATACAGTGAGACTGACTTGGAGGGAGAATGGCAAATATTTGCAGGGTAATTGCATGCGGTTTGAATGACCAAGCCAAGCTGTCTCCAGCCAAACCCACAGTAGATGGGTACAGCGGTGGAAGGGTATGAAGGGATGAAATTCCTGGATACACAGGGAAAGTTATGTAGAGTTCTCTTCTTTCAGCATGCCTCTGAAAAAATAGTTGCTAAAGCAGAAAACAATCCCTCTTTAAAAAGAAATGATTGAGAGAGATTTGTTTTCTTTAGTTGTGTCCTGTCAATCAACTTTTGAATAGTCTGTGTTTAAAAAGCCTGTGTTGATCAATTTTCTTATTTCTTTCTCTACTTTGAAAAACCAACAAGTTACAGAATTTTGAAGCCTTTTGGCATGCCTCTTTCAAAAAAATTATTCTACCTCAAATCTGCTTCTAAATCAGGATCCCACTAGAGTAAATCTTCAGGAATATACAAGCTAATAGTAACTCTACATATGATTCATTGTTTATAAAATTTTCCTCAACTGAAACCTTCTTTATAAAAAGAAATTCCAAAAGTGCTCTTTTCCCTATAATCCTACAATTAGTAGATTGCTGAAAATAGAATTTTGAAGTACATATGGAAAGAAACTTATAGATTATGTGAACATTAGATAAAATATGGTCTTTCTTTTTTTGGGACTTAATCAGCTAATGATTATTTTTGGGACATTATCAGCTAATGATTAATTTGGGTATTTTATAGCCCAATGAAGTCAACTTTTAGTTAGGATGACTAGGTGTTAAAAAACTGCCCACACTGTTTTAATTCAAATGATTGGAACAGAGCATTCATAGGATGCCTTGGAACTCTCAAGCATTACATGATAGAGGCAATTGAAACAAAACTTTTTATGTACAAAGGAGTGGATGGATCACATCACATTCAAATGTTCATGAATGAACAATGCTTGGCTAATTCCAGAGGAACAAAAATAAGTGAGTTTATTCATCTTTTCACATTAAAATCTCATTATGTGGAAGTGCTTTTATATATTTTTATTTTTTTTTTGTTTGTTTATTGCAGGAGGGCTTCTAAGGTGTTTGCAAGTGGCTGTGTTGCTGTTAAATTTAATGGGCTCCAGCTGTGCAAGGGCATTATCAGTAAGAAAAAAAAAAAATCACTGGAAGAAAAACCAGGAAAACAGGATACTTTTTAAGGGCTGTTTGCTTATTGGGAGGATGTATGGTTGAAGTGCTAGGTATGTGTGGGGATTTTTAAATAGCACTGAAAACGTGCTTAGTTCCATAGGCATGCAGAATAATTTTATTAACCTGAGATACCACAGTGACGTGATTAAAGATCTGAGGGGGAGCGACTGCTCACACATTCTGTTTTTCCACACATTCTTTGTCTGTTTAAGGTGGCTGTGCCCAAAAACTCTTTCAGCAGCAGGTGATCCCCATGGGCACTGTTTTCTCATTGAGGAGCAGTTTTCTGATGATGGCAACTGCCATGGACGAGATATTTGTGATGTTCAGTGTATCTGCCATACTCAAGCCCGTTTACATCACACCTGTATCTCCATTTTTGTGTGCACCACAAGGAAGATTTGGTTTGACACAGTAGACATGAAAAATGCAGTTAAAATAGAGCATTTTTAGAGTGTATAGGAAAGGGCACATAAGAGTTGAAATTTGTGTCGCATACAAGCATGCCTAACTCCACATACTGAAGGTCTAATGATTTAGGAAAGTTTCTGATTGCTGATCTGAAAAAGTCAGAGCCTTCCCAGCCTTTTTGACAATGACACAAAATGTGAGCTCCTTTCCATTGCCTTCACTCTAAACAATTAATTTGTTGTACCTTACTGGTTGAATAAAGTGATCTTGCTCAAGCTGAATATGACCAAGAGAATAAGGCCTTGTTTGCAACTTAACTTGGAAACACCATGAAATAATATTTTGTTTGGTGTTTTTTTTTTTGGTTTTGGTTTTGTTTGGGTTTTTTTTCCCCTTATTTTTTTCTTGTTGTTTTATGGGGGGTTTGGTTTTTTTTTGTTTTGTTTTGGGGCTTGTATTTTTTAAAATTCTTTATTTGTTTTTCTTTTTTTGTTGTTCAGAGAAACACTGTTACATTCAAAGTGTGAGATCTAAGAATTTGAAATGATATCTGGAAAGCAAAGCTCCCATGGAGGGCTCTGCTTCTGGAAGCAGTTCCAACACTGGACAGAAAGTGATGTCATGAAATGGAAATGGGCTGGAATTTGGTAGATCAGCACTTTCTCCTGGACTGGTGCGTCAGGTGTGGAGTTTGAGTCACACGTGACACACACCTCCTATGACATCCCCATGTGGCTGCTGTCTGATATTTTGCCCTTTTGACATCTTTGTATCCATTTTTTCCCATCCCATTTTTTTACATTTTTCCCATCCCTTCTGTTCACAATTTATACCTGTTCTGGTTTTAAACCACTTCAGTGATGAGGTGTGAGACTAAGATTAATAAGCATATTAAACTTATATTTAAAAATTGATTTTGCCTGGAATTACAAATACCTAGTACATTAGCCAAAGTACCACAAATTTCATTTAAATGTGCTCTTTTGTGTGTAATGATGTGACTTTGAATTTATTTTTTTAAGACATACTCATCATGAATATAAAATGTTCATCTTGTAAATCAACACAAAAAAAATCCATTATTTTGAAATGTTTTCTGTCTTTCATCTGTGCTTTCTGGTTATTTTTAATGCTTAATCCATCATTTTGTGACCTTCACCATGGGAAAGGTAAATGTAAATCTTTCCAATAACAAAGAAACAAATGGAATTATAACGAAGGCTGGGTTTTTTTTGACAAAAATATTGAAAGTTAAAGCATAGAATTCAAGGCAAAGCTCTGCTTTTCAGAAGGCGGCCTGCTGACTTGACAGGAATTATTCATTTTATATGCTTATATTTGAGTGTAGGTAAACAAGACCACCTTAAGATTTTTAAAATATGTCAAGGGAAAAGTTGCAAACCCATATGTAATTTTATATGGGTTTTTTTTCTATATCCTAAACCCAATGTTTTGGGTTTTTCTTTTTTTTTTACAGTGCAAGCAGAAGCAGAGGCTTATGGAGTGTGGGGAGGGAGAAGGAAAGACTGCCATTCATCACAACAATCCACCTCATGTGTCTGAACAAGATGAGATTCCATTTTGTACTTCCACATGGACTTCTTGCTGCTTTTTCTGTCCCCTCCCCACTTTGCAAGGTAAGAAATGGCAGATGATTTTTGCTGTCTCTGACTGGTGAAGCCAATTTCCTTTGCCCTCTCCTGCTGGGGATTGGAGGGGTGGAACTGGGGGCAGGAGACTGGGCCTGCACCAGAGTTTTTAAAGGCTGATAATTCATCATTGGGATCTTTCAAGCAACACAGGCCCTGTATTTCATTCCCACACATATTTTAATTTTTGTTGACTTTTGAGACAGCAAACTTTGAGACATAAAGGAGATGTTACCCTTATAGCAAAGATGGTAAACAGATTTTCCCTTCCTGCCTGGCATCTAGGAAATGTGTCACAGATTTTTTAGCTATAGATATATTTTTGGCAGGTTTTGTCTGGTTGAAGGGCTTCTAAATCACTGAATGGCACAGTGAGGAGGTGTGTGTCTGTGATTTCCAAGACGGTAAAACAAGGATGTGATTTTCAGACTGAAGCTCCTCTCGTCTTTAATGCAATGTTGATTTCTCTCAGTGACCTTGGCTGATCGTGTTTAGAAAGGTTGAGGTCTCCCCACAGTCATAGTTTGGCCATTGGTGATGGTGAGGGCTATTTGAAAGTGATGGTGCACCAACACTGCCCTGGTTTGAAATAACTGGAGATTATTTATTCTCTTTACATACAAAAAAGGAAATATGAAATGATTTTTCAGATAAAATCTAGGATGGCACATTTTGGTTTTGGGCTGTCAGAAATGGTCCCTTTAGTGCTTGTAACTGTTCCTTTGCCAGTCAGTGCCTAGGCTGGTCTAGGTACTGACTAATCTAGGGTCTATCATCCCATTTACTCACAGCAGACTTCTTCCACTGAAATACCTTCACTTCCTAACTAAGAGGACACCTTCCTAACTTTGGGCTCAGCTGTATGAACCACTCAGGGAATCATACCAGACCTTAATCATAAATAAGGAATTACTTTTTAATCCTATTATGCTTTCTTTTGTTCTTATCTCCAGTTATTGAATTAGTAGCAGTTAATCTACAAATACGAAAACTGATAGAAAACTGGTGAAAGCGAGAAGCCTGTTGATTTTTTTCTTATCTGTGTTTGAGTGGCATTAATGTATAACAAGGGACATGTTTTTCAGCAAGCTTGCTCTATAAAAGAAATTCTCTTTCTAACAGGAATAACTCAATTTAGTTTTAGATGTTTTAAGATGCCTATGTCTCAGATGAAATTCCCCCAGAGCACTGGATTTGGGTGGAGAATGCAAAATATACATTTTGTCTAACATAAGATCAAAGAAATTGCATCATAAAAGTCAAAACACTGTCTTCACTGAGATTTAAAGGTCTGTATTGCTCTTGTAGCTAGAGAAAACAAGAGAATACTTCATTCTGATACTCATTCATTCACCCTTTTCCTCCAGAGGATACAATATGACATTTGTGGAAGTCCATGTCACAAGTAATGTTATAGAAGGCTTTCTAGTATCTGTTCCCTGATTCTTACACTTTCTCTTTTAACTTATTAATGTGATTGGATAGAGAAAATTCAATATCTATATATTTCCCAAAGTATATGATTAATGTAATAAGTGCACTTTGTTTCCTGTTATTTATTTTTACATAGCCCTAAAATGCCAATTGCCATAACAGCAAATGCCACTTTAATTACCTGTTTCTTTAATTAAATTTCCTTTCTCTGTCTGGATATACACTACCCGTGTTTTTCTTTGAAGACTGTCACAGGTGGAATGAGATGACATAGAAGATATCATGATTCTTACAACCCATGTGGATTAAGAGTAGGAGTTTATCACTCTCATGCCATCTCTGAAATAATGGTAGAAAATTTCTAAATCCAGATTAATTGTGTAGTAAAAAAAGTAAGAGAGAAAAAGCAATGAGAGTTGAGCTAGGCTGAAACAAGTATTTTATGATACTTCACAGAATAACTAGTAATCTAAAAGAGAAGGAAAACAAGAAATCAGCTAAGGGTCAAATAGAGATTTCAGACAGAAAATTAAAATAGGCGCAACTGTGGTGGCCTGATGGGGAAAAGACCCACCAACCCAAAATATTTAAATATTCTTAAAATACAAATCCATTTCCTCCTACACAGTTAGGCATGTAAAGTTCTGCTACTTCATATACACTGTATTATCCCCATGTTGAAGCTAAATATCTTGCAATAACAGAAGTTCTAGTTAAAATTTGTTTGAATAAAGCTGATTTAGCTCTCATGGAATTATGGTACGTATACTCACAGAGGCAATCATAATATCTCACCTACTGGAGAAATAACTTTTCTTATTTTAAAAGTTTCATCTTCATTTTCTGTACTGCTGTCTCCAGTATTAGCTCCTGTATTCAAAAATTTTCAAACAAGGAAAAGAATTGGGTTATCTTAATTAGACTTCTGTATATCTGAGATTTTTCAGAGGATGATCCAGCTGATGTTTTTAAACTTTCTAGTATACAAAAAACACTGACTGGCACAAGAGTTTTTAGTAAGAAACCTTTGCACAGAATGGTCTCTCTTTTAGAGAACAATTCCATGATATTCAGAGAAAACTCATTGGGTTGTAGGACCCCTCAGCTGCAAATGGAAGACACCAAACTTTGATAGATGCTCTCCATGGTTAGCCAGATGAATACAAATTTGAGCAGGTGGTTTTATTCAGGTTGAATACAAATTTTATGGAATAAAGGTGAGATTTACTTCACCCACATAAATCATAAGAATAAAGCAATGGAAGGGTGAAAGCTGGATGTCATGAAGTGCATGCCCTTGCCCCTACATCTGGTGTCCCTCAACATAACGTCACAGTCACTCCACATTGCTGGAAAAAAAGTGCAAAGAAGGATCTTGAATGTTCTGGTGGGTGCTGTACAAGGCTTCAGCAGCCTTCAGAAAGTGTGATCCTATCTTCTGATACTCAACAATCACCTGAAAAAAAACCCTTCATAAAGATCAAGGGGTGCCAGACTAACCTAATTCTCAACAACCTATTGAGGCATTTTAATCAGTGTGAAATGATCCATTGTACTTTCATTATCCTTATCCCCAAATTTCAGTTATTCTTATTCCCTTATTCCTTTCCAAAGAAAGAAAACCATTTGTTATCTCTCATGTATGTCCTGAACGTGACGTGATTCCATTATTGACCAATTCATTTACTAGGATTATCTAAATAGCTTATTTTTTTATATATTTATTTGTCACAAAGAAGAATTTACTAAAACCTGACCCTTCCCTTTACATTTTTATAATGATGACTCAAAGAGTGTCAGAATTTTTTCTCTTTATTATGTTTCATATTATCAGGCTGTCTAACATTTTTTTTTTCCTCTGGCAGCAGAATGTTTGGCAATA
This sequence comes from Malurus cyaneus samueli, assembly GCA_009741485.1. Classification (NCBI taxonomy): domain Eukaryota; kingdom Metazoa; phylum Chordata; class Aves; order Passeriformes; family Maluridae; genus Malurus; species Malurus cyaneus. The sequence goes on from CM019217.1 coordinate 63,092,762, forward strand.
TTGATCAATCTCTTGTATATTATTCTAAAACACTTTTAGATAGGTATTTCTTTAATTTTGATGAATTATAGCCCTTTTCAAATCTTATTTGCAAATCTGAGTTCTGAAGGGCCAAATGTTAGAGAAAGAAGCTGTAGGGCAGTTCCTAAGTAGAAGACTATAATTTGCATTATAGTTTGCAGTCACCTTGCCAAGGAGGTGCACAGAGATGGGTAACCTGTTTAAAGCTGGTTCATTTATGCATTCACCAATTGCAAACTGAGTTATCCACCAAGATCTTGCAATGCCACAACTTTTTGATGCTTTATCATGGAATATCTGACTTTTTTTTTTTAACGTTAATGTTTCAGTATCTGTTTTATTGCATGAGGCAGTATACAAGTAAACAACACAATCAAATACTTAATAGTATGGCATTTTAAAAATGAAAATGAGTTTCTATGTATTCTCTGTATAAATATGTATTTTCAAGAGGTTTTTCTATGCTTCACCTTCATTATTTTCTCTTTGGCTCATGCCTTTTTGAAGTAACAGTTTAGTACCTGCAGGGCTACTTGTAAAAGGCTGTCATTATTTAGAATGGATCATTTAATTAACCTACCACAGAGTCTGTAAGGAAAATTAATCAGCATAGTTATAGTGCTTGTACGAGTCACAATTACTAGGCAAATAGGTTACTGCCCAATAGAGTTGCTGTAATCCAACTGTACACAGGCTCAAAGAATTTAGGGACAAGCTTTGTTTACTGTAATTACACCTAATGCCATTTATTCTAGATAGGCTATAGCTTTTGTTGCTACTAATTAATTTATGTAGTGGGAAAAAATACTTTAATACCAGTGTGTGACACTGTGTAAGGGTAAACTGCCTGTCCTGTGACTGGAAGGAATAATTACAGAGGAAATATATCAATTGGAATGAGCTTTATTAAACTGTTTATATCGTACACACAGTTACCAGAATCTCCAAAGATCTGATCTGTGTGCTTGACCTTGGGGCATTTACTGAATAGAACATCTTCAGTGACTCATACATTATGTTTCAATTGAATCATCAGGAAAACAAAGAGTATTGATCCCTTGTGTCATGATCTAAAACCAGATACCTGGAGGACAGACGCTAAAAAACCCATTTTGTCTCATTTGATATGGTAAAATCAGATTTGTTATGCTTCCATAAAGAAAAACTGATGTATAGTCGGACAAATAGAAAGCAGTTAAAATAAATTGAGCCATAACAGACCTGTCCTCAGTGTAGCTGCTGTTTCAAGTGTGGCTGGGGAGATTTTGGAAGACAATTAAACTTTAGAGTCCTAATTTTGAAACAGCAAATAACAAAATCTCAAGGTGGAAAACATGGGTAGAGTTCTACCAATGTATTTTTTTTCCAAAATATCTAAAATAACGCTTTAATCTGTCAGAAATTTTGCTGCTTCTGTGGTTTAATTTGGTTTGTTTTCCATCAGCACGTGGCTCCCATCCCTGCTTCAACACTTGCTGGAACAGCAGCACAGCATAGCTGCTTAGCCTTTCCCAGGACTGAAGACAAATTCCCATCTAAATTGGGACAGGAGCAATATGTACAGAACTGGAAGAGGATGCTACACATCTTATACTGCTGTCAATTCCAGTGCAGGTAATCAGGGAATTAAGATTACAAGCCTGAAGAGTTTAACGTGTTGCGTTTATGAAGCTGCATTTGACAGCTGCTTTGTGTATTTGAATACTAGGGGGAAAAAAAGCCTAAATTAACAAGTTGCTGTTCAATCTCCAGTACAAATTTCCTTGAGTTTGAAAGCTGACATCAGCCTCTGGATATTATGCATGTACTTATCCCATAACTGATAATGTTTGTTTTTGTATTTTACATCTTTTCTTGTGAGAGTGTGAAGCCCCTAGGCTTTTGGTTAATAAGGACTTGTGTGCTGGATTGAAAAATTATTTAACATGTTAAGTAACCTTCAGTCATCTAAAGTTTGCATGCTCAGCAAAGAAAATTTGTTCACATCTCTGGGATTCATGTAACTGTGAGCTGTGAGGAAAACAAATACATTTTTTGACAGTTCAAAATAGATCATACAGAATTTAGGGCTAAAATAATCTTCAGAATGTTTCAATAAGATCTGGTTTGCTTTTGTGATTTAAATGATTATTTGATGCCGTTTTTGGGATTCCCACTTGAGTCAATAGAAAAATCTTTGTGGGTTAGAACTTAATGTCAGCACCAGTAAAATATTAATTTGTAATTACAGGTGAAAGTTAAGAATTAAAAGAGCTCATTGTCCCTGAATGCTTCAGATCAGTCCAGTGGGCTCACCCTGATGTTTGAAATTCTATGTAGCTTTTCTGGCAGGCCTGTGCAAATTTTACCTGATATCTAAGAAACTCACAGTAAATAGTCTATTTTTTTTTTTTTTTTTTTTTTTTTTCATTGCAGCATGTATATAATATAAATTGATAACATTCAAAACGGATACCTACAATACTAAGTGTTCTCAGGAAACAATTCATTTTTATGCATAGACTGAAATTCTGGAGATTTGGTGGTGATGTGTTACGAAAGCATGGTTTTGTTAGTTTTATATGAGGTGCACAATCTGAAAACTGAAGATTTATCAAAAAATAACAGTATATATAGCAGAAAAGTGATATATGCAGGGGAGGAAAAAGCATGTATATACAGAAAGTAAAGAAATGTTTCTTTTTTAGCAGTTAGTTGATTTTTAGTTGTAATTGACTGAAAAACCTGTATACGGCTAAGACAAAATACCCATTTTATTTTCAACCCCTACATTATTTGTGGAGAAAACTGTTGTTTTCGGAACCTCATTCTATTTGAGGACATGAAACTATTCACAGCAATAGTATTTTTCTTTATATTGGATGGAATCCAAAAGTCCCTTAAAATATTTATAGTATTTATCCAATCAAATGAATAGTTTATAGTGGATTTTAGAGAAAACCCTGTATTTCAAATTTTTACCTAAATCAGATGGCCACCTAAAGCCACTACTAATTTTCAACAATAGCTTTAAAGATTAATATTTTAGTTTCTAATAATACATTAAATTTATTTATACATTGCCATTTATTTTCCCTTAGTCTGATCAGCTATTTTTTCTGTAATTATTGTAATTTTTGTCTATCAATACCCTCATATCAATTTAGGGAGCCAAATCTTAATACTTTCCTTTTTTTTACCATTGAAATAGTACCCTATTGGTGAAAAACCCAGTGTACAATGTAGTAGTGTAGATCACTGGGCCAAAACAAGCCTCGAAAGCCCATGGAAAATATCCTTTATTAAAGAGATTCAGTTATGAAGGAGGTTTAAAGAGAGTATTCTAAATTCTAATTTCTGCTAGAAAGAGATCAAAAGTGTAAATAGTTCATGTTCAGAACCTACTTCTAATATATTGTCCATCTATATTCCTGTTCCTTGTAACAAATTCCTCTTACCAAGCCAAGTTTTAAACTTGAAAAACAAGGAATTCCTAGAAATACTTTAAATTTAAGGGTTGAGGATTTCACAACAAAAGACATTTTCAAATCTTGCCCTCTGCATCCTGTTTTATAAACAGGCTTAAATTTTTTCTGGCTCATTTTCCCAACTTGTGTGTCCCAGTTCTGTTTTTATAAATACTTAACTAAATGGGGAACTTTGTGTTCAACAAATGTACTGTTATTGATTCCCATATCAGAACTTGATGTTGAGTGAAAACATCCCACAATATTTTTTTGGTTTTAATGATTTTTCTATGTGGTGCACTGCCAGATGCCTAAAAGTAATTTTAGTGTGTTTTAAAATAGCTTTGTTTTAAAACACAAGAGTTGAAGGGACAAACAGGCTGAACAAAATGCCCCAACTGTTAAACTTCAAGTTTTCTGATGAAATATTCCCTCCAATGGAATTTTGCAATTCTTAGCTTAGAATTCATTGACTTCAAGTTAGGATTATCTAAAACTAGAAATCTGAGTCCAGTTTTATATTACATTTTCTTAGGATCCATATATTACTGTTTTCTCCTGTTCTACTTTGCTAGATTGAATGATCTTCCTAAATGGGAATTTACAGTAGTGGTGTCCTTTTAACTTGAGAAAAAACATGATTTTCAGAGATCAGCTCAGTGTTAAAATATCCTTCTGAAATCTCTTTGGCTTTCTTTTGCTTTTTTTGAAGTGCAGGCAGAGAAAATGGACACAGCTGTTTTCTCATCACAGAGATGCCTCCTCAGAGCACAGTCTTTTGGGTTATTTTGCTTGTATATCTGGAAAGTGTTGGGGTCACAAGGTCATATATGAAATTGATAGCAAGTTTTTACAAGGGTGTTCTTTTCTAAAATACCCTCTTTTAAAATGGCAAGACTCAGATGAATTTTCTGTCTTGCTTAAATTTAAATGTGCACTCACATATTTCCCTATGGTGTGGAATAGATTAAAACCCCCTCTGTTAACCCACCTTAGCATCTTAGGCAGTTTTTATGCAATCAGGGAGAGACTTGTGCTTTCAGAGCCATCACAGAGAAATAGGCTAGTAAAAGTTTGGGGAAGAAAAATCTCAAAGATGTGTTTTCTTGTTATTTTCTCCTTTTATCTCATGGCTGGTTTCATTTTTTTTTTTTTTTTTTTTCATTAGATTCAATTAGATCCAATAGCTGATAATGGACAGAATGGCATTGTGCTGTCAACATCACTATGGAAATAAAATGAATCTAGAAAATTATTTCTTCAGTCTAAAGGAAACCTAAGTGTATTAATTTTCTACTTAAATTGCAAACCATATTTTGTTTCGTAGCTTCAGTTGATTGCTTCAGGAGTGAAATAGTTTTTCAGGCAAAATCTATTTAGGATTTTAGTAGAAAGTGTTGCAATCTATATAAGAACTTAAAAAGTTTTACTGTATCAGACTATTCATAGTTTAATGTTGAAAAGGGATGTGTATTCCTGAGTCAACTATCAGGAAGAACCAGCAGAGGCTGCAGGAAGGACAACTTTCACAGAAAGAAATGTGTACATGGTAGGACAGGCTTTTGGTGTTCTGGAATTGATACACCATTGATAAGATGCTCCTGCTGTAATCAACCTGCTCTTGTGGGAACAGCACACCTAAAATTCCTCATGCAAGGTTAAAACTCTCATACAATTCACAAACAGTTCAAATGCAATTGCTAAGTTAGGATTTTTCATTACATGGCCAGCTCTGAGGATGTGCTTCTAACCAAAGTTTAAAATGCTGGAAGGTTCCTGTGCTGTCAAATAGTATGGACAGACTAGCTGGATGTCACACATAATTTTAACATTTTCCAACCAATTTAGAATGTGAAAAGTTCACAGTGTGTCTGACTCTGTTGTTATTTCACTTATAAGTACATACTGATAGAGGGACAGCTACATTATTCTTTCCAAAAGGTTGTCTGGCAAAAAAAGGATGGTTTTCCTTCTTTTCTTTGGTACTGTTCCTTCCTTGAAATCTGTAATTATGCAACCAAAACCACCTACATTTTAGGATTCCTAAACTGCAGCAGAGTGGTCAGATTTTACTGTTTCTTCCTTAAAAATTAAATATCATCTCAATCTGGTTATAATCTTCCAGTTTATCCACTTAGTTAATAAAACTGCAAGTTCACAAAATCCCCATAACAGAGAATACTAAATTAAAGTAGCAAATCTGTTATGGATTACTTGGAGAAAAACTGCCTAGCATTTTCCACTTAGGTATGGAATATTCACTATGGCTGATCCTTGCTTTTGTTAATTTGCTTACAGATGATGTTCTATTCCCATGGAATTCAAAAGAAAGTCAACACAGAATTCCCTGGGCATCAGTCTCCAAATGATCTTTCACCATAACTGTAGGGTAACCAGATGGGGATTATCTTCAGTAACATTTTCTCCCACTCAGGAATTAATTCAAGTTGAAGAACTCTGTTTATCCCCAGAAAATGCAGTTCTGATAATCTTGTGTGACTCCTTCAACAGTTTCCTCACCTCACAGCAGCAGGTGCCTGAGCCAGGACATTATTCCAAGTACTTATCTAATGTGTGGCATAAAAGAGAGAGAAGTTATTGAAACCTTTTGAATAAACAAAATACATGCTTGTAAATTTGGCCTTTTTCATGAAAACTTAGTTCCATGTCTAAAGTTTGGAGCATTCCACAAGCATCAGTTCTGTAGCATCAGGATAGCTTAACATTGAAGACTCGATCCTGAAAAAATTTGGTGGGTGTTAATATTTTCTTGTCCCAGTAGTTTGTACCCTGGAAATAACAGTGCTCAAAAGATACTTCTTGGGCATTTGGGAGGGTGTTTTGTTTGGTGTCAGTTTGGTGAGAAATAGCTAATTTTTGGTGGGCTGCCAGATTGTCCAAGATTGCACAAAATGAATGGAGGGTCAAATATGAAGGTAGAGTAAAAGAATAAGAAAAAGGAAAAAAAAAAAAAAAAAAAAAAAAAAAAAAAAACCCTCAACGATGAGAAGTGTCCAAATAAAACAAGACGATAGACTTCATAAATCAGACATCACCACTGCCCTGAAGTCAGCAACTGTCAAAAAATGTTTCCTTAACCAGAAAAATGCTCTGCATTTGTCAGTTCCCTCCATGTGTGGACCAAATGCTTTCTCAGGGAAAGGAACAACCAGAAGCCTAAGGGACTCCAAGCAGAACTGTGAGAAACAAGGCACAATTTCCCCATGGATCTTACCAAGAATAGTTTTTTCATAGTCATAAAATGTCTTTGATTGGAAGAAACCGTAGAGAAAATCTATTTTAAATTTCCCCACTAAGAGCTGGCTGCGATTTACCTAATAAAAAAGGTTGTTTTTTTTTCTAAATACTAATTTAATATGTTAATTTGTTAGAAATGCCCTGAATCATCCTGCTAAATTGAATTTTTTGTGAATTTAGGAGCAACAGAGTTTCGTCAATTGATCAAAAGATTTCTTAAATTTTCACTTTTACTGCTGCTTGTAAGCTTGTAAGCTAAGAATTATCTGATCAAAATAATATTGAGAAGAATGAAAATTATATCTGAAATATAACAAAAGTGATTTAGCTTAATCATGCTGGTTTTTTTGGTTTTTTTTTTTTTTGGCCAACTGAAATAATAAAGTAGTGTGCAAGGACAGGAACTTTACGGTGAAAAGTTTGGAGGCATTATGTTAACTCTACAAACCTCACCTTCCTCCTCTGGCAAGGGCTCTTATGCAACATTCTGCCCATTTCTGCTCTTGCAAAGTGTTCTTCCAGTCCCACACTTCTTTTAATTTTTCCTTCAGAGTTTTTAATGCACATAAAAGGTGTCAAATTTACAGTCTACTGCTTGCTGGCTGTCACCTGAATGAGCTTCACAGATCATTCCTTTTTTTTTTTTCTCTTTTTTTTTTCAGCTGAAGAAGTGTGAGAAGATTCAAGCAAGTACTGACATCCTTTCAATTTGCCTCAGTCTCAACAGGGTTTTCTTTTGCTGCTTCTTAAGTTCAGTGGAACCAGCAGAGAACAGGAAGCCCACTGTGCACTTGAAGCTGCAAGACATGTGGAAGAGAGGAGGGGAAAATTGTAGGAAGCACACTTCAAGGACACGGGTACAATGCCTGGGAGAGACATCCAAACATTAAAATTGTGTGTAACTGGTGAGCTGCTGCTGCTCTGTTGTCTCTGTCTCCTCGGAGCAGTTTTGTTCCTTTAATCCACGGTGCCTTTGAAGCACTGACTGTCCTCCAGCTGACCACTCTACTGTGTCATCTTCATTGAAGTCCTGACTGGAACTGCAGCTCAAGTTTTTCAAGAGTACTGTGGAAGTGTGAGGAAGCTCCTACTCTTAATTTAAATGCTGGGAGCAGGGCAGCTTGTAAGCTCGTGAATAGAATCAGATTTTCTACAAGAAAGCATTCCAGAGAAAACTGCATTTGACCCCCTAGTTTTTTGTGTCCATTTGCTTATAATCTTGCCTCTTTTCAAATAGAAATTTTACTATCAGAAGTCAAAGATAATATCCAGAATTTATAATTGTGTTATTTAAGAAAAATTTCTAAAATAAATTCTATAATATTAATGAAACATGAGGACTCATATTTGCTGTAATCCCACTGAGTTATTTTCTTTCATTTATAACATTTTCCTCTTAATGTTGAGTTCACTCTGAAAAGTGATTTTCCCCAAATATGAACGAAAACAACATCACTGAAATTTGCCACCAGGCACTTAGGAGTAAATCTATGCTTAAATGTTATGTATCTCTGAATAAAAAGGCCTTGAGATATTTGGAAATGCAATTATCACCTTCTGTGTGTTTGGGACAGGTAATTTTTCAGTTCTTTCTGACTTTTTGCATTACTTTATTGCAGTAACAAACCAAATCCTCTCCCTTAACATGTAGGAGCCCTCTCTTATAATGGGATGGAGCCGTCAGGCAGGACATGGTGGCATAAACTATCAGTCTGAGTTCAGCAATCATTTATTTATTATGCTCTAAGTATTTACAGAAGCTGTACCTGATTTATGTAAACCTCCAAATGTACACTTTTTGATGATATTTTTCTTGCTGTAAATTCCATATTCCTTTGAGTGTGTTTTCATTTTTAATTTACTGCATCCCCCAAAGGCTTACTTTGACTAGTTTGCCTGTTGTAAATCCAGCAGTGATATTCTTTAAATAAACAGAAGCATGGAACATAATTTCCTGGTAACACTGTTTAGAAAATGGATCAGAATAAGGCCCCAAAGCTATTCTGATGATGAATTAATTATAAGATTCCAAGAAAAAACACGTCATTGACATTTTACAAGTTTTGGCATGCAGCCTTGTATAATGCTGTGCACTTAATAAAGTTGTTTTAATGCTTATAATATGAAAAAAGACTTGAATCTCAAAGAATCAAAAAGTGTTTCAGCATAATGTAAACTTAAAGAGTAACTTCCTGTACCTAGTTTTCCATCTAATTTGTGGAAATCCTTATAATGCAAATGGAACAGAAGAATGGTGGTTAAAATGCTGAGCCTATAATTCAGTATCTCGACCTGTCTTTTCACTTGTTTATAAACTTTCAACAGCTTTACCTTTAACAGTGAGCACTTTTTGGTCTTTCATCTTAAGAATGATCAAGATAAAGGCATAGATTAGTAAAAGCCATACTATTTCAGTTTGGTTTTTTTCTTCTTTATATTTATGTATTTTCAAGTAAGCTGTCTATAAACACCCACATACTTTGGAGTCTCCAGCTGAGAACTTTGCCAATATCTAAAACTCAAAAATTCCTGTAAAACCCAGGTAAGATATACCTGTTTTAGAGTTAGAGCTTGGGAACTGAGACAAGCATGCCCAAACCTGGTGTAGTTCACATTCCAATTAATAGACTATAGAGCCCTAATAAACTTTTCAATATTTCACCAAAAGAAATAAATCTGCTGATGGGCAGAACAGAAAACGCAAATGAATTGCTGTGTTTTGTATACTCGCTTTCTCCTTTCTCTGAAGGAAGAAAATTGGAGCAGTCACAGCTATTTTTGTCACTTTTGTTGGTATAGGGAACATTTATCAATCTTTCTCAAGTCTTAGGAGCTGCACAAGTTCATCAGCCTTAAACTTTGCCTAACTTAATTAGCTCTTCTGAGATCAGGAGCAGCATCTATCAGGATGGGTGCTATCTATCAGGAAGTTTTCATCTTAATTTGTTTAATCCTAGCTTGATTTTCTGCACTGGGTTTGGTGCTCCACAGCCTAAAAATCTTCACCATACACAGAGAAATCCTGTCCTTGTTGAGGTCTTTGTGACATGAATGTGACTGTGTAACACCTGTCTAATCCTCACTCATACTCAGCATCAAAAGCCCTCCTTATTCAATTTCCTCCAGTTTCTTCTTATTGCTTTCGAAATATTCTTATCCATTTCCATATTTTTCATATCTAACTTTCTCACTCCTCTTTATCATTAAGAATGCCAGAAGGAATGCTGCTTCCTAATGACCTCAAAGAACAGATAATTTTGCTCTCCCATTCATTTTATCAATCTCAATATTTACATTTCTTTCAGCATGCTTAAACACACATGCTATACATGTACATTCTGTTTCTATATCTTGAGTTCTATGATGTCCTTCCTTTCTCCTTCCACATGGTTTTTCGATGTGTGTTGGCATTAGCCTAGAAAAAAATGGGAATTCTTTTGGTTGAATGACCAGATTGGTGTAATTCTGAGCAAGACATTGCAATTGAAGCTTTGGTTTGCTGAGATAACTGTCAGAAAATAGAACTTTATTCTTCATGTTTTCTGAATGTAAGCTCTCAACATTACTTTTGTAATGTTGTTTTTAGAATAGTAATTAAAAAATAAAGCTGAACATTTTATTTTGTGGAAAATTAGTATAATTCAGAAGATATCAATAAATTTCTATTCATTAAAAAGAATGCTCTCTTGCGCTTCTGCCAGACAGGTATTAATTTTAGTAAAAGAATAAAAAAGAAACACCTCTAGGTGTCTGGGCAATACATCTATTTCCCAGTCAAGGCTCTCAGTGCATTCCATTTACACAGGAGAAAGCCCTTCAATTATAAGATCCTTAATTTACCCAGGAAATTTCATAAGGAAAATGATTAATTACTCTAAGTAATCAGTTTTACAGTTAATCACAGTTCTTTATTTAAACTGAGAAAGCAAAAGGGCATCTCATGAATAAAATATAAAGAATGAACAACAGCTTTCAGTTTAATAAATACAAGGTTAGCACTGAAACATTTCTTCAAATAGACAAATTTTGTTAAAATTATATCTTTGTTTGTATTAACTGTTAATATATGGAACGCATGGGCTTGGAATATAGGCTTAAAATTGCCCATTGTTACAAATCTCTGTTTATTTTTATTCCATTCAATTGACCCTAACAAGCAGAAACACATTACACATGGAAACAGAAAACCAGAGCTGAAATGCTCCTGTGGTTCAGCATCCTTGACCTGCATTTGTATCCAGTGACCCTCTGGGTTTTTTTTCACCTTCCCAAAACAGCAGTGGGAAACACTTGAGCTTCCCAGGAGAGCCTTAAAGTGAGAGATGTGAGCTGCATCCACTGAAGCACGGAGCATTTTCTGTAGCTCTTTTCAGTCCCTTTTGCAGAGTTTGCACACCAAAGCAGGCAGAGGAAAGCCTTAATTGCTGCCCATTGCTCAGGTCACTCAAGAACTTGGTGTTGTGAACACAACCACAATAATTTCACTGTGAAAACCCAGGGCGCTTATGGTGTTGGATGGCAAATAAGCCTTCTGTTTCTGGAGTCCTGTGTAGTACTTAAGTGCCTAAATTCTGCTTCAGGCCCAGCCTGAATAATGTTTCAGTGAAGTATTCTAGGTATTGTGAATAAAATGAGAAAGAAATTTTTAATGCCTCATGTTCTGTCCACAATTTTATCTGAAGGGGCTGTGTAATTTATGCCATACAGGGTATGTTTGGAATTATTTTCACTAATGGGCCAGAAACCTGTGTGACCAGACACAGAGTAATACAATTCCTCAGCACTGAAATAAAAATTTTTAATTTGCGAGTTCTTACTGCAACAAAGGTATCAGGAACACCAACTCTTATCTGAGAGGTTGATAGCAGTTTATGTTGAGCAATGTGGAAGAGAAAACAGTTTCANNNNTATGTAGAAGCACTGCATGGGGGAAAATTTGAAGAAATGCACTAGATTAGGGAAAATAGCATTCATGGTTACCCTACATCAGATATGAGTGATAGGATGCGACAATGAAGAGTGGCCAAAAAAAAAAAATTATTATCTGAAACCTATTAAATCTTGTTGTGCTAATAATCACCTTAGTCCCTAAAAGAGGAGGAAAACTTTCTTAGGAGCAAAATTTCCATTGTAGCTGAGGTATAGCAGTTTCTGAAAATCTTATTTTGGTTTGCAGTTTGTTGTTGTTGCTTGCAATAGTAACAGGAACAGTGACAGACAGACAAATAATTGACCACCTTGATGATGTTCTGCTGTGAAAACAGAGACATGAGAAGATTATGTACCAAAAATGGGAATGATCAATAAAGGAATGATCATAACCTTTTTCTTAGAAGGTTATGACATCTGGCTGAGTGTTGTGAAATGTGGGCAAACGGAGAATTAATTAGGGATGCAGTTTTATTTGTAACTGCTGATAAGGAACTGTCATTAAGGTCCAGAGTACAATCTGAAATCAGAGGAAATTATTAATATTGCTTGCTACAGTTCATCTGCAGGCAAGATACTGAGTCAGAGTGGACATGAAGGTGTATATATTTGCTCACAGTCTGAAAAAAAGAAGAAAAAAAAGAGTTATATAATGAAAATTGAGATGACAGCACAGTGTTTATGCATTAAAAATACGTGGTTTTATCTCTGCAGCAGAAAGGGGGAAAATTCCACTGTACAAAAGAGCATGAAGCAGCAAAGTTGTTTTTTTGTCAGTCAAAATACAGGGGGAAAAGGGCACTTTAAAGTGTTCAATTATATATGAAGAGCTGTGTGAGACTACAGCAGCATGCCAGGCTACGAAATGCCAAGATTAAAATCACGATGCTGTAACCTCCATCTGATTTCATTGGACCTGTGGTAGTTTACACAGTCTGAAATCTGACATTTTACATGGTGCTCTGAAACCTGCCCCAGAATTTCAAGCAGCCTCATAGGAACACAAATTTACCACTCTTATTCCCATGTCCTTTCACAGACCTGTAAAACCTCATCCTAAATGAAGATTTGCCCACACCCCACACATCTCTGATGCCTTTTGCGTCACCTTTGCACCACAAATATTTCACAGAATTGTGACTGCAGAGGTGTAGGAATAATTAGCAATGTTCTTCTAGGAGAAGACAAAAGCATGGAACACATTTTAAAAGGTTGATTTCTGTGAAAAATGAGAAAATTATACAGTACATTGCTAGGTAAACAACAACACAGTGAAAAAGTCATGATTCTTTGTTAGCAAAGAATTTATCAACAAATTTCAGGATTGTAGCAATCAAATCCATGTGCAATTATTTCAGACCATAAATAACCCTGTCCATATAAATTTCCAGTAATATACGTAATTATGATTTAATTAATAACAGACCTCCTCTTATTTAATGTTTCTTTGCAAATAAATACTGAAGTTCCAGATTCTGATGCTTTATGCTACCAAATATGGGGTTCCAGATTTTATTTTGTCTTCTCATAGACATATTGTTAACTTAGTCATTACTGTGTTAAACATTATTTAGAGCAATCTAAATACCAAATATGCAGATGCAACTGAATGCCTGGCATGAAAATGTGCACCTAGTTTATATGTTTTTTGCTTCTGAGCAATAACTGTGTCAAGAAAGAAGCATGATTTTGAAAGTTAGCTTCACACAAGGGTGTGATTTTGTGAGAAAGTGATCTTTACCTGATGAATTTAAATAATTTGATCTGGTAAAATTCCTTCAAGCAGTAAGTTTCTTCATCAAAACCTCGGTTCAGTTAAGCATCTCTTTCACCTCAGCACCTTTATGAGGCTTGAGATTCATCTGGTAATGAGAATTAGCTTGTCCACACCGTGCTTTCCATATTTGCATTTGATGTGATGGAATTGTATTTGGGTTCCTAACAGGTCCCCAGTCAAGTACAGAAACCCCAAACTGGCAGAATTGTAATGGTTTTCTTTTTATCTTTTATCAGATAAAAGATAGAGAAGACTATCTTATTGTTTGTTACAGAGTATTTCTGAATTATTTAATGTTTTTGTATGTCTTAACTCTAGGAAGGCAGAGTTTACATTCTTAACTCTGTTTGGTTTCTGTAGTTCTCTATACCCATGTCATGGGTCAGACAAATTATAAAACTTGTCTGATCAGCTGGAATGGAATTAGTATTAGCATCACATTCTAAGAAAATACACTTTCTAAGAAACTCCATCAGTTTTAGACTACAAATGCATAAAGAATAAAATGTAATCTTATTTCTCCTGTTTAAAAGATTTGTCTCAAGTGGTTGAAATCAGAGGCAGTACTGTATGAAGGCAATGCCTTAAAAGACATTTTATATGGGATTCTGTGCCTTAAAATGGATGGTGAGGGATTTTAATTAGTCACACCAACCTGGATTGGCAAGAATCTACAAGGGTGTTCCAGGTTTGTTCATCCAAAGGAAAATTCATGAAAATTTAATTACAGCTTTTCTAGAGGAGAGGTTGCTGGTTTTATTTATTTATTAATGTATTTAGGTTTAAGAGCTCCAAACAAAAAAGCACCCCTCCAATACTCTGAGGCCCCACAACAGAGACTTAAAACAGAATAAAGGTAATTAACACAATTAATCACTGTTGCATCAGTAGCACCTGATATTTAGGAGCTATCTTGTTAGATTTTTAGAGTTTCTTAATGAAAAGGTATCTTTTGTGACAAAATTTCTGTTACTGGCCATTGACCTTATTGACCTTTTTGCTGCTTAAACTTAAATTGCTATTTTCAAGAAGAGAAAACAACATTTGAACCTTGGAAGTGATTGCCATTGTTCTCTATTATGTTGTGGATGTTATTCAGTGTGTAAGGGAAGGCAATAATTATACAATTTATATTCTATTTGGGCCCAAATTAGCAGATGATTTGAGGTAAAACATGTATGAGTCTCCCATAACCAGACCAATGTCACAAATGAGATGGCTAAAAAGTGCCCATGGTTATCTTGAAATGAATTTATATTAGAATTGTGTCCAGTATGCTATATAACATGGTGAAGCCACTCAGAGCAAATAGGAAGTGATATTTTTTTTATTTTCCATAGACTTTGTTCAAGTGTTCTTTGTTTTTGTAATAAAAATGAATTCTGAGAACGATATTTCAACCTGCTTGTGACCAGTTCTTCCCTAACAGAGTTAGTGCACATTTTAAAAGTCCAGGGCTGTGTCTGATGGGGTCTTTCAGCTCTGAGTCCTTTTCATTGTCCCTGTGTTCAGTCAGATTTTATTGTTCATCATTCATGTCATATTGACTACATCTATAATTATCTCCTTTATTTACAGTTTGCCAAGATCCAAGTCAACTGCTCCTACTTGTGTTCTCAATTTCCTTTCCATGATGGGAATGGGAATGGGGCTGTTTATTCTCTTAGCATCTTTTTTTCTTCTATGACTGAATGACGGTCAAGGCAAAGAGTTGGTTTAAAGCCACAGAGATTAAGGAAACATTTTGACCACTGTTTATCCATAAAAACTCCTTGTAATTTTAAACTTTCTTGCTTTAGAAAATTTACTATACAAACTATGTTTTTTATGTGATGAAAATATATGGATAATTTTCCCATGTGTGTCTGAGTTTAATTTTACACACCAGGCTAATTGGTTCATTCAAAGCATTTTACTTTATCCCTTTCATTTACTTAGTTAAATGCTCAAACCCCACTTAGGATAAAGTCTGGTGGTTTAACTTCAAATGAGTACTCCAAAAGAGAGAATTAGATGCTTATCAAATACAATATTTACATAAACTGAACATGAAATATATTAAAAATACATTTTCTACCTGAAATTGAAAGGCATTAATTGAAAACAGGTTAGATGTACCTGTATTATACTAACATATTGAGTAAAATCATTTTTTAAAAAGCTTGGAATTATTTGTTGTGTCCATATGATTACAGTCAAAGTTAAAATAATTTAAGCAGCTCTTCCTCAGCAATTTCAAGAACATCAGAGCATAAGAGCTTCCCTTTGAAAGTGAAAATAATATTTTTTAACAATAAAGAGCTACACTTTCTCCATTTTGAGGCTTGTATGAGAGATCTAACTATCTTCATGCTGTCCACACTCTTTCATCCTACTGGTAAAAGTGGCTTGGCTTCATAAAGGGCAGGGAACTAAAATAAAAACTATTTTAGTAGATCTTGAAGTATTTCTATATGAGTTAACCTGGATCAGAGGCAGTTTGTCACAGTTTCTTACAGCATTTGCCGTTTTTCATCTTGCTACTGACAGTGCATCACTCTACTTTGGATTACTGATTCTTTTTCTTTGCATTTCTAAATATTTCTGTCTTTGAATAAAATCATGGCAGTTTTTAAAATATATCTGATTAGTCAATATTTTTTAGGAAGCACACACCAGCAGATCACCAATTCTTTGTACAGCTGTCTTCCCTCCTACAACTCAAATTTGCATTTCTCTAATAACAGCAGGAGATAGTGGTGCTTTTGAAAACTTTTGATTAATCTTTTTAACAAAACAGAAAACTCCATATCAATATTTTTACCAGTTTTTATAGAGGACTTTCCTTACAAGAAAAATGATAAAAGAAGAAATTTCACTTTTCTGAAGTCGTATGGAATCCTATGACCAATCAGCAATCTCAGTGCTGCCTTACATTCTTACTTCCTGTGTTGATTTCATGGCCTAATTCATGTTTGAGGAGGATGAGGAATAGCAGAGGAATGAGGAGGAAAATAACTGCTTTTATAAAGAAGCAGTGCTATATTAAAAATAAAAATTAGTATTCTTGTTTGGTGGAGTTCTATGTGATTCCCATATTGAATTACACAACACTGAAATGTTCATTTGGTAAATGCACATGCTAAACACAAAAAAATAAATGTAATAATTTCACTGCTTTATTCATCAATTTTTATATTTTTCGGAGACAACAATGGTATCAGTGAAATCATCGCATCAGAAATATTATAAAAATGTTAAATGTGTTTAACAGACAGAAGAGGAAAGCTCACAAAGGTGGAAATAATATATCACAGAGAAAAAAATCTCCTTCTTCAAGGGAATAAAATGAAACCCAAAATCAGAAAGATTCTTTTTTTTTTTTTTTTTTGTAATGATGTCTGTTCTTTTCCTTCACTACTGCTAAGCCACGAAGGAAGTGTGTGTAAATGAAATTAACTCTGACATACCCATCTCATATCATCTAAATACAGGTGACACGAAATAGCCAATAGAATCAATTGAATCAATATTCTCTTCAGAAAAGCAGTGAAATAAAACTGAGAAGCTGAATCATGAAGAAGAATAGCATTATTGAAGAATAAGGATTGTTTCTGGCTGAAGTCCAGAAATGTTCCATCTGCTTATTTTGCAGATGTTTATATTTATGCTCACTATGAAGGAAATCCCCTTTTAATTCGAATTTTTACATCACTTTCCAGAAAGGCCATTTATAGGAAAAGGATCAGGAGTTCACACTGAGATGCTGCAGTGATTGGCATCAGCACAAACCACAAATAGGTGTAAGATATCAATTCCTTCTCCTTTCCTGTCCTCTAACAGTTCTCCAAGCTACTCTGTCATCTCACCTTATTCTGCTTTTTCACATGAATGGCGTGTGAAGCACAAAATGAAAGCAAAAATATAAGTTGTAACATGTGTATGTAATACTATGGTATTTTTCCTAGCTTGTTCATCAGCAGCAGAAAAACACCCTTGGAACTGTTTAGTGGAAAAGGAATAGGTAAAAAAAAAAAAAAAAAAAACCACTGTCAGAATTCAATAGCCTAAGTTGCACTTCACTACTTAAAAAGTAATTTTTCAAATTCTTTTCTGGGCAAAGATTTGAGTATGTTTTCCCACTTTCATATGTTATGATTTCATATATCATTCTTTATTTATGTCATATATCATTCTTTCTAAATTTTAATTGCTTCACTATATATACATTCTGAAAAGTCACTCGTTAAACTTACTTTTTTTCTCACCTCATTTGACCTATTTTTCTAGTTACTTTCTTTTAGGTAAGATCTATTTCAATGCAGACAAAAATTAGTACTAGAATCAGTCTAATAATTCTTACTAATCTTACTATATTTTCCTGCATTTTAGCAGTAAGGCTGCTTAAAGTCTTTAAAAACCTGATTTCTTTCAAGAAGTTTACATATTTCAGGGAATTGGAAATGGACAGAAATCTGATCTCCTCGCTAATTTTTGAGCAGCTGAAAATATCGTGCCATTTTGACCATGAAAACAAAGGACATTTTCATAGTTGTCTGGAGTGTTTAATAATTCTTTCCTTGCCTGTGAAGTTGAGCTGCTCTGACTGGGGCTGAGGAAGAGATGGAGTGTTTGGTTATTCCGAGTGACGGTACATTTGTTCCTCACAGAGAGCCGAGCAGGAATGGCCAAAGAAAGAACCAAATTTAAAAGCTGCTCTGCTCAGTCTCTCAGTGGATGGCTTTACTTTTCTCTTTTATACAGTTCACCTTGTTACCTTTTAGAGTTTTTGTGTGTGACATCCAGAACAATGCAAAAATGTGTGTTGCAGCTGAGTTAAATGTGCAGGAAGCTTCACCATTTTATTTTTGTGTGAAAACCAAGCCAAACTGCCCAAAAATGCAGTAGTTCCCTTTTCACTTATGCCAAAGAAACATTTAATTGTAGTAGAAAATCCAGAGACAATGACAACAAACCTTTTCTTTTTTTTTTTTTTTTTCCCCTAAAGGCTGTGGCACAGATGATGTCTGCTGTTATTAAGATCTTGCTGTAACTCATCCATCTGTTATCTTCTTGTGTGTGCCATACCAGGTTATTCATAACTGAAGGCTGAATTCAAGAAAAAAAAACAAGAAAAACAAACAAACTTTTTGCTTCTTTACAATAACCTTCTGTGACCACAGGACACTCTATTTATTATTATCCTCTATGTTTTGAAAATGAGAGGTTTTGTACAGTTCTGTGCCCTTTCATTCAGAGAAGCAGCCTTGTACTTCCAAAGGATTTTTGCACTTTCTGAGTCCCAAGAGAGTTGAGTCAAAATGAAGCAGCTTGCTTAACGTCTGTAAGATGCATCCTTTAAAATTCATTTTAGCATCTGTAAATGAAATGTATCTCAGGCATCTGAAAAAGGGGAAAAAAACAAAGACAAAAAAAACCCCAACCCAGTTACGAGAAACGAGCCACAATCTTTCAACATATCTGGCATCCCATTCAAGCAGATGTTTGACCTTAAGACATGTAAAGCAGGTGGATTTGATCTGCTCTTGATCTCCCTGTAATTTTGTCTGGGGAGATGAGAGAAGGGAACCAAAACCAAAATGCAGGAGAATGTTGTAATATATATGTATATCTAACACTAAATATGTATCTTCACCAATTGTATAAATCCTTCTGAAACATAGCCATGCTAACAGCTTGTGTTTAAATTGATGTGATAAGCCTATCAGGATATAATTTGAATGCTTCTAAGGATGGATGTGATTTTCTTTAATTTGTTTACAAATCTAAGACAGGAGTCTTGTTTTAGACTAGACAGAAGAAGAATTAAAGTATTTTTTTTTCCATTTGGTAGCAACTGGATACGTTATTTAATTACAACATGTGCTTTATTACCTTAACAAAGAGCAGCTGTAGGAAACAGCCAGTTGGAGCTGGCAGCCAGTTTGCATGGGCAGGGCAAAATCTGAATTAAATCTTAATTAATTCTCCCAACTCCATTGTTGCTGTACCTTAAAACTGCACTGTCTACATTAGGAATCCACTTTGGCCCTGGTGGGGGTAAGGATGAAGATTTTTTCCTCCTTCTTTAACTTCCAGTCATCTAATACAAAGGATGAAAAGAAGTGTTGGTTTGTTTTTTTTTGGTTTTTTTTTTTTTTTCCTTTGATAATTGTTATTTTAGATCATCAAAATACTTTTAATACAACTTTTGGGTTATACTTTATTTGTGCAATAGCAGCAGCAGAGAAACCTGAAGGACAAATTGAAAGCAATACAGAAGGTGAGAAGAGAATTGCCTTTTTTTTTGGCCCAAGACACAGGAGTGGCACGCAGACCATGAAAGTTGCCAGCAGAGCCCATCTGTTAAGCAGCAGAATAAATCAGGCTCTGCGAGGTTCCAGTGAGAAAAAGCAAAAACTGATCAAGGGGCAGATAAAGGCAGGAAGGTCATTTTCACCTTAAAGGTCTGACAGTTTTTTTTACAAACTACTCTTAAGCTGGTCCTTCAATCTGTTTAGGGTGAGACTCAAATTCAAAGGACAGATTTCTCTGATGGATCTTTTCAATATTTGTTTACATGCACTTCTGCTGCCTTGGGACTCTCAGGATCTAGAAACTTCTTCAGTTCTTATGATAGAAAAATTGTTTTAAAAGTATGGAAATTCAGTCTTGAATTTCTTCATACTTGTGAGAAATTGCTGAAAAACACAAGTCCTGAGGAAAACTTTTTTTTTTTTTTTTTTTTTTTTTTTTTTTTTTTTTTTTTTTTAGCAAGCATCCTGCTTCCAGGCAGGACAGAGTCAATCTTTTTGGCTTCAGGAACCTGAAGCCATGTCGGTTGTTATTCCACACCACCCAGAGTGGAATTGAGGAATTCTTGCTTTAAGGAGAAGGTGGTCATGGCTTGTGGTCAGGGAAAAACACAGCCACATTTTAAGAAAATAAATGTTCTTATTAATATAAAAGTTGGAGTCTGTAATCAGACCCACAATGGGAGGATCTTGAGGACTTTTAGAGCCTCACTTCTGTCTATTCCTTTAATTCTGACACCTCTTATCCACAACACGCACATCCCATGTCAAAAGTGCAGAAGATTTTGTGTTGTCAAGAATTTCCTTACTGGTCTTTGTAAGCTTTTCTTGGCATGGTCTTGAGGGTGTTAATGACCATGAAGAATTGTTGTCTGAAAAAGCTTTTTTATTAAAATAAAAATAAAAATAAAAAACAAAAACAAATCACAGAATGAAAAAATCAGCCCTGTTTGATCAAGTCACAGGGAAAAACCAAGCAAAAAATTTCAGTGCAGAAGAGAGTGAACTGAAACTAAGTGCACGATTACAGTGCAGTGCATATCTGAGGCTCAAGAAATCTTGAAGTTACTTTTAGAACTAGATTTCCTGTCTTAATACCTACCAAATTTTAAAAACTACATTATTTTTTTTTTTTGTATGAAAAATAATATCATGGAGAAATGTCTATGCGGTCTCTGTGTGGCTGTCTATATCTTTCTTTTGCTTTTGTATAAAAAGTGGAAATCTTATTTAGCTCACAAAATACGCATCAGTCCCATATTACTTACATATTTTGAAAACATTGGCATCAAATACTGAAGTAATATTGAGGGGCTATCATGACGCCACACTACCAATTTCTGCCCCGAGGGCATCCTGTTTCATGAGGCTTTTATAATTTATTATTTATTATTCATTATTTATTTTATTATTTAGCAAATGCACAATAAAACAAACAGTATTAAATATCCTAAAATTTGAAATCAGAGGGAGTAGAAATCCACTTATAAGACACAATGGCACAGTTACCCATCTAGAAGTTCAGTGCACCTGGCATTTATTTCTTGGCCTATGAAGTGTAATTTTCAGCTGTTTTTCAGGAAATGTGCACAAGTGTACATTAAAAAAAATTGCTAATGGAATGAAATTGAAGCTTATAAGGTTTAACATTGAGCTTAGTTTTAGGTGGCTGTAGGAAAATCAGAAATTTTCACGATCTAGATGATCCAGAGCAGCTGCTTGCATGTGTCTGGCAGTAATAAAAGTTGGAAGCTGTATAATTTTATGGGAAAAAGGCTTGAGTAAATGAAAGTTGAAATTAAAAGAGTATTGTTTAGATTGTATCCAGTATATTGAAGTGTGTAAAGATGGATTAGCACTGTTTGTTACTAGTCTCTGTTCATATTATTTGACATTTTGATAGAAAATGTTTTTCAGAGTCTTAAATCACTAAGGTACTCATTTAATGATGAGATATTGAGGGATAGTTCATAAAAAAAAAGATAAATATTTGTAATCTTTTCAATAAGAATGTGAATTTCCAAATTCTTCATGGAGCTGAAAAAGTTTTTGTTCAACAATAATTTTAATTCAAATACACTATGGTAAAATAAGGAAGGCCATATACATATATGTGCATTTTAAATATGAATTAAAAATATATATACTTTAAAATGAGCCTAAAAAGGACAAATATTCACTCATCCAAAATATTTAGAAGAATGAAAATGAACACCTGTGAAGTTCTCCAAGCAACCTTTCTTTTATAGGTTTGTATTCTGAATCCCCCAGTTCTGTTTGAGGAATGAAGGTGATCAGCTTGTGTCTTCCCAGTGCATAAGACTAAGCAAAGTAAAACATTAATCAAATAGATATGCAAATTAGAAATAATAATATGAGGTGTTAGATAACACAATCTGCATGCAATAGCAGCTGGATCTCTCAGGAAATTAATTTAGCAAAAAGTCCATATTTAACAGACTGCACGGTGGCATTAAGAATGAAAATCTAGCCTATTAATCATGCAAGAAATTGCAATTAAATTGTATTTGTTAATTTCATAGTGAAAGGTTTTTAAATTAAAGCATTAACCATTTTCTTGAACCTTTATTGCTAGGCAATTGTAATTCAGAAGTGAGTAAAATACAGATTTTATGTGTTAAAAGCTGTTTTCTATACAGTTATATTTATTTTTATGTTTGTAGGAGACAGAAAATATTATTGTTTATATTTAATTTCCTATGAATACTTTGAAAAAAAAGGGACATAGACCTCAATTTATGTGTCAGTTTGTTTGTCCCAATATTTTTCTCTTGGTTCCCTTCTTTATTTGCATCTCATCTACCTCAAGCAACATGGTAGTTTTGTCTTTTATTTCAAATACTGTAAAATTAGGCTTTGTCCAGATTTCTATTCTTTTGTGATGAAAGTATTTGATTTATCTATGCTTATTTTTAACATATGAATGGAAAACCATGAAGGATACTTTATTTGCAAATGTAAGAGCTCCTCTGGTGCTAGTTCTACTATTTCCTGTGCATTTTTAAGGCATAAAGATTACTTTTAAACCTTGCCACTGCAACATGAGTACTGCCAGTGTCAACTGAAAAGTGCCCTAAATTACATTTCAGCTTTGAATGGAAAGAGAAATAAAAAATGGGAGAATAAGCCGCTGTTGTCAGTTTTTCTGTTGAAATGTTCAATGTTATCATTGCTGTCAAATAAGTTGCCTTCAGTCTTTAGGGAGAGCTTTGAAATCCATCCCTACTAACTGAAGATTACACAGAAAAGAGCTGACAGGTCAACATTTCTGATGAGGGATTAATTTGGTTATTTGATCTTCAAATAACTTCTTTATATTTTAAACTTATTGATTAGATAATGCACTCGCTGTGAGTCAGTGAATTTAGACTTTACAAGCTTTAGTTGCCTTGAAATGATGAGTGTGGTATAACTGACAGGTGATGGACTTTATTTAGATAATAAATAAATAAAACCTCAAGAGACAGATTCTTTCTCAGACAGTTCTCTGACCCTTTACACCTTTGTTTTAGGGTGGGAAAAATTGTTTCCGTGTGGGACTCTTTTCTCTAGGAAGAGAAATGGAAAGAATCTGCTGAAGTTTCTAGACAGCAGAAATTAGATGAGCTTTTTCCCTTAAGAAAAATATTAAAAATATTATTTTCAAGATCACAGTCTGACCCAACTTCTGTATTAATTTCAGGTTTATTTTGGATTGTCTCCAGTTTTACCTCAACTAATTTCAGTGGTTCCTTGGAAACCCATGCGTCATCTACCTACTGATGGAATCTGATGGGAGGAAAAAAATCTCATCAAATTGCAGTAGTAAGGTGATATTTCATTACAGAATTGAATTTTAAGATAGTGTATGAAGTTCTAGTCTTACATAAATGTAATGAGTGTAACTTTATGTCCATCTTGTGAGGCTTTGCTGTACTTGCCTTCCAAAACAGTTGCTAAACCTTTACAATTTTTATCAGTTCTAATATTAAGAAATCCAGTCTAATTTGTGTAATAAAATATATTTGTTCCCTTCTATCCATAATGTTATTTTCAAGCATGCTATTTTTTTTTAAATTGCTTTTTTTTTGTAATGGCAAACATTAGTATTAAGGAGTTCCCAGAGCTTTAACTTCATACTTAAAAAGCAGAACTAACTCACAACATGTATTTTTAAGGCAGACAATTTTGAAAACTTCACCTTAATTTTCTTCTTACAATACCCTTCAATGAGTTTTATTTCAAAGCAACTGTTTGCAAGTAAGTGATTTCTTGTTCTACTAAGAGAATGTGAAGATTAGGTTTCATAACATTCTCAAATATCTTCTGAATGTTGTTTAAGGAGTATTCCCAATTTTCTCAGCACCAGCATAATTTACAAGTTTTTGTCATGCTGAGAGGAAAGTAGCATTGTTCATGGCGTCCTTTATCCTGGTGTGTTTTGTTCTGTGCATTGTGCTTGTCTTTCCAATCTGATAACAGAGTATATTAAAACATCTGTCCTTGTGTTACAAGTATTTGTTATTTGTAGGAGACAGGAAATAGAAATATGAAATTAATTTTCATTATGAATAGTACTTGCCCTTAGAAGAGGTTGCTAGATATTGCATGTTTTTCTGTTTCAGAAGAAGAAATGAGATTATATCATATTACATTGATTAGAAATTCACTGTTAAAATGAAACTTATGCTTGGAAAAAAAAGCATCAAGCATTTGTTTTTCTCCAATGAAAGAGTTAGGATTTCTCTGTAGACAAGTACAGTCAGGATTTCAATCAATTTTAGCATATGTGACAATTGAAGTGTGTCACGAGTTATTTGAAACAGCTCAGATAATGATTTGCTTTGTTGGATTAAATTTATGCATCGATTACATTTGTGTGTGTCTGGAATCTTTTAACATCAAAGAAGTTAAAACAAGTTTAGTTAAGCCACTGGCAGGATTATTTTGGTCAAAATAGAGTGTCTTCTTCTTTTCTTGCTTGTAAAGATTAATATCAAATGAGTTTCTGTTGTTATAATATTTAGGAAAGTTATTTAAGGCACAAATAAACCTAATAATCCCTGCTCCTAAAGGCTTTTATATTGATCAAACGTTGCAGCCCACCTAAAAAAGATGGTTTATAGTGTTTCTGAGTTTTGGGGGTAAAGAAATTATTTAAGATCAAATAATCAATGGACTGATGACGAGATTTAGAAGATTGTTGTGGTTTTCAAGTTTTCCTTCAATGTGGGCTTCGATTTTTATTTGTTTCATGGGTTTGTTTTTTTTTTAATTCTTGATCCTGATGGCTGCTTTCTTGAGATTTCCTATTGTAACTGCTTGTACTTATTCCTGATGACTTTTTTTTTTTTTTTTTTCCCCTGGTTTCTTCAGTTTGGTTTGTTGTGGTTTTTTTACCAAAGAAAGAAATATGATTGGTTAGCTCACACATGGCTGAGCTTTAAATTTACAGCCTCCTTGAAAATAGTTTATGAGTTTGTGGGGAAAAAACCCCTGAACTCTATCTTTTCTGTAGGAGAATATGAGAATTTTTTTTCTTAGCAAAAAAGAATCATCATCTGTCTCCCTCTTGAGACTTTAATTTCCATTTAGAATTTATATATGGCAGCAGAGCCATATGAAAACTCATCTAACTCAAGTAGTCATGAAAGTCAAGTTGGTTTCCCACCCAAGAAATTCATGATCAGATGAATGGATATCCAAAACTTTTTCCAGTGAAGCCCCTTGGTCTAAAAGTTAAATTTTTAACTGTTGGCTGAATTAAACAGATGATTCCAAAAATATGGAAGTAGTAAAAATGGCAGCTATCCTTCCTGATTGAGAGTTCACATTCTATCACTAAAATGTTTTGAAATGCTCTACAATTCCAAATTATCCAGACCTCTTTATTGCATGATTTAATCATTTATTGCTTGGAATTTTGCTATAAGTCTTAATCCCTTCATGCACACCATGGCACAATAGGAATGATATTTTAGCAATCCTGTCTTACTAATCTTTAATTAATATTAATGGTGCTGGCCATATTGCTGTGCTGTCCTGGAAATTGCTTTGATTAGGTATAGTTGAGGTTTCCCAAATTTCTATAACAACCCCTGAAGTGGGCTGACACCAACCAGATTTTGGCACCCACCAAAGCCCCTCCCTCACTCCCTTCCACAGCTGGACAGGAGAGAGAAAATTTATCAAAGGGTCCATAGGCTGAGATGAGAACCAGGAGAGATCCCTCATCAAAACCCATCATGGCTAAAACAGGCTCTAATTAGGGATGTGAAGTGAATTTATTGCTAAGAAAATCAGAGCAGGATAATGACAATTAAAATAAACTCTTAGAAACATCTTCCCCCCCACCTCTACCTCCTTCCCAGCCCTACCTCCTCCCCCAGTGGTGCAGGGAGACAGGGCCTATGGTCTTGTTTGCACCTTAATTTGGGGAGAGGCATCTTGTAAAAAATTGGACCCTAATATTATTTCAGAAGAGGCATCCTAACATTATTCCAGTGCATCTTGACACTGTGTTACCTGGTGTTCTGAATGAAACTGCTGTAACTAAAATTATTTATGGCTAGCAACATTTATTCACAGAATTAATTGGACAAACAATCTGGTTTTAAGTAAGAAAAACTGCATGAGTAAATCTTAGTGACATTTTAAATAAAAGAAATTGTTTGCTTACTCTGACATTTCCAGTTTACTGAATACTTTGTAACAACATTTCCATAATATACATTCTTATTGTCTCAGCGTTAAAGGTCAGATGTTTAACATGACTTGAGTTGCTTCATAGTCTTGATAGTATGAGAAAACATTTAGTAGATCATTAACAAAAGTATCGTGATGTGAGTACAACTGAATGCAGGAAGAAAGAAAGATAAAGGTACTACCAAGACTGCAAATGATGAATCTTCACTCAGGAAATGCTTAGCAGATACAGGTCTGAGACATCGAGTTTAAAGATTAAAAAAAAAAAATCTAGTATTATTAGAGATTAAAATACCAGAAAAAAGTGGGAAGTTTGGGTAATAGGAAAAATCAGAAATTCCATTCTGATAATGCAGGCCCATAAACTTTGTGGAACTGGTAATCTTTCTCTCTGGAGAAATTAAGAATTTACAATTAAAGTTTCAGTCACCAAATAATCCTAGTTTCAGCTTTATAATTTCATTGAATTTCTGTATATTTTTTTTTTTTTTTTAACAGTGACCTTACACTGTCATTGGAAGCCTCAGTAAGTCGCTGCCTTAATTCCAGTGTTTGGGCTGTTTCAGTGTCCTTTCCTCCTGAATTTTGCAGGCAGTTCAAAGTAGTGGAGAGAATTTTAAAAATTTTTTTTGCTTTGAAAATGTTAATGTGTTGATCCCCTAAGAGAGAGCAACACTGACAACCAAAGTTAAAACCTTTTTTTTGGTCAACTTTGGCTACATGATAGGAATAAAATTGGTAATGATCTTTCTAGGGCACAAGAGAGAGGAAGAGCGACCCTAAGTCTCTTATTTAATGCGTTGTTTGGTTTCCATATAAAACTGGGAGAAAAAAAAGGGTTTTAAAGGAAAATAGTTCATGTGGATAAACTGTTAATGCTGTCAGAAGAACTGGGGAGATCATTTGAAACAGGTCAATGAGAAGAGCATAGTTCAGACTACCCTATGTCTGAACACCTCAATCCACAATTGAGAAGAATTAGTAGTTATTATCACCCATACATAGATCCTAAATCATGAGACAGGAAAGGGCAAGTTATTAATTATTTCCTTACAGAAATAATTATTTTTTTTTTTCTTTTCTGCATCATCTTCAGTTGGTAACTCTCAAAAATATGGCCCTCAGAAGAATGACGATAGTAGATCCATTAATGTGCAATATATTCTTGTATAAGTGGGATTCATCTCGCTATCACTTACTATAATATATTGATCATTACTAAATTATTTGTTTTCAACCTTTAAGCAAAGGGGATGTCTTGTGAAAATACAAAAAGTGGAAAAAATCAGCCTTTCCTTCAGTTATATTTTCATTTCACAGAATGCCAAATGCAAAGCAGTTCTGATTTTAAGCAGCGAAACCTAGCTTAAGATTAGAGTTCCTGAGAAACAAGTATTTTTTCTCTAGAATGAGAGGCTGTTCAATATTTATATTTATGTATAATCTTTAACTGAACTGGAGAGGGTCTTGAATGATAAAAGAACTAAAATAGAATAATTTATATCCATGTTCCTTAATATCATACAGCACAGGAGCTGGTTTCAAAACAACTGTGAGCACACAACAACCACAAACACATATTTATAAACCAAATTTTATTGTCAAAGTAGTGACATTATCAGGTTAATTCAGCCTGTGTGTGAATGGCCAAAAAAAAGGCCGTATTTAGCAATGGCTGCATGGGGCCTTCCTGGGCGGAAATTGGATTCTCTTTAATATTGTTTGGTTTATGTGGCT
This sequence comes from Malurus cyaneus samueli, assembly GCA_009741485.1. Taxonomy (NCBI): domain Eukaryota; kingdom Metazoa; phylum Chordata; class Aves; order Passeriformes; family Maluridae; genus Malurus; species Malurus cyaneus. The sequence continues at coordinate 63,120,928 of CM019217.1, forward strand.
CCAGGGAGTGCACAAATCTGAAGCCGTAGGCTACAATCTTAATCGATCTCCTAAGCCAGAATAAGTTTGGAAGGTACCTCATGTGGAAAACTTAGCATTAATGGCATTGTGGCTGTTGGTGCAGCCTTCTGAATGCCTACAAGCAGCTCAGTAAAAACAGAGCTGGTCATGCTAAAACAGAGCTGGTCATGCTCCTTCATTTATTTTGTTATTTTTTAAAGGAAGACCTTAATCAATTCAGTTCTGTGAAAGCAGTGTTTTATCAGGTTAGAAGGAGATTTTTGGGTCATAATACCCGGATAAAATAAGATAGGAATGCACAGTGTGGAAGCATCTGTTTAAGAGACATGGCTCAGTTGTTCTGCTCTTCCTTGTCCATTCACAAAAATCCCTCACTGGGAGCCCTCTCACCTTTCCACGTTCCTTTGTGTCCTGAAATCTGGAAAATATTTGAATTCTGGTGTTCGAATGTGTTGCCTATTTTTGGAAACAGAAAACTTTTTTGAGACAAATTTATGAGGGGCTGCCTGGCATGGTTTGGCAGCTGAAAGATGGGATGTAAATTGCAAGGTGGAATCTTAGCAAGATTTTAATTTTGCAAGGGGAGCGTGCAATGCTGAAGTAACTCACAGGAGATATTCAGTGCAGATCAATGCCAGAATAAAAATGGTTCACAGAATAAATTTAAATGGTAACACTGAAAGAGGACTGAAGTTGCCTTCAGTACTAGAAAAAAATCTGCTTGAGGTATTTTCTGTCCTTGTGGTTGCAAAATGAAGTTATCCAGATGTCAAATAACTTCTGAATGTTTGTCTGAAGGGAACCCAGTACCATTAAGACATCAGAAACTGGAATACTGTTATACCCAGGAAACACTAAGGTGCCAGAAAGGTTTTTGGGGTTGAACATAATAATTCCTATCAAATACTGATGGATTGCTATATGACATTTGCTAATTAATTGCTATTTCAATTAAAAAATCTCTGGCGTTAAGGGCAAGACAATTTATCTATGGCTCAGCCAAGGTGAGATTTAACATGGTCTCAAAGCAAGGATGTGAGAGGATTGGAGCAGAGACTTTTAATTGACTTAAAACATGAAAGGACATGAGTGGGGAAGGAGCACAGACTTGGAAAAAAAATCTTGAAGAACAATTAAGTTTCTCATTGTGGTAAAATGAGGAAAAAAACTGTTCTCTGTACTGTCTTTGGCAGCTGAAGTTGGAGTGAGTTAATTTTGTAACAGCAATGTAAGGTTGCACAAAACCCAAATGGAGGGCAGGTGTAATGAGAAGATACAGGAAGGGATGGTCTCAAGGCAATTCTGCATCCCTTGCATTTCTAAATTCTGTTACAGCAGGATGGCTTTTGGAATTGGGATTTCTGGTTGTGACCATTTATTTTTCCTTTAGGGAGTAGGAGTTTTACAGTTCAGTGTACTCTAAGAAAAGAAAGTCAGAGCCAGCAGCGCATGATGGTGATTCTCCACAAGGAGAAAGATGATGCAGTCATCAGTTTGAATTCTTTGGATGTATTTAATGCATTCATTGCTGAAAAGTGAAACTATTATTTGCCTTTCATTAGATCTAAGTATGTTTGTATTTTACATGGTTGGTTTTAGTTTCTAAGTTGAGAGAAATAGTGAAATTTCAGATATACTATTGTAAGTGTGAGCTTAAAAGAATCAGTCATTCAGTTGTTTAGTCTTTTACACTGAAAGTTTTCTCTTTTTCTTTTGTAAATTTATTTTGTTATTCTGCCATATTATGTGATGTTTTTGTTATTTTTGTGGCTACCTCATTCTGATGTTTAAGTAGCCATTCAGAAGAACAAAATAGTTCTGTTTTTTTTCTTTTTGTAGCAGTTTTCAGAACAGTTTGGGTTTTTTCAAAGCAAGAACGTGTTCATACCAGAAGTCCATGAAACTGAACCTGAGAAAGTTCTTATTCCTTTTGATAGCTAGTGTCTGCTCTGTTCTTGATAAATATTCTTATAATATTTGAATGATGAGCAGTGGATTTTTATCCCTGTTGTTGCGACCTGAATGCCTTGCTTCAGGTGGAATTCCCTTGAATAACTGAAGTTAAAAATCACAGTTCAGGAGTCTGTGGAAAGATCTTCCACCTGAGTCCTCTCTTTTCTTAGATTTTACAATATGAAGTGGTGTTCATGTTTTTAAGAATTTATTAAAGATGTAGACAAAGCCTTGGTTTTTGTTATGACAAAAACATCCTAAACTACTCATTGTCTATTGACAGAACAGAGAGATATCAGGTAAAAAGGTTATAACTGGGATTTTTGTATTTTTGCTTGATGCCATCAGTGTTTTTGAGAAGAATTAAAGAGTCGGTTCTCTGCTACATTTGGAGAAAAAACATGGTTTTTCTGTCCATCTTTATTTCCCAAAAGTCATAGGGTGCATAATGTCCCTCTGCACAAATTCTTCATGGGAAATAACGACTTGTAACACACACTCCCAATGAGACCCTGTTCAAGCTCACAGGACTAAAATTGCCACATAGTCCTCATCAAATGTGATTTTTTTCCCATTCTTATTTCAGCAGCCAGCATTTTGCTGTCAAGTGCTAACACGTTAAGTGTGAAAGGAAAGATGTATTCTTCTATCTCGTTAAATAAACAGAGCTATTTTTCCTTCAGAAAAATATGTAGCAGTGGAAGAGATGAGAAAATACCACATTAATGAAGACATCAAACTCACTGAAATGTGTTTCTCTTTACATGCTGGAGGATGTATAAATCTGTTTATTTTTCACACATGGAACTGAGAAGGAGCAAAACAATAAATCTGAATTCTTTTACAACCAAAGGCATAAATAAGTAAAATTACTGAGTTAAATGATGCTTTGTAACTCTATACCATTTCCATTTCACTCTCTGCAATGTGATTTTGCTATGTGGTCAATTGCATCATCTGGAAAGAAATTGCATACTAAAAAGTGATTAGGAAAGCAGTTTTATAATTTTCTTTTCATTTTCTTGATTGACACTTTTATGAACAGCCTGAGTACTGGAGCAGGCTGGATGCTTGCAGGACTTCAGCAAATGCATCACTGGGGAGGTTCAGTTTTTTTTTGGCTTTGAAACTGGGGCAATGGGAACAGTCATTGTGGTGTATGATATTTCAATATGTTTCTGTTAGCAAAAGAGACAATCTGTTAGCACAGGATAGATGGATATTGCAAGATAAAAAAGCATTAACTTGTTCACCATGCTTTAAATCACAATGTTAGTATTGCTTGAAGCTGTGATTTCTTGTTTGTTACTTCCTTTGTACTTCAAGCATTTTTCTAATTAATTACTAGACAGTTTCTTGCCTGCAATACCTTATTAAAAGAGTGAATGGAAATGCATTGTGACGTTTATATTTTGTGTTAACAAGCTAAAGATGTTAAAACTTCCACTATTGGATTATGGGGCAACCAGTGACAGAGTGGCTGTGCTAAATCACAGAGCTTTTCCTAATTATATCTTACCTCATTTACCTGCTGTCTGATATCGAATCAAATAAGTGAAACTGGTAATGCACTTGTGATAAGAAGGCATGGAGATTGTGCTTGAAAACCTCTTTGTCAAAAGAGATGTATGCTATGTTATATATATAAGGTTTCTTACATTATGTGATGTTATGTTATTTTTTAATGTTATTTTTATGTTATTTTTAATGTTATTATTTTTTTATTGTATGTTATGTTGTGTTACATAGAACAGTTTTTTTTTTTTTTTTTTTTTTTTTCCCAGCTGCATAGAAAACATGAAATATTGGCAAGATGCCATTTTCACTATTGTTTCTTCTCTCCCACACCACTTTCTATGCAGCTAAAACGGATCATGCACCCTGTGAATAAATATGGATGATGTCTTTATGGTGAAGGGTAAAACTGAACATGAGTTATTGATCTTTTCAGTACTCCACAACTAGGTGGAGTCAAAAGGACTCATTTTGATGCAATTGCAAATGATTGTTATAGAAAACCTTTATCTCCTGCTACCCTCTGTCTGACAACAAATTGTACTTTTACTGTCTAGTTGTACACCTATACCACAGAGTCCCTGAAAAGAGATTTTGGGATGTTTTTTGGAAGCCTTTGCTGAAATAGGAGGTGCTGCCATCCCCTTATCCCCTCATTGATTTTATCCAAAGTAGCAGTGGTGGTACCAAAGCTCAAGGATGAAATCGTGTTAAAACAGTTCTCAGTGTTAAAATCTCACAGCCAGGTAAAATTATGAATTATTAAGTAACTCCTAGAAAACTGGAAAAGCTTCAACTCTTTCCCTTCTCTAGCAATAGACTATTGTTACAGCACGCCTACAGAAGATGAAAAATTAATAATTACTGTCTTTATTTTAATGACTGATAAGTGGAGTGAATTATAGTGTTTAGAGGGGCCCTGCTCTCTTAAGTGTGTAACCTTTTGAATAGCAAGAACAGATATTTCCAGTAGCTTTTTAAGTTTAAAAAAAAAAAAAAAAAAAAATTGGAATTTTGTATTTAAAGCTCCCCTACTGCATGCCTTCGTTTTTCCTTGCTGATATTCACACTTTATGTAGGTGCTTGTCTGTTTTGCTTGAAGGCTCTGATTCAGATATGACCCATGTCTGGGATTTTGTTTTCCTCTGGGTCTGGATGCTTGAAATATCTCTCTCTCAATATATATAAATTAGAAAAAAAAAAAAAAAAAAGCAACCCACCTCCTCCACTAAAAGTCTGTATTTATGTATATAAAAAAAAAATTAAAAAATATAAAAATATACATAATGAATAATAATCCGGTGTTTTACGTCTAAGTCAGATTCTGGAAACAAGCTCATGTCTTTATATATTGAATAGCTGAAATGCTATTTTTTAAAATTCCTAACAGTCTTTCTGTATAGCTCAGATAAAACCCCAAAGGCATTTACAAGAGAATAAGCAGTTCTAGGTCTTTTTTTTTTATGACAACCCTGTGAAACTATTAGTGTAAGGATTTGTTAAATTTTTGGTTTAAAAACATAACTTGGAAAATACAGCCCAAGGCTTAAATAAATGGTGGTTTATAGTCAATACAAGAAACTGTACATCTACAGAGAATTTGCTTGTATAGGCCCAAAAATTGCTAATATTAATTCAGAGGTTCAGGGTTGTAAAGCTTGAGGCAAAGATGAGAACCTCTTGACAATGCAAAAGAGAGCAGAAAATGATAACAGTGTGCATGACAGATACCGCAAAACTGTAATAGAGAATGAAATGTGATGGCATTTATTAAACATTAGCCATAATGTCAGATACATTTATATATTGAACATAGATATTTTTTTGTTTGTTTGTTTTTTGTTTTTTTTTTAGTGCTTTGGAAATCCCTGACAAAATATTTTTAGGCCGCTATTTTATTCTTAAAGGATTTTTACTGTTTTTTTCAAGTAGTCTCTTAACCTTCTGGCTAAAACACAGAGAAAAAATGCACATGGGAATGCAATACCTGTGAAAGGAAGGATATTTTAGCTTAATTTTTTATATGTATTCAATGGCTTTATTATTCTTAAAGAAGGACACATATACTTGAGAACATAAAAAAAAAATAAAAAGAAATAACATGAAGGAAACAATTCTTTTGTGCTCTTGGGATATGAAACATGCAGATAACCAATACTGACAAATTTTTATAGTAGGAATTATAAGCAGACTTTTCATCCTGAAAAAACTTAGATGGATGAGTCATAAGCCTCTGCAAATGAGATTTCTAATGGAAACACCAAATCAACTTTTACTAACTAGAATGTCAGGAATGTGACATTATAATAAAGTACATGGATAGATCTGTATTTGCCTTTTGCAAACACAATGAAGCTGCCTTCAGTGGAGGAGGTGCCACGGTGTTCCATTCACATCTGCTGTTTTCCAGGATAATATAACAATATTCAAACATGTAAAGCTGGCTGTTATGCATTTGCACCAGGATGACAAACTGGATTTTTTTAATCACCACCAGAATAACTTTGCGGGTTGCTGTGTGGATTGTGGCACTTCCCCCATAACCATGGGTACGGGTTTGAAGTCATCAATGATTTTTGGTGAGTATTGGTGACACCACCAGAGCAGACAGGGATTGGTTTGGCTCGTTCCTGTGTGACCCAGCAAAGGCTCAGGGTGAGCCCATTCCCCCTACACTGCTCCCCCTGCATTGCTCATTTGGGTTTGAATGTCTCCACTGCACTCAGCAGAACCTGGGATTTTTGTTGCCCTACACTTCTAATGAGCTCAGGAACCTGAGTCCAGGATGAAGCTGCAGTTTTGGCCCCCTCTAATCCAGAACATGGACAGAAGTGTTCTCTTCTCATCCTCCACCAACCTCTGCCTCAAAAATTTCCAGTGACACCTTTCTGCTTAATACCTTTGGATATTGTTTTTTTCCTGCTGTCACTTCATATTTTGTTTGATGACAGGAGAGCTCGGAGCTGTGCCCAAAAGGTGCTGTGAGGGTCAGTGCCCAGCGAGGGGAAGGGCTGGAGACGCTGAATGGCTCCAGACTGGCACTGGGAGAGGTCAGGGCTCTTTGCCACCTTCTGCAGAGAGCAGCCACCCTCCCACTGCCCCAAACAGCAAACTGGTCACACAAGCTGAGGGAAACTTAAAAGAGGGAATAATTTGTATTTGGAGTACTAAATACAGTACAAGCAAAAATTTTTGAACAAAAAGATATTGGGATGTTGGTCAAATTTATTTTATTTATGACACATTTCTCTTAATTCAATAACTGATTATTAAACTCAACATTTTTTTCCTGCTGCTATCTTTATAGTTATTTGGCTACTTCTTCATTTGAAACTTAAACCATTAATTGTTTTCATTTTATATTTTCATTTTCTATATTTTTCATTTTTAACACATTTTGAGTTTGCTTTACTGACAAATTAGAGATTTTTATTGCATGTTTGGAAAGGTACTCTGGTAACATAAAAACCAACAGAAAACACTGGGAATGTGCTTAAGAGCATTTGTGGTTACTGATATCTGAGAAATTGAGAAATTACTGTTATAATTATTACTATTGAATTACTATTCCATTTTGTAAAAGGAAAGATAAGTGAAAATAAATCTACTTCAGTTAATACAATGAAAATATGTTTGGGTCAGATCATGTTGGCAGCAGCATGTGCTGGTCCATCACAGTCCCAGCGAGAAAGGCACTCACTCTTTAAAACATCAATTAAAATTCTATTTATTAATGCTCAGCTGCAAAGTCGTGTGGTTCCCACCCTGTTTTAGTCATCACGGCCCTTGCACTTTGATTTTTTTTATGAGAAAGTGACACTTTGTGATTTCTACTGTCTCATAACTGCCACACTCACACAGGAACTTGTGCCAACTTTGTCACTTAAAGGGTTTTCTCAAGATGCCATATTTAGTGTATATTAAACTCAGATGCAAAAATCTTACAGAGTAATTGCACTCATATAGATTTAGTTCATGAGGAAGACAAAGTAGCATCTTTTCCAGAGTTAATCCTGTCTATGAAGGTTGCACAAACTATGTTGACATTTGTGGAACTGCAAATAACTTTTAAGTGAGAGGAGAAACATCCAATCCTTTCTTGTTTTTGTCCTAGGAACTCTAGTATCCCCTCTTAGTAGTAATTATGATGAAGGACTATAAAACTAACTTTGAAAGCAAGTTAGACTGGAACCCAAAATGTATAGACTTGCTTTTAAAGGAATCCCAGTCTTCACAGTGGCAGAGGAATTTTTTTGTTGGTATTTTTTTTTGTAAGTTTGCTGTATGTTTGATTTGGTTTGTTTGTTTGCAGAGGTTTTCCATTATGTTTTTTCTTTGTTTTTTTGGGTTTTTGTGTTGGTTTGTGTTTGGTGTTTGTTTGGTTGTGTTCCGTTTGTATTTTTTTTTGGGGGGGGTTGTTTTTTTGTTTTTGTTTTGTTTTTGGGTTTGGTCGGTTTTTTTGTTTGGTTTTTTTGGTTTTTGGTTTTTTGGGTTTTTTTGTTTTTGTTTTTGTTTTTTTTTGTTTGGTTTGATTTGGTTTGACCGTTTGTTTTGGTTTTTTTTCCTTAAATTTCAGAAAACCTTGGGGTGATTTTGGTACCTAAATACTTTAAACTTTTTTCAAATGTCCTCTGGCATCCTAGACATCTACCAGGAGCTGGCAGATAAAAGACCTGACAGAGCATGTCTGTGTTCCCAGGGCAGCATTTGGTGAAATGGCAGAAAACATTGACCTTTGAATACCTGAGCTGCCCCCCACACCACATGCTCTGCTGCAACAGAGTGGAATATTTTAATCAACGTACTCAGCTGAGTTTTAGAAATAAAGCAACTAATGCCACATTACATTGTATTCAGGGGGTGTAAGTCTGGAAAAAAATCTGCTTTTCATTCATAACTCCATCTGAGCAATGATCATAAGGGTTCCTGCCCTTATATTGTAGTGCTTGCTGCATCGTGTCTCACACTGCTTGTGCTTTATTTAGGGATTTTTGAGATTAGCCTAATTTTTCATGGCGATGATCCAAGCACAACATTCTCATTGGTTGAAAGAGAGGGCCCATTTAAAAAGGTCAGATATGTCAAAGATCCTTAGCTGTCATGTTTTGTGTTATAAACAGAACATTAGAGGAGCTGCATTGTTGCCCTCTCTTCATTAATATGTGTACTGAAAGAGTTTGTATCTCAAAGACTTTATTTGTATGCCAAAAGCATAAAAACACTACCAGAGAACAAAATGTCAAATGAAATATTTTTCCCATTCACACAAACATGCAGAGCCATTCCTTGAATTCAGACCCACTTGAGAGCAAATAAAAGATATCTGGAAGGCAGTGAATGCAATTACTTCTTAACACCCCTTCCTCTGGCTCCAAATGTCAAAGACACAAAGACACAAATGTTTAAATTAACCGAGAAATATTTTCACTTCTTCTGCAATATTAGCATTTAGACCCTTGCTCATTCTCTTACTATGTTATAACTTTATTTGTTTGGAAGTCCTGGAAAAGACGTTTTTATGATCAAAACTTTCAGGTCTTGAGTAATATATTCTAGGGAGGAGCTGTCACCGTGTATTAGTCTGAGAATGACAATGTTATTCTAATCGTAATCTGAAATATTATGTTATTCAGCTGCTTTCCCATTAGTGAATTTAATTGAGCCCAAAATTATGAGGCAGTTAGGTACTTCAAACACTTTGTTGTAGAATTATTTTATTCTATTTTTATAGCCTCACCTTGGCCACGTTTGTCCTTCATAGCTGATCAAAGCATGGGATTTCTATTTTTAGGAGCTTTTTGAAGAACAAAAATATCCATTTAGAAATACAAGAGTAACATTTGTTTCTAATTGCTTGAAGAAGCAAAACTTGAGAATGATGTATGATTTAATAAAGCTGAACATGCTCTGCTCCTCCATACTAAAGTGGATATTTTGGGATAACAACCCAGTACAATTACCACGGTCTTGGAAAATGCTCTGCCAGACCTCACCAGGAAGTTTTATCTGCCTAGTTTTTATTTTATGGCTATCTTTGCCTGTCTTAACCCTCTACTCCTGTAAGATTTTTCAGAAGCTTAGGCTGATCCTGATAAGATCCTGCTCAGAGCCCCATTTTGATTTCCCCTCTGCAGCACTTTTACATCGGTTCTGTTTTCTCTGCGGTATCCATTCCTTGGTGGTAGATATCAGTTTCCAACACTCTGGGTAATTTTCTACACTCCTGCTTCAGCCAAGGGGAGCAAGAACACTCTGATGCAGAGGCTGGTAACTTATTTTTAAAATCCTACATTGTACCATCACTACATCTGGGGAAAATGGTGGTGGTAAAAGTGAGTAAATTAACAACAGTCGCTCGGCTCTTTGAACAGCCAGGCTTTTGGTTAACCTCTGGATAGGGTTTGGCCCTGTGAAGGGTGATAATTCTCTCTGTGGCATTATCTCCTGGCTCAAGGAGTCATTTTAGGATTCTGTGATGCTCCTGCAGGTGCTTCTTCACAGGTTTTTCTAGAATAAGCATTTGGGTGGAGGAACCTTGGAGGCTTTGACATGGGTGGAGAGGCTGTAACCTTGCCCATGGCTTTTATAAATTCCCACATGCCTGGAGCTCCTTGGGAGGGAAAATCATAAACAGAGGCTTTTCTCAGGAGTAAACCAAGCCAAAGGAATCATGCTTGCACTATTCTGCTGCCTCCATATTGCTGTCTTTTAAAACTTTTGGACGTAATTGCTCACAATTTAGACTTAACAGGAGTCACAATGGCTGTATTTTTCCTTCAATCTCTGTACCGCACATTAATGAGGTTTATAATAACTTCTGCACCCTATGAATATGTTATAAACTTAGATTCCTTGCCTCTATCACATCCTCAGTCCTATCATGCCTTGATAAATTTGACATGCCTGCTCTTGCTAAAATAATGGAATTTCCACTTTCGCTAGTACAATGAACTTTAGAAAGTGTTTAATCATAGATGTTGTGCTCTGGAGGACCTTCAAAACTCAACTAATCTGTAAAGTTGATATTCTGAAGACAAAATAGCAACTTGGTTATTAAAGGAAATTATCTGTACAGGAAAGAAAAAAGCTTTAAGTCTTTTTCTTCCCAATCTCAAGTGGTTAATGCATGACTCTGCATGAATCAGAAGGATTCATTTGATTCCTGTGCTGACCTCTTTCAGAAAATTTAATTTCTCCATCTCAAACATATTATTTTTGTCTAATACAAAAGGGTATTAACCTGAACCTTACTGCACCTTTTTACAATTAGTCACTCTTTTTTATGCATTAATCTTTTATAGTGTATGGAAGGATTAGTGTTTGAACACAATACAAAGCAAAGCCTGAATACAAAATCATTGTGGATGCTCCCCGTATTTTATTTTGTATTATAGTGAGCTGATGAAAAATTTTTGACTTCATTTAATCTCTGACTTGGTTTTGATCCCCAGGGTCAAGTATTAAAAAGTATTCTGTTTGTAGACTTAGTAAAGATCAGCAGAATGTTGTAATTACATCTGAGGGTAGGAGATAAGCTTCTATCCTTATTAAGGCTGATTATTAAAAGGATGCATATGGGTAATTCATTAATGATAATTCTGAGAACTAAGTGTCTACTGGAAGGGAACATTTGGATACCTTCCACTCCAGTTTCTTCCAAAAAGAGCCAGAGTTTGCTTTCTTACATAAACTACTCCAGAGACAAATAGGTGTAGCTGACATTAGAATTTTCTCTATTCGGCATTTAAAAAAAAAAGACTTTAAAAAATTAATCTGAAGTGGAAAGCCAGGAAATTAGATAGGAATGTTTCTAGACCTGTAAATGATGGGTCACGTCTCAGTACACTTTGTGAAACTAATTCCAAATGACAACCTTCTTTGGTTGATGACGAGAAAGAAGGAATTTTAAAACGTGGGTGATGGCACTAAATCTTTAGGGGTTTCATCTGCTTTCATGCAGCTGGAATACTGTTTGGTAGGAAACTACAGATTTTTAGGAGCTTGTGTGTGCTCTGATTTTGGCTTTGACGGTAAATTTGTGTTTTCCTATTTCTAGTATAACAAACCATTGAAAGTCTGTTTCATTTCAAAGTATGTTCCCATTTCACATGCTGGAAAAGGGATTTCTTTTCCCCACTTCAATTTCCACAATAATTTTAATAGATATTGCATGATAAAACTTTAGAGAAAATGCAGTGACATTATTTAAATTTTGAAATTCCGCTGTTTTACATGACAAGTTATTTACAAGCTTTTTTTTTTTTCTGTATTATAGCATAAGGCTACTCTTGTTGATAAAATAACATAAATTTAAATTAGAAATGGAGTGGAATTTGATTGAACTCATGAAAATGGTGAGCAGATAGTTTAAGAATTTTAGCAGTTCTTCAGTCTGTTGGAGAGATATAAAAATAACTTTGAGTTTCAATTCAGTCTCAGCCCTTCCTCTATTGCTTATTGATTTTAATATTTGAAGATAAACTTACTTCATAAGGTTAGAATTGATTAGGGCTGCATTTTGTCTGATAAAGTGGCATCTTCCTTTTCCCTGGAGTGCTGGAAGGAACTTTAATGCTTCCAGTATTAAAATTAAAATCTAAAATACCAACTAAACTAAAACAGTGACATTGTTCATATTAGAATATGCATTTATACTAAAAGCCATAAATGTTCTTTTATCGGAGGAGAAAGTGCCCTGCTGCCTTAGTGATCAAATTAATTAGGATTGCAGAAAAATAACTGAAAAGATGAGGAGAAAATTATAGGGGATGGAATGTCTTTATTCAGAGTGGTAAATGACTGGGAATTATGAACAAATTCATAAAAGCTGGGTACACACATTTGTAGAAAATTGGAAGATACCAAATGATTGCATTCATCAAATAAATTGTTTGGCAGTTTTGTTTCCAAAGAGTGGGTGTTATTAGAAGAAGTGAATGAATCCATGAATACAATCCAGATATACAGAAATTATAAGTAATGACATGAGTTCATAATTTTAATGACCTGCACTGAATATTTCCACGCATCACCTTTTGACTTTGCTACAATAATGCAGCAGGATTTGGTTGACACTGATGTGTGCAATGGAAAGGGGCAAGATACCAAAGATTATTAATATTACTGAAATGAAAATAGCATGGTTCCTGTCAGCCCAATCAACAATAATGCACACCTGTTGAAAAATATTCTATTTTATCTTAATGTATTAGAGAACAATCTGAAAGATGAGAGGTGAGTTGTAAAAACACTTTGGAAGCCACAGGGGCATAGAGTGTTGGAGTCAGTTGTGAGCCTACTATGGCCAAGTTTAAATAGTAAAAATACTGTAAATTCAATGTCACATGCTCACAAAATATTAAGAATTAGCAAAGACAAGTTCTAGCATTAATTTGGTCGATTGAATTTCAGAACAAACACTAACAATTTCTCTTTTATCCAAGGAGCTTAAACTTGTGATGTCACCTGCCTGTTGTCTCTAACCTCTTAAAAGGATTAGGTAAATCTAGAAGAAAATTTAGAATGTTTGTGAGACAAATATGCCTGAATTAATACCTGATTTTCCATGCAGTGTTATGACCAGAAAGGCTACTACTACTCAGATAAATGATGCAATTCTCCGTATTTATATGTGCTTACAAGATAGATGGATTATGAAATGATCGCTTTTGTGTATTGTTCCAAATCCAGCATAATCTGTAATACTTCATTGTTGCCAAAAGGTGATTTTAGCCTTGGAGGGATAAAGGATAAAGATGGACTTGTCTCCAGGAAAAGAAGGAACTGCCCTATTACATGTGACTTTTTAAAATAAACAAATATTCCACGTGTTTTCAAAGCAGTCCCCTATCATGTTTATAAATTTCTAGGGGTGAGTGTTAGACCTGTGATCACCAAACTCCTAATTGCATCACTTTGCTAATCATATTTCACCAGTTTCATCTTCCTGGCCACTTAGATTACTGCAAAGCTCCAGTAGGCAGAACGGGGATGTATGTCCTGCTGCTTTATAACTTGAGGATGTTAAAAAAAAAAAAATGGAATATTCAGATTACTCAGTGCAGTAATCCTTCAAACTGAGGTGGCTGAGTGGCTGCAAGAGAGTGAGGGGCTATAATTTCTGGAGGTGAGAGCTTTGAGTTTAAATTTTAGGTATTTTTCTAAAAAAAAAAAAAAGAAAAGAAAAAAAAAAGAAAAAAGTTTGAGGGTTTTGATTCTAGATTCTATAGAAAAACAATGTTCTCATTTCTTTTGGCAATTTTGAGAAACATGTTGTGATCTTTCCCCAGTATTTGTTATCTCTCTAATTAAGGGAAGAGTAATCAAAAGAGCCTTTTCTGAGGACTTTCTCTTTCTGGGTCCTTCCTATGAAAGACAATATTTTAATCCTATAGCTCCACTTTCAAGAACTCACAGGAAAGCCCCAAAAAAGTCCAGGATCTGCCTAATCAAATGGTGCTGATTATATTTGTTCCTTTATTTTGCCATTGCTGAAGATGTTTTAGCAACATGAAAACTAGAATAGAATGGTCATTTTATAAAAGTCCACTTTACATGAATACTAAAGAATTTGCATATAAATAGGTTTTTATATTTAAATGCCCCGTGGGTGAGTGTGATCCAATACCCTTCAGAAATCAAAAATCCTGAACTGTCTCATTTAAAGTTTGCCTGCTGAAAATAAGGTGGAATTAGACAGCTTTTGATTAACGTGGCATTCCTTTATGGAGGGGGCTCCCAAGACCAACAAATCACAATTCAATTAAGCTGTGCCCTGCCTGGCACTTTCAATGTGTTCTTTTTCCACTTTCTTTTCGCAGCACTCAAACTTACCCTGATATTTTCTTGATTCATTTCTCAAGGCTTCACGTGTGAAGTCCCACAAAATGAGGAACATTTCAAAAACTGGATTGAAGATCTTGCTGCTTAAGGCACAGGCATGGCCTGTGTCTGCCGCTATGTCAGCTGGTTCTTTAACAAGGAGATGAAATAATTTTTGGGCTGCATTTACATTCCCCAGTGCTTGGTTTGCTCCCCTATAATTAAAGGGTGTTCCAACTTCTGCATTGTCAAATCTTGTTTTTAAAGACTTAACACAAGGCCATGGCAGAGTTTTCCAGCAGCAAAAAGCCCAGCCCAAGGTGTGTAGATGTTCAACGGGTTAAAGACAGGGCAATCGAGCTGGAAGCCCAGGAAGCCATAGGAAGCATCAACCACAGCCCATTTGTGGGCCACAAATGCACTTAGGGGGCAATCCTTTTCACTCTTCCAGGACCTAATGACTTCTTTACTGTAAACTGTGAATTATTATTTTCCTGAGTGCATTCACACACATGCCCTCCATTATATATGTTGCAATGTTATCTCCTTAAAGGGATCTTTGCGCAGGCAACCATTTCCCATTCCCCATTCCCCATTTTCCCCATTTCCCATTTCCCCATTTCCCCATTCCCATTCCCCCATTCCCCATTCCCCCATCATTCCATTCCCCATTCCCCATTCCCCATTTTCCTCCATTCCCATTTCCTTCCCCATTCCCATTCCCATTTCCTTCCCATTTCCCATTCCTCTTTTCCCATTCCCCATTCCCCATTCCCCATTCCCCATTCCCCATTCTCCATTTTCCCCATTCCCATTCCCCTTCCCCCATTCCCATCCTCATTCCATTCCCCATTCCCCATCCCAAAGCAGCCAGTGGATGTGTCCAGCTAATCCCTTTGTGCTGATCTGCTGCATCTTCTGTGGCCTCTTCTCTGGCTCTACCTGTCTCTTTTTTTTCCAATATCTGAAGATAATTTGATAAAAGGACTGTGTGCAAACTGACTTCTACACAGCAAGTAGTTTAGCACGGCATGAAAAGGGCATTGACTTTCAACTCCAAACAAAGTGTCATTGGTTGGATTAATACCCTGCACATTTTTTGATATTCAAAATTAAATCCAGGTGGGAAAGCAGCAGCCAAGGGGAGACCACAGGAAATTTCCACGGTGGCGCTTGCTGAGAGGAATGGAACTCAGTGTTTTGGTTGGTCACTCAGTAGAGTAACCTTAGGGCAGAGAAAGTGGAAAATTAGGCAGGATTTTCCCTTTTTCTTTATTCCCTTCAGGCCAACACCAGCATGGTGGGGGACAAATATCTCCCCCAGTATCTATTTGTCCTTGGGAAGATTAATAGCAGAAAGAAGGAAGAAAAATGGAGGAATATATATTAATTTGGAAATTACATAATTGCAGGCAATTATTTTTAATTCAGCTCCGTTAGGCTGTTAGGTGTGAGGATCTGTGATGCACCCTGATGGAATCCTGTAAATGGATGCAAAGCACGACATTCCTCTTTAATCTCTGAGTCTGTATAAAAGCTTTTTTTTTTTTTTTTTTTTCACTGGGTATGTGCTGTGTATATTGGGAGCACTCAAGCTTTGATTAAACTAAATTCAATCCCCAAGTCTTTCTAATGAACTGTAAAAACTCGCTCTAATTTACATTCAAACATCACTATGCTCTCCATACTGTAATTATATTAGCAATGATCTATCTGAAGGCTTCTTGAGTTTTATAGGAATTTACTTGTAATTATAAAAATATGGAAAAGAGATAAGGCAGAGAAAATCAGGCGATAAGAAAGGAAATAAAGATAAAGAAAGAAGCTAGGAGGGGAGAAAAGAATCTGGAAGGACTTCATGAAGAGAAGAAACTGTACTAGCATGGCAATGTAGCTGCAAAACCTTGTCAGAATCACTTTCTTGCATCAATAAAATATCAAAAGAAAAGTTTTATAGCTTTATGAGAGCAACAGTCTTTCTATTTGAAGTTAAGGTCATTAGAGAACAAATAATATTTCCTATTAAGAATATTAATAAATATAGTTGCAATATAATATAATATAATTCACAGAAATTATATTCTTTTCTATGAGCAGTATGACAGTTGACATTAAGAATCTAGAAGAAGTTAAATTCTAGCTAGCTATGAAATTACCTCAATTCTAAGTCAAGTTCTTGGGATGGGTTTAGAACGCTAATCCTTTTTTTCTTTTTTCTCTCTGCTTTTGACGAACAATTTCTCATGCTCATTTCATTGAGTAACAATGTCAAAGTGTTCAAAACCCAAGCATTTCAATTATAAGCACATCCCCCCAAGATAACATCGATATAAAAGTATTTTTTATCTGATTAGGATTTAAATTGTTAACTCTTCATGGTTTTTAAATCAGATTTTGAAAACACATAGTAATAGTTCTGGTATCTTGGCAGGTTAATGTAGTATGTCATGTCATATTTCTGTCCTGTGGCATGACAGACAATACACACAGAATTCCATTGTTACTGAAAAGCATTCTGCTTCTTTGTGATGTTCAAACCATTGCAGAAATGAAAGCTACACATTAACAAAATTGCAAGGATGTGGGTCTTTTCCTGACTCATTGTAAATTAATATGATAAAATTTCAAAGTGTTATGTTATTCTCTTTTTTCTTTTAAAACTTCGTTTTTTGGTTTTTTTGTGGGTTTGTTTTTTTTCTTTTTTTTTTTTTCCTATACATTCTCTCTCTTAATGTTCATTTAGACACAGACAAATATGGTTAGACTTTGTTTTGAAATGGATTTCCTTCTTCTGTATCTTTTCTTTCTTAAGTGATTGAAAATTCTGTTTCTGAACTAAAATTTGGTGGGTTTTTCCCCTCTAGGCCGTTTACAACCATAATGTGCAGAATAAAAAAAAGAAATTTTTGAGAAAAAAAAAAAAGCCTTGTTTTGATAACATTTTTTTTCTTCTGAGGATTATACAAACCTTTCATTATCACTGATATTATTATGCTCCCAGTGTTTTTCTCTGTCTTCTTAATTCCTGTTAAGTTACTAAGAGACAAAGCAGCTCTTGAGGATCAACATAGCATTATTTCTCAAATTATTAGTCTTATTTTCTTCTTTATCACATTTTCATTCCCCTAAACCTTGCCACTAAAAGGGTCATTATTGTTGTGACAACAAGATGGGATAAGGAAAAATTTATTCCAAGTCACAGCAAGGGTTTAAGGAGAGGCTGACACAGCCAAAGGGAGTGACAAGGGCAATTAACACAATCACAGAGCTCTGGATGAACGCAAGAAATGGAAACACTCCATTTATAATTAACAATAATAACTCCTGTAAATAATGTGTGACTGGAATATTGGAATATCAGACAGGTCTCTACCTGCAGGCTTTCAGACACAGGGCACAATAATGGTAAATAACTTGCTTCTCCAGGAGAATAATTATCACTGTGTTGCCTTTCTCGACCTAGAAATGAGACTTGAGATGATTTTGTTATAGGAGGGAATATAAAAGTGGGTCTTTATTGGAGTCCAGGGACAGCATGGAAAATATCACCAAGCCTGCTCTCAGAGGGGTGAATACAGTTTGATAGATTTTAGGAAATTAGCATAATTGATAAAAACACACCAATTAGGAGGACAAGTGATGTGATTCCCCCCAGGTCAAGCCCCTTCTGGAGCCCCCCACCCTCGATCCCAGGTCTTTTGTTTATGCAAATGTGTCCTGAAGATCTTATTCTCAACCTTGGCTGCCAGGAACAACCAAAATAGGACAGAGACCTTATGCCCTCTGGGGTTGAAACTCTGGGATGTGTTTGGCCTTCACTGGGTGAAAAGGTAGGGAAAAGTACTGGGAAGTTACAGATACATAAAGGAAAAAAGGAAAAAAATCGTTCTGGCATCACCACGTGTTGCCTAATGTGACATGTTGGCCTGTTGATCCCCTGTTATTTTTTTAGCTGTATTTTTTTTTAAATTAAACTATAATGTGAATAAGTGTGTGGGGAAAGATCAGAAGCACTGGCAGTGTTAAAAGGCCAGCTGAGGGATTTGGTGCTGGCCAGGGAAAGTTCCAGCCTGGGGACCTGGTGTTAGCCAAAGTTGCCCAGGGATTCTTCAATGTAGGAATTTTTTAGTTATATAAAGAGTGGACAAGTGCAGCATTAGAAATTAGAAATTTGGGGAGCAGTGACCCTTATTTTGGTCAGCTGTACAAGTCCAGGCTATCTCCACTGATACACAAAACAGTGAGATTAACTAAACATTGCACAAAGAAATCTGTTCAAAATATTTGGATTAGGCTGCTTCCATAAATAATAGTGTAAAAAAAAAAAAAATAGAGAGAAAAAATAATTCATTCTCTTATGCCCTGAGTATACATTTTTTCATGGACAGTTAAAAGGCTTTTGAAGTTTATTTAAATATAAATTATTATGAATTAAAAACCCTAACGTGTTTTTCTGCCTTACATTAACTTAATTTGGGAATTTACATGTTAAACTGAGGGATATGAAAGACTGAAGCAGTGGAAGTTGTTTACATCTGTCTCAGCAATTGGCTTTATTTCTTTAAGATGACAGAGTGTCCTTTTTATAACGGCTATCATGCATTATTATGCAAATCCACAATGCCATATGGAAGCATAAATGATAAAATGCTCTTTCATTTAAGCCAATATAAATAGTAGTTATTGGCAAATTCATTCTTTTCATCCCTGATCGCACCTCTATAGCAATAAAGAAAAACTGAGACTACTTGTCTAAACAATCAATGCATAATTTAAAAGCAGAGTATCAAGAGCATTATCAGAAAGCCCACATACAAATAGAAATCATATTTGTGTACAAATACAAATTAACTTTGGAGGCCCCCATTTTTATGAACAAATAACAGTAATTGTTTGTATTGACATGTAACGATCTGCAGTTTGAATTATAGGAGCAGATAAATAATTTGAATTGGCAGCCAAATATTGTGCTTTAAACTTTGGGGGGGGATTTGGTAAAGCCTCAGAGTTCAGCTGTGATTGTCTGGAGAGCTTAGAGGCTTTAAGAGTCCAAGGACTGACATCAAGATTTAGCACGCTGCTTGCAGGGTCGAGAAAACCTCAATGGAAAATAAATCAATGCTGTGAGTAAAGTGTTTGGGTTTTTTTGTTTTTGTTTTTTTTTTAAATCCACTACTTAATAGGTGGAGTAAGGGGAAGTTTAGATGTCTCACTAAAGCAAATGCAGGTCAATGGCCAATTGAGAAAAAAGTAACCAAGTTTTCTTGATCCTCATACCTCAAGATGGAAAAAACTTGTGGGTCATTCACAATTAAAGTTTGTTATTATTAAAACTCAGCAAGAAAATGCTGTGACTATTTCAGCAACAAGTTTCATATTCCTTATGCACAGAATTTGGTAGCAGACCCATATTTCCAAAACAATAGGATTTAAGCCTCTTCCTTGTCAGCTGACATGAAAATCACTGAGAACCTCTTCTATATTTTTTCCTTGCTGTCATCTTCAGTCAAAGTTAACAGTGAGTTAGAGATCTCAAAAATGAGCAATTCCCTAAATTTTCATGAGAATTGATAGATACATATTAATGAGGGTCCACAGTCTGGAAAAGCCTGCAAGATAAGTTTGGATTTCCCATGTGATGTTCTGGTTCCCCAGATAGCATGTGCAGTGTTGCATTTGGGAATGATGTACTTCACAGAGGAAGGGAAAATGTATGAGAATTCAGAGCTCAAATTTGGTAACTGAAACCTCAAGGTAATGTCATTTTCTGGATTCCAAAGAGCATGAGTGAGGTATGGGGAGGAAACAACTGAGTGAGGAAGACAACAGCAAAAAATGTGATTATTGTCCCATAAAAGAAGTTTGAATTTGCCAAAAAAACCCCAGATCAATAGGGTCACACAGGTTGATGTGGAGAAGATTTTATGAAGGGTAGATGCCAGACCTCTAGCATTATGCTTGGCATCACCGAGGATCTGAAATGCTCTCTATTTTTAAGACTCTACACAAAAATACTTGAGATTCTTAACACTGAACACTGGTAAAGGTAAGAGTTGTATTTGGAAAGAATAAATAAGAACTTTGGTTGCTCCGTGTTGTACAAACATTTCCAAGTGTTCTGAAATAATGAAAGCAGTGTTGTAAGAATGACAGGCATGTCTATGAGTTAACTGAGACATTTGTGACATTTTTTATACCATAACAATCACAATAAAGAGTGATCTAGATTTGCATTTTTGATTCTTAGCCTATTTTATAATTTCCCTCTGTTTAATGGTGACTGCCTGTGTACTTGAAACTGAGGCTGTTCCTATTGACTAAAGGGAAACCTTAGGAAGATTCCTTCCTTTTATTCTGACAATAAAATGTTTTTTTTTTCAGTCCTTAAGTGGGTGTCTTCATGCCAAAGTCAAAGCCTGGCTGCAGAGCAGAGCCAGAAATTCTTATTCCCCAGTAAATTGCAATGCCATTGAGAGTGACACTGTGCTTAAACCGGGGAAAACAGGTCAAAGTGTGTGTTTATGCTTTCTTTTGTTGGTTTATAAATCTATCTGGAATGCATATTGCAAGAGCCCTGCCTTTGAGGGCTGATCTTGTAGATTGGAAGTTAGAGAAAATTCTGTGTATAATAAATAGGGTAATATTTGTGCAAATCAATTTTTGCTGGATACATTTTAACACCTTCCGTTTCAGATAGTGGGTCAATTCTTTGCCCTAGCCTAAAATTAATTATCAAATATCACAGGAGCAGCAGCAGGAGCAGTTTAAAATAAAAAAGACATTGTATCTGTGTCTACACAGGGACTGAGTGACAACACGGGGAGTATAAAATCAGAAAGACATTGCATCTTTGCAGGTTATGTGCTGCTGACATCGCCGTGGGACTGATTTGATGTGACTCCAACTCCTCAGGACAAGATTTGTCATCCCATCAATGGCATCACCCGCGCTGGTGACAGAACTGGTCATTGTGAGCGTGGGATTGAGCTCTGCAAGTCCTGACTAAACAACTTTTCGTGTCTTTGCAGCTGGTTAAATGGAGTGATAAAAATCTCTGATTTCCAAACTGCAGTTTCAAGAAGATTAAAACCACAGCAATACTCCACTGGCAGTCTCTTTGCAAAATAAGCTTTGTGTGGGATGACTTTGCGATCCAAAACCTGCAAAACTGAAATGCAGAATAGTTTTAGATGGTACCTTCTTTAAATAAGAAGGCGTGCAAAATACAGGTAATTATGTGACAGATACTTTGATCCTAATTTCAGATTTTTAACTGATTTTTCACTGAAATTTTTCAAAGTAGAAATGATCTTTAAGGCCAAAGCCTTGTCACTTTTATGCATGTCATTCAATTAAATTTAGAAGTAACACAATTAGACTACTTTTTTGAACAGTGGCTGCTGAATACGAATTATTTTTATAATATTTAGCTGGAATAACTGGGGTTTAACTTCTGTGGCATAAAAAATCAGACTTGCAGTATAGAGAGGGATAGGCTGGAGAGATTAAACCCAAAATGCAGAAGGAAACTATGGCTTCAAAATGCATGTGTTAAAGTACTTCTTCAGAACTACAGGGACTGCACAATTCCTATGGAAATTATTCAAGTGAAAGATGCCATAAAACTGAAAATAAAGGTATGATCCCACAAAAATTAGGAAGTGACTGTTCTCTCACTATTAATATACCTGTGTCATAAAAAAAGAGTATGGTCGTATGCAAAATTGCTCATTAACAGTGAAAACAGACTAATTAAGAATAAAATAAGGATCTTTTGTGCAATAGAGGATAGGAATATTTCTCCTCTTGCTCAGCTTCTCTCTTCTTGTAAGGATTTTGCCATGGATGTCCATCATTATGGTAGGATGGGGCCTTGAGTGTACCTGCTTCACTGTAATATGAGGCTTAGGACAGTTTCTGTGTTGTTAAATGCAAGATTTTCATGGCTTTTGATGGTTGTTGTGGTTTTTTTCTTTGCCATCACTCCTTTCTCTGGCAATGTTATATATATTCCCTAACTGTACAATTTTTTATATCTGGGAGTTAAGCTATTATTCAAGACTTCTGCTTGGTCTCACTTAACTAATTGCAGTAGCCATAAAAAGCTCTCACAAACTGCAAATTGCCTGCCATTATAGTCAGTTGTTTGAAATCACTGAGGCATCTCTAAATTTATGAGATCTGCAAGGATATAAACTCAAATAGTTTAAAGAAGTTGTAACTAGTCCCATAGAGTCCATCATAACTTGCTCATCAGGCTTATCTCACCACCTGTTACATTTATTTGACTTTTATAAATCTACATAAATTATTATTGTGTCTTTATGCCATGGTGTTTCACAGTAGCTCATTTTTTATGGGAAAACTGAATATCATCAGGTTGCTTTAGCATTCACACACTTTTAAACACATAAGGGCTATAGATGTGGATTTATGATTTATAACTTCAGCCCTCCCAAACCCTGTCATCAGTGGCATTATGGTTCAATTAAAATCCACCTATCAAAACAAAAACTGGCATGTGCCATATGACAAAAGCCTGTCCTGATAACACGAGCTGCAAGGCAAAGTGATGAATTGCTGCTGTGTGAGGAGCAGAGTTATAGCCTGGAGTTTGCTGCCCATGGTTTAATTAGGCAGGAGGAGATCCATCAGGGAACTGGAACTCTGATTCTGCTGAGGGTTTCTTATCTCAGGTCACTGGAAGGTGTTGGGGTTTGGGAGGGAGGGGTTTGTTCACTCCTACTTCCACAGGCAGAGCACCAATACAGAAAATTTGTAGGATTTTATTATAAAGCAAAGAGGAGAAATGGATAAAAAGGGACAATTTTTCCTTTACTACCTGAATTGTTATATAAAAAGGTGAAAACTTCCCTGCTCTAAGATTTTGCTTTAAGGGGAATAAAGTGTAGTTTGAGTTTGTGAGAAACATGAAAACCATTGAGTTGATAAATAGATCACACAGAGATGTTGAGACTGGACTGCTGAGTTGTTTTATAACTGATTTTAATAACAACTTAATAATAAGTCATAAGATTGGGTTAGCACAGGCTCCTAATGAGGGTTTTAAGTGATTTTTAGTTTAAATGTACTTGTATATAAAATAGACTTTGGGCTTCTAGTTTTAAGTTCTTCAAAAATTTTTTTCCCAGAAAAATGGTTGAAGAAGATAACAGTCTAGGTCTTAGCAACATTGAATTCTGCATTTCATCTAATGGCTTTTTGTATTTCTCAGTTGGAAAATGCTGATTAAATTAAGGTGATATAATTTGTGGAAATGTGACAATCTGAAGTAAAACTTCATTAAAAAATCAGACTGCTCCAATTTCAGAAAGAACAGTAAAATTTTCAATGAAGAACAAAACAAAAAATGAAAAAAAAAGTTATGAAATTTTAAAAAATTCTATGGAATTGCATTGCCTGCAAACATGAAAACTAAGGCTATATGAAATATTTTGTCTACAAAAATGAATTGTTTTGAATTATTTTTTGCATCTGCAGGCCTCACAGCCTACGGAACTACTTTTAACTGTGTCCAACAAAATAGTTTAGGCCAAGGGATGCTTTCATGACTCATTTTGTGCTTTCCCCCTTTGATGGTGATCTGTAGAAGTTTCTAGCTGTTTTTATGATCTCCAGGGTTCAGCTTCTTGAAATGAGCTCCTAGGAGTTTGAAACCAGAAGTTCCTTTAAGGTTTATTCCCATTCCTGTGAGGCAGGGAATCTCCTCGCAGGAATTTTCCTGTTGAGTATCTCCAGTTTTCCTTGGAGAGGGGCTCATAGAGGTGAGAATCTCTAACAGACTTTGCATGGCTGCACTCTAAAAGTGTTTTCTCCACAAATAAGCAAAATTAGGGATGTGTCCAGTGCAAACAGAAGGGGCTGTTCAGCTTGTTGAGCACATCCTATGGGCTTGACCGCGGTGCTGAAGCAGAAGTCATTGCAAAGTCAGCCTTTGCTGGTTTCTGCTGAATCCCAAAATCAACAGCCACTGACCTTATGATGAGCACTGAATTTAAACTAAATATGGGTTTTCCATGGCTTAAAGACCTAGAAGGACAATGGGAGCCATTCTTTCTTGCATGAGGAAAGGGAAGGTGCAGACAATTCCCTCATCCCTCCCTTGTGCTGGCACATTGTTCCAAGGACACCAGGGAGATGAGCTCCATGGTTGCAAATGCCAGGCGTGCTGGGGAGGAATGGGATGCATCATTTCCTTACTTCTGGCACCTTTTTTCCACCATCATTTCCACCTTCTGGATGCCTGGAGAGGAGCTGTTCTGTTCCCAGTTTTCTCAGGGGAACTGTAAATCTGTTCCTTTCCAAGCAGTACAACGTAACCCTGACTTGAACATTACAAAAACTCTTTCTGAAAATAATTATAAATAATTTAAAGACTCTCACAGTGGAAGATTAAGCTCCTGTCAAACACAGCTATTCCTCCTAATCTAAAAATTTTTAAATCCTTGTTCTTTATTACAGGCAACCATATGGAGAGGGGATGTTCCATGTAGACAGGTATTTGCAGAATTTGCCTTGAAGCAGTTTTAGGATTGAGAAATGCAGCTTCTGGAGGCCTGCCTGAAGCAATCCCTTCAGGCAAAAAACAAAAAGAAATAAAGTTGGGCTTCTGCCTTGTGCTGCTTCAGCCTGAGTGACCTCAACCTCAACAGGGACCAGCATTACCCCTGGTTCCATTTTTGTCTCAAAGAGACAGTAACAATTTTGGGCACAGACATGGAATACAATAACATTTTGTGTTACACAGGAGATCTGGCTATAAATATAAATGTTTGCCATCTCTTTTGACTTTGAGTGAATACAGCTGAAAACATCCTTATTTAACACCATTGTTCAAGAAGAATTGACATTTTTTAACATTTTCTTTAGTTCATGGGGTAAACAATTTTTTTGACTGGTAGTATTTCAAGACAATGTCTTCTTCAGCCCTGCCATTGTCTCTACACAGGCTCTAAAACCTACTGTTCTTCTTCCCAGGGTGTTCTTTTACTAAATACACCAATAACAAGAATGGAATAGTCACATTTAACTTAAGGTTTCTTTCCAAATATGGTAGTTCTTAATTTCTTTTCTTTCCTTACCCCTTGGAATGCCCTGTGTTGGTATTTTTTTTAACAACTGCACTATATTGTGCCATTTTGGTCATCTCAAAAATAATGGCTGATGGACCTTCCATTGACCAGGTACTAAAATATAATATTGTAAATCTATCCTTAAAATTGGGATGATTGTTAACATGACATTATTATTTCTTCTTGTATCTACTAAACAGTAAGGCAAATAAATTCAGTGAAAGCATCACTAGGCTTATGCTGCCACATTGAAATAATACTAAAGGCTGGAAATGTTCAATAGAATATGTATTTTTTGCAAATTTAGGGTATGATAATTTGGCCTATGGTTGTTTTTAAAAGTGTTTGAAAGAGCTGGTTCTGACTCTGAGCTTCTAGGCTCTCCATGGCGTTTTGATTTCTGTTAAGAATTATGAGAATGTTTAATTTCTTGTTTTTCTATTGGCACATTTCTGGAATGCTTATGAAATATGATTTAGCTCTTGTTGAAGATGGCTTGGATGCATGAGGACAGACCATGCAACCTGCTCAGGTAAGACACAGCAGTTACTTTGAATTTGAGTATCATAAATAAAAGAGTTCAGTTTTTCTGGGTGTTTTGAACCAAAGACAATAATTTCCCTACATCAAAAGATGGAATTGACTGCACAGGTAATATCTTCAAAAGTGGCATTTATGATCTTATCCTTTTATCACTTTCAAAATTATTAGTGCCATTATTTTGTTGGTTATAATCCATGCCATCAACCAACTTGACCCACAGTGGGCCAAATTTTTAATGAATAGTGTTTTGCAAGGAAGTGGTGATGTAAAGTTCATAGAAAAGAAGCATTTTTAATGCTGCCTAATTCAAATTATATGATACGTTTTTAATAACTTTATTTAATGAACTAATTAAAAAAATGAGGCAAGTTAACAGATGAAATATTTTTATTTAAATATGTTTGTTTACATATATTCCACTTTTCTCAAATATGAATTAATAGCATTCCATGTCATATTAGGGATTATGTACTTTGAAACACAGTAAAAAAAAATTATTACTCTGAGCTGTATGCTGTACTAATCAAATATTGTGGATAGAGGTAAATCCATGGTTATAGGAAATACTTAAAAATGCTGACTGTAAGATAACTTTCAGAGTTTGAGGATTAATGAAATATATAAAATAAAATTGATTAGCAGTGAAAACATAAAAATTAATTTTAAATATCAGGAGATCTTTTTAAAGACAATTAACAAAGCATCTAAATGTTTATACCAAGGGAAGCAAAAAGATGGGTTTTTCCTGTCAAGATATTTCTCATTTATTTGGCAGTCAGTTACACATCATGGGAGTTAGTACTTCAAATATATGGAAGATGAGCATGGTTGTGCAATCCTCTCTTTAATGGGAACACTCCAAGTAAATGAATGTTCCTTTTGGGATAAATGAGTGAGAATCTGAGCAATATTTCTGGTTAGACACTTTCTCTGTATTGTCTTGTTGTGCTGGAGATAATCCTGGAAAAGGAATGAAAAATTAAGAGCTGTGCCAATTCTCCCTTTTGTACATCACTAACCAAAATCCTGTTAAAGTCTAAATATTGGTAAAATTTTAGTGCCCTGGTATATGTGAGATGCTGTATTTAGTAGAGTGGTTTCATAAACATTGGCTTATCATTTACTGGTGGAATTTTCTCAGCTGTTTTGTTCAATTCTCTTTGATGTTTTTGAAATTGGGCCTGATTATCTTAGGGCTTTTCTCCAGCCTGAAAAATTATATGATTCTACATAGAATTTTTGATGAATAACAAAATCTTCAGATTCTGTAGAGCCTAATTTGTTAAAAGCCAAAGCATTCCTGCCATAGCACATTTTGGTGATAAAGTTGTGTATATATATAAATATATATATGTACCTTGTGACTCAAGATCTGTATAGGCAGAATTTGCCATAAAGCAGGTCAGGAAGGATTGGGCAGCTGAATTGTTTATACCTGATGTGATTTGATCATTGCTCTTGTGCAAGAAAATGCTTATTTTTAGCAGATTATTTTGCTCCCAAATAATTCTGAATTTGACTGTAAACTGGTAGGGATGGTCTTTTTTTTTTGGAACTCCAGATGACAGAAAATAACTGTTCAAGCCCCTGATGCAATCTCCCAACAAAACACAGTTTATTGTTCTTTCAAGGCTTCTCAGCTGGGTGAATTTAAGCCATAAATTCATAACTTCAGGCATCCATGTTGTATCACCATCACTGTGAATAATTGATAGTGCTTACAAGTTTTGATGATTTACTACCTGGGCAAGCAAATATGTAAATGTCATGTATTTTTCTGGCAAAGATTTATTTAAAGACTGAAATCTATCCAGATCTTCAAAATGATAAATTTGGTACCAATTTTTTTAACAAAGCACTGTTTGTCCTTCTCTCTATGAAGTGTACTGTCCCATTCTAAAAGCACAATAATTCCAAGGAGCTGAAAGCACCTTAAGCAAACACTAGAAAAATTATACAAACTTGCAACAGGATCCCTTATAAATCAGTTCTAGTGTTCAGTTGGGTGTTTCGGGGTTTAAGGCCCAAATAGATTTGATTTAAGACTTTTACAGAAAAATTAGTCCTGGTGACTTAGTCTGTTTCCTTCCCACTCCTGGAAGTGTCCAAAGCCAGGTTGGATTTTGCAGCAGTGGTAAAAAAAAAAAATCAAGCTTGAAAGCTGCTTTTTGTTTGTAATTTGCCTTAATTTATTTTTTTTTATGTTTACTTAATAATGTTAAATATAGAGGGTTTTTTTTTTTGTTTTGTTTTTTGTTTTTTTTTAATGCCATTGTTTTCCAAAGAGAAAAGACACTAATGATGGGAATGTGCATTCAGCTCTGATTTGTCAGAGAGCCAGAAAGAGAAAATGGCATGTTCCAGTGATCAAAATGGTGCTGGTTTTGAGGAAGCAACAGAAAGTACACATGAAAAATGATTAAAGCAGATTTTGAAAGCAAAAACAATAGGAATGCTGGGGTGAAAAAAGTGTTATTGTCACTGAGCAGCCTGAGTTAATTTGTTAAGGTACTTTGTAGCACAAGGAAAGCACAGAGTATCTGTCCTAATGTTTAATTAAAGCCTTGTCCCTTAGCAGGGAATAAAAAAAAAATATTTTACTTGAAAGATGATTTAATGATCAGAAGGTGATGAAATACATATCCAGGTCAAAAGTCATCCAGATTAGCAGAACTTTGCTTCTGTTTACAGTCTGGGTACTCAGGTCACCAATCGATCAGACATCAGCAGTAATAAATATCTTTTTGACAGGAAACTGCACTGCAAGTTATTGAATGCAAGCAAGGATTTGGTTTATATAAAAACAGTGAAGAATAAGACATATTTCTAAATGGTAGCAAAGAAACCCCCACAACAATCAAAACTCAATAATAAGAGTGTTATTGTGTCCCAGTTCTCATTAATTGCCCTAATGATGTTTTCAGGAGTCTGTGATTATCTGTAGAATAAGCTAGCAGAGCACACAGCCAGCAGCAAAGAGGAAAAAAAATGGTATTTTATTTTACTGACTTTTGGAAAAATGTTGCACTTCTTATATGTCATTAGAGTGTGGGTGAAGCACAGAACACAGAATTGTTCTAGGAAGGGTCAGGGCGTGAAGGAAACCTTATAGATTGTCTATTCTAACCCTCTGCTGCAAGCAGGGACCTATTTCCCCACATCAGGTCACTCAAAACCCCATTCAGCTGCCCTTGAACTCTTGCAGTTATAGGCCATCCACAGCTCCTTTGTGCAACCTGTTCCACCTGTATCCCACCACGCTCATAATGAAAAAAAATGTTCCTTACAGCCAACCCAAATGTGCCCTTTTTCACCCTAAAACAGCTTCTCCTCATTCTGTAACTGCAGACCTTGTCAAGGGGCCTCTCATGTGCTGAAAGGCTGATTAAAGGTCTCCCTGGAGCCTTATCCTCTCCAGGATGAACAGCCCCAGCTGCCAACACCATAAAAAGTTAGGCAAGCACTTTATTTTGGGAGAAGAGTCTCTCTCTGAAAACCAGAGGGAGGGAGAGGAGTTAGCACTGCTGAGTTTCACCACTTGCATGGGTATCTGCATTGAGCTGCTGCAATGGCACAGAGAGAAGATCAAATTTTCACATCAAAAGCAGAAAATAACCTTTATCTGATCATAAATTGATACCCAATGCACAGACACCTGTCTTTCAGTGTTTGTCAGAGTGTATAAAAATCCCATATTTGACTCAGTTGAAATAAGAGCCTTTAATAGAAAATTCTCTGATCCACTTCTACTGGCGTAAGAAAAATCTTATTATAAGTCACTGACAGTTACTTTTCTGTACAGATGGCTGCTTTAAGTAATTATGTGTCATACATAATGAAGTATTGCTGAAAGTTGTTCTCGTGAGGTAATTTTTATTATCTTTATTTCACTGGCTACCAAAAGGAGATAAGAAATTTGCGTTGAATCCAGGCCTGCAGACTGCAAGATTTCTTGTTCTATGGGACAACTCTGCAGTGTTGAATTCCAAGGGGAAAAAAAAAAAAAAAAAAAAAAAAAAAAAAAACCAACCACCTTTTTCACCTTTGGTTAAAAAAGAATAGCTTCTGAAGAGCTATAGCTGATAAATAATTTTTGTTCCACAAACATGCCATTGTGGTGTTGCTGGAGAAGAAAAGCATGCAATTTGTGTGTTCCCAGGCATGCAAAAATACACATGCAGGTTTATGTGTTGATGTTTTGAATGATAAATGGTTGCTGAAACTTGAATTCTTGTATGTGTCTATTCCTAGGAAAACAGACAGAGGGACTGTATATAATTATTTATTTGAAATACACACATATTATTTAATTTTAAAATTATATTATTTAATTATGCACATTTTTATACAAGTATGTATACAAAATATACACTGTATATAAAATATATGATTTGGTTTGCTATGACCCCCTGAAATTACCCCCCTGGCTTCTTTAATGGGCTGTGATTAATATTGGGACATCTGAACCTGTCATTGCTGTGCAACGGGTACAGAACTGGTATTTTAATCAGTGGGAATCCTTAAAAAGTGTTTTTGAGGCAAACAGCAGAGACAACCTCCCTGTGTTCTTGCCTGGTATTATAGTGTGAATGAATAGAGGATCACTTAAATTTTCAGAAATGGAGGATTAAGGACTCTGCAGAGCTTCTGCTCTTTAGTGTAGTTTGTAAATCTATGCTTATAAAATTTTCTAAGGAATTATCAGGTGACAGTTGTTTGGGGAAATAGAGTTTTTTTAAAAGTGTTAAAACCCAGCAGAAGGGATTTTTTTATTAAACCAGTCCAAGTTGCAGTGTAAAAAGAATAGGAGAAGTTAATGTATTTCTACAAATGTCTAGCACTTGGAAGGAATAATTACCTGTGAGAGAGATTTCTAGGAGTGTGTGCATGAACCCCTCAAGATAAGCACTTCTTCCTTCAGGAGCTTCAAATAGAAGAAAAGAAAAAATAAAGAATCCAGTTACGTTGGCCAACTTGGTCTCAGAAAGCTCTTTACAAAACCTACCAACTTTTCTCTCCTATCTTGAAAACTTTAAATCTGTTCCTTTGACTCCACAAAATCCTACAAAAAACTCTAGCCTTTTCAGGGGTGTTTAAAAGAGCCTTTGCTAAGCCAGAATGTCATAAATGACTCTTATCTTGGAGGCTCTGAATACGATTTAGGTGTCCTCTCTTTAGGCTACATCCTTCCCTAATGGAATTTCATATTATTTTGAGTTAACTGGGATGGATCACCCTTGAAAATGTTCACCCTGCCAATTCTGCTAAGCTATGAAATGTGGATTATTATGTGAAAACAGCATTCTATCACGAAGTTATTGTACTATTATGTCTTTTTTTTTAGCAGTAAAATATATCAGAGGTTTTGCAGAAGAAACAAATATTTTAAGAAATTATAAAGGAGGCAATACTTTGAATATTTAATGAAAAAATAAAGAAAATTTAAACAAGACAGCAATGCAGCCTGGCTCTTTGGGAGATATATTTCCATTTAGTTAACAAAACTCTATCTTGGGGAAGAAAGAAATCATTGTATTTAGGAGAAAAAAACCTCCTAATTTTCACGTGTTTGGTTCAACTCAGGTTAATCTTTCTAGAGAGATGTGTTATTTATCAGACTCTGAGAACATTGGTGAATAGAACTAATGGTTTTCCTTTTTAAGGGATAAAACAATGGTTGCTGGATAATAATGGATAAAAAAATGACCTAGCAAATAGAGGGTGCCTTTCACTGGTGTTCTTGAACCAGGTGTGGAACAAAAATTAAAACCACACGACATTTCTAGTAGACTTTGATTCAAAAATTTTATTTCCATGTGTTAAGTCTGGCTAATATAAACAAAAAAGGGAGTAAATAACAGGTAAATGATGGGTCAAAGCCAATTTACAGGAGCAAGGTAAAGTCAAACTCAGATTTTTGGTCACAATTGGATACATTTTAATATAAAATGTCTTTCACTGAACTCTATATACTTAGTATGCAGGGATAGGAAGGTCCCAGGACATATTACAGCACCTTCCAGCATCTAAAGGGGACTACAAGAGGGATTCAGAAAGATGTTTTAAATGGGTGTGTAGTGATAGGAAAAACCTACAGGTCTTTTTTAAAGAGAATACACCCAGAGTTTCCTTTTCAAGGAAACCATTGTTTTACAGGAGAAAAGCTACTGGTGATTCTTTTGTTGGTGACATTTTAAAAGCAGCTCCTCACAGTGTATCTCTTACTGCTGTCATTGATGGAAGACAAATTGAAATATGAACACTGCCATGCTGGCACTCAACAGCACCAGACTGGAAAAACACACAGGCCCTAGTTCAGTTTCTGCTTTTCTTGTGATATTTAGTTCGCTTAATCAAACAGTTAAAGTCCAAGTGCATAACACTACTTACAGCTAAAATATTTGAGAAAATGCTGCTGCAGCCTGTTCAAAGTGTTTAAAGCAGTTAAGAACTGAAAGTGTACATAAAAAGGTACATACTTAAATGTGTACATAAATTAGATTTAAGAACATGGAGCTCTGCAGGTTTTGGAGTGCTTGTTAAACTGCTGCTTTCTCTGTTAATTAAAAGCTCCCACTGCCAGTTTGTTCCTGTTTTATTAAAGTGCTGCTGGAACCTCAATATGAACAAATAAATATAAGCAGTCTTCACATATGTGTGCATATACATATTAAAATACCTTGTGCTAAAAGAATTCTTTGCTTAATAATCTGCCAGAATATGCTAATCTACCAGATTGCAGTTTTCTCTGCTCATAATTTTTTTTCGTATACAATCTCACCAACTTAGGGTGATGCAGGATCCCCTATGCAAATATGAACCCACAAAGATTTATGATAAGGGCTTAGTATCAGGTATTTTAAACCCAAAACATTTAAAAACTATGTTTTAAGCATTTTTTTTTTCAAGTATACATAATTTGTATATCACAAACATAAGAAATTTTCTTGTTTTCCTGCATAATATAGGAGAATAAAGGTAGATTATTACTCATAATAACAAAATACTGTGTTACACACAAACCCTCTAGGCTATAGAGCTCATTTTTTCAGATACATCCATAAATACAGAGAAGATAAAACCCATTGCACAAGAGTCCCTACGGTCCTTGGATTTTATGGCAGCTGACACCATGCTGGGATCCAAGGCAGTGGCTATAGCATCCTTTCCTCTCTCTTTTTTCCTCTCTCCATTTCTATTCCTAATTTCTTCTTTAACTCTGGCTGATTCAAGGTTGGATGGGTTATAGTTTGCTGAGTCAATGCTTTGTGAAATGCTTTGTTTCGACCGAGATTTTTGTTTCAAATTTTGCCAAACTATAGATCTTCTAAAGGTTGCTGGTAAAGTTTGGGTTTTTTTAATATCCTGGCAACTTTTGTTGTGCTCTCCTTTTCACCACCTCAGGGAAAAAGCAATACTTAAACCCTTTTAAATAACCTTGCCAAGTGAGGACTGCTGCTCAACAGTGGTGGAAAAGGGTGACCCAATTTTTTTTTTAAATGTTTGCAGAATTTGTTGTAAATAAAGGTAAAAGAATACATACCCTACATACTCACAAAATACCTTGCTTATATCTTACCACTACAGAGGAACTGTAGTTTCAGTGATAACAACTTTGTTTGCAATTCAAAACCTGAATTAAGGAGATCCCTGCCAAAATATGTTCATTACAGACTGAACAGCACAGAGGCACATCTTTAGACTTAACAGAGGATGCTTCACATGGTTACTTTGAATACAGTGATGTAGAGATTAGCTGGAGACTTTTAATTAAAAAAAGCAGCTTTTTTTTATGAAAATTTGTAATCTGGAACTTGAGATCCTTTTGCACGTACTTTACTGTGGTTTGCACATTTCTGGACAATTAATGAGGAGAAGTTTCTGTGTAAAGTATTATCATAATTACTGTCTCCTTGTTAAAACAGCAGTTTTCTATAATGTAGGATGTGTTTTAGGCTTTTGATAATAACTGGAAAGGCTTTAAAAAAGAATTCAGTGAAAATTTGTGCTGTCAAGAGTTATTGCCAGTCTTTGATTGACTGGTGTCCCATCTCTTTAGTTACATGCTCTTTGAATGGCCTCTTATGGGTGTCTGAGTCAATTTACATTTTAGCTTTAGTTAATCCTCACAGATAATACATAAAGACAAATATTTTTAATATTTAAGTCTGTTTGAAAAATGTAATTCACCTAGAAATAGCTTTACTATCTCATATTGTAGACTTTATAGAGAAAATGGTAGTTATATTTAGTCTGCTATAAATAATGGCTTTCATTTGCCCACAGAAGAAATTTTAGTTTGCAGGTAAACCAGCAATGTGAAATATTTATTTTCCAGTACATGTACTAGAAAAATTATGAGGAAAGTCAAATTACTTCACAGAAGTTGGGGAAAATGCCCAACATTTAGCACTCAAGGAAACAAGTTGATAAAAATTAAAAGTTTATGTCCAGGATCATTCTGAACTTTCACTCTAGAGATCTGGTTTTGTTTGAAATTCTTCATCGCTGTTCAGGACTTTAATTATTTTGTTTCAGAATCCTGTGCATTTCCAGTCACCTTTTTTACAGGCTGTGCCCCCTAAGACAGTGGCATAAATTCATTTTGGAAATAGAGATCAAAACCAGTGGTGAACTGAATAAGCAGAAATTCTGGAGAGAGTTTCCTGTAGTAACAACCTGCACCAACCAGTGCAATTTCCTCAAAGATGATATATTTGAGCAAAGATATTCCTACTGAGATCCACTTCTACAAAAATTCCCTTTAATTTCCCTGAGAGTTCCTGAGGCTTTTCCTCCATGGGTTATAGTATCTTCCATCCCTTGCAAACTCCATGTGCCTTAGAGCGTAAATAGTGATTATTGTAACTAAGTGGAGGAAGAAATCCTTGGGAGAAAAAAAAAAAAAAAAAAAAAAAAAAAGACTGATTAGTATTTTTAGAATATTTAGATTTTTTTTTTTTCTGTAAGTATGTTAGCAAAAACTCCTAGTAAAGGGAGTTTTTAAATTGATTTCTGTTTGTCAGAGAGTCATCCTTTGAATTCCGTGGTGCAATAAGACATTACCAAACACATTTTGGTATAGGAACCTGAAGCTGCTTTAGGGAGAACTTTTGGAGCTATGCTATATTTAATAGCAGAAAGATGGGTAATTTAGCCAGTTCTAAGACAAAAAAAACTAGAATATTCCTAGAACAGAGGAAAACTGAACAAGAGTGTATCCACTATGGTTATTTTAATCACAGAATCAAAAATTCATTAAAGCTGAAAAAAATCTTATGAGATTGAAGAAACTGAAATTGAGTTCAGCTTTGACCAAACACCACCTTTTCAACTAAACCATAGCACTAAATGCTGCATCATTGAACAATTCCAGGAATGGTGACTCCACCACCTCCCTGGGCAACCTGTTTCAATGCTTAACCACCCTTTAAGTGAAATTTCTGGATCCACAGGAAATTAATTCCAGCTAGAGAGCTGGCAGTGTTCCCCACCTGCCTTCCCCGTGTTCACTTGCATCTGTTTTCTGCATTGCTTTGTGGTTTAATTCCTTTGGTGCTCTAGTTTGGGAGAGTATAACTGGGTCATAAGCAAGTGTTAACAGTCCTCCAGCTCAGAAAATAAACTCTCTTTTTTTCTTCAAAGAAGTACATGCAGTAGGTTTGTATCAAACTCCCAGGTATATGCATGTATTTTTTATGTGGGTATGTATAAATATGTATCCACATGACGTGGGGACTAAACTGGATTAAACACCTGAGTCTTTCCCATGCTTTATAAGTGTCAAAAATCCCTTTCATGTTCTTCTCCCTTCATTTCACTCCTCATTTGTCTCTGCCTTTGACCACTTTTCATCTTTTTCTCCATCTGCCAGTGCTCTTACAGCAACAAAAGCTCGCTTGTCTGAATTAAACGCCGTGGAGAGATCAGACAAAATGAAAGTTGGTCAAAACTTTGGTTCTGGCTGCAGCTGAAAAATGAGGCTACAGGCTGAGCACCAACTCACCAGCGCTGGCCCCAGGACTTTCTGGGACTCTCCTTGGCTAGAGTTCATTTCAGCTTGTTTCTGCTGTGATAGCATTTGTCTTCCTGTCAGGAGATTATTACCTGCCTTGTTCAGGCTTATCTCCATGAATAAGAAATGTGGTCGGGGTCTAGCAAACCTGTACAGTCTCTACAGAACAAGTGAAAAAAAAAAAAATCCCTTTTCTGATAACTGGGGCTGTGGGATGGTGTTGTGCATCTGTGACAGGGAAATGGTGATGATCATCAAGCTGTAGATGGGATCAGGAGGGGGAAAATGACAGGAGAGCAAACTGCTTGAACAAAAGAAAAAAAAATAGCCCTGGGCAGGTCCAATATGGAGAGAAAGAGACCCCACCATAAATGTCACATTCCTCCCAGCAAAGCCTTTGGGATGCTGCTAACAAGTTGATTCCCTTCCGAATTTCTTGATGGGTAC
Organism: Malurus cyaneus samueli; assembly: GCA_009741485.1. Classification (NCBI taxonomy): domain Eukaryota; kingdom Metazoa; phylum Chordata; class Aves; order Passeriformes; family Maluridae; genus Malurus; species Malurus cyaneus. The sequence continues at coordinate 63,157,336 of CM019217.1, forward strand.
TGTGGATTTTGGGATCCAGATGGTCACCCTCGAGGGTGAGGTATGTAACTGAAGGAAAAAAGGTTATATACCTATAAGTGAATGTATAGATAATATTTAAAGATTTTAATTGAGTTTTGGGTTTTTTTGGGGTTTGTTTTTTTTTTTGTATTCATTTGGATGGTGAATTAACAGTGCTGTAACTGGGCTAAGTGTGTCTCACTGCATTTTGATTTGACTATCAAGACCCTAAAGTATTCATAATTACTTGGATCCACTTAAAATTCATATTCCCTTTCATCCATAACAAGATCTTGAAGTGTAATACAGTTATGTTACTGATTCTTATAAAAACAATTTGGAATGATTGGGCAAGATTCCACTAGTTCATTTCTACATAAATTCCCTATAATTTCCCTGAGAGCACAGGCTTTTCCTCCATGGGTTATAGTATCATCCATCCCTTATAAACCCCATGTGCCTTAATGCATAGGTAGCTGATTATTGAAACTGTGATTTTCTTGCTGTACAAACACAAGATGTCTCGTGTCTTTTGACATCACTTGCTTTGTCTGAGACATAAAAAAAAAAAAAAAAAAAGTAAAATCAAAGTAGATCCACAGTGTGCCAGAACAGGGAAACTGAGTGGGACACCCAAGGATATTTTCCACGGGATTTGGTGCTGCTGTCTCAGGAAATGAATTGCAATCTTCATGGCACATTATGAGAAGGCACAATCAGGAAAAAAAAAAAAAATATTAAAGTTAGTTTTTAACTTGTCATAGTCCTTGGTTCTCTTCATGTTTCACTGGAAAGCTTTCCCAAGTGTGACATCAGCCACCAACTTTCCAGAGCTGACCAAAGATCAAGAGAATGTAGAGGCAAAGCATGGAAGAAAGAAAGAAAATCTGAATGAATAGACCTGAGGTTCCATGTTTCAGCAGTCACTGAAATAACTCCAGAAAAATCTGAAAACTGTCAGAAAAAAAAAAAAAATCCTAATTTTTTTCATTCTTTTTGTTTCAAACTTTCAACCAACTTGCTGTGCTGAAATTGAGACATTAGGGAATCTATAAGACAAGAAGAGCTTGCAGTCTCTGAAGTGGATCACAGAATGTAGGGTAATCCCAGTCCCAAAAAGAAGGTACATAATACAACTGATACCTCAGCACAGTAGGAACAGTACCCACAGCAATAGGGAAGGAGATATGTTTCAAAATAAGAAAGGAAATTGCTTAAAATTCAGAACCTTGGGTTAAATATTTGTTCCATTTTGTTAAGTTTTAGACATTTTAACTTTCAGGTTTACCTGTGTAGTTTAGATTTAACTCCCCTAATGTTTATTTTGGGAAAATTGAACTGAAGACTGAATTGTCTAAACTGTAGTGGGTTGAGGAGAGGGAACATAGGAGACAACTGATGCATCTGAATTACTTTCCTGAGGCCAGTACAGATACCAGTAATTGTAAATTCGTGAGATTCATATTATTTGCTCTTCAGTTACAGAGGATGGCAGTGAAGTTATTAACAACTCAGTTTTTATGTGAATTACGCATCTCTGTGGTGTTTCCTTTAGTTCTTACTATTACAGCTATCGAAGCACTACAGAACTATTTTACTCCAAAGAAATTATGCATAACATTTTTTTTTCAATATTTAGAAATATCTTCACTTTAGCTGAGGAAACATAATCCTAGTTCATGCCAAATCCCATGTTTTGCATCAAAGGAGAGTATTTGTTTCTGTGGGTATTCTACATCAGATGTTTTCTTTCCTTGCAGAGGATCCAGCCTGCACTTGGGCATTTTGGCCTTAGAACAATTCTTCGCAAAAGGTTCAGAGCAGAGTTAGCCCTATTAAAAAATGAATCATTTTCTGATTTCTTTTGTTCTGGAGAAGAATCAGCAGGGATGTCTCTTTCATCCTTCTTGATGCCTTCCATTCCCTAAAGAAGGTTGTGCAGCCATTTAAACACCAGAGATTAAATTAGGAGTGGCATCAGCATCCTAATTCTGTATCTTTTAATCTTTTTTTTTTTTTTTTTTAGTTAACTGGACTAATTCCAGAAGCCCTGGAAAAAGAATTTAAATGGCTCAGAAACAAAAGAAAACAAAACACTCACACACACAAAAAAAACAACAAAAAAAACCAAAAAAAAACAAACCCAAAAAAACAAAAAAAAAACAAAACAAACAAAAAAAAAAAAAAAAAAAACCCCCCACAAAGCACCAACCAACAAAAAACAACCGCATCAGATTGCTGTGGCAACAGGTGATGAGGCAACAGGCTTTTGCTCATCCTTTTGTACCAGATACTTGCCCTCAAAAATAAAATTAGGAAATTACAGTATTTCATGCTGATCCTTTGCTTTTAACAAAACAAGGCTGACATGTGTTGGCTGCTGTTAGCATCACATTATGGCCGTGACAGGGGAAAGGATTTTCAGAGTTAGTGATGTATTCAGCTCAGAGACACGCTGTAAGTTGTCAGAACACCAGTAGAACAGTAATGGCAATTTTCCAGCAAGAAATTCCATGTTTTTTAGGCATTTAATCAGAAAAATTCAGAGAAAACTGCTTCTGCTTTTTTTCATCCAATTGATTTACGGGAAATGTATGTTGATTTGTTGTCTTATAAACAGTCTGCACTGCCGCAGAGGGTATTGTGGCTCACACACAAAAATTGCTGGTTTTTGGAACACCTAAGTAATGAATTAAATACCCTTCACTAAAATGCAATGCAGGAAAGTCATCTGAGTCCAAAAATTAAACGTGAAGCAGATGCTTTAATGTTTCAAAGAGCTGGCAGGGTGTCATCACGCCAGTACAAGGACTCTGTCAGGACAGCTGTTCCTCACGCTGAGTCCCAGCTGCAAACGTGATGTACCTTTCTGAAAGCAATTCAGAATTGCCATAAATCCTCTGCTAATAAGTTTCTCTAAGGCTTCAAAGGGACTTTGGTATTGATTAGATTTCTGATCAAATGAGATTTCCTTACTGAAGAGGTCTCAATATACAACATATAAGAGAAATTATAGTTAATGGTCACTCTTAAAAACATTTCATTTGTCCTTACCTTGGTCACCAGGCAATGACATTTCTCCTGTATCATTTGTTTTTAGTAGAAAGAGTACTGTAATAGTTGTGCAGGATGATTGAAGATGAGACCAGACAGTAACTCCTTTGAAACAGAGCATGGAGCAGGGATAAAAAGAAGGCCAATACTTTTTATCTTTTGAGATGAGATTTTTTTATAACATTGTGTATGTCTTACTTTAGGCATTTTAAGCTTAAATATCTTATTGAATGGCACCAACAACAGATCTAAAGTCTTACAGGTCACAGAAAAAAAGAATACAAAACATCTCACAGTCCTCTTAGGTTTCTTTTTTTTTTTTATTTTTGCAAACTGCACTCCTTCTTATTTTAGCCATATAAATATTTGTCTGCAGAATCTTTGTTCTTTTCTTCTAAATTATTCTGTTTGGGAGAACTTCTGGGCATCAATCATTGCAAAAAGAACCAGCAACAGACAACAGATGACAACCATTCATCATCTGAAACAGATGATTCCAAGTCTGTCAAAGGACAATCTCTAAACTTGCATTCCTTCATCAGGAAAATCATAACCAAATTAGATTAATTTTGAAATTGTACCAGAGGGAATTTGCAAAGTAGACAGAGAAATAGAAAACAAGGTTAGTTTATTCCCCAGGGGGAGCTGCTTTGTTTGCTGCTTTGTTATGTCAGGTAGCTGTAGTGGTTTAACACTGGTCAGATTCCTGGCACCCACCAAAGCCTGTCTCTCACTCCCTTGCTGCTAGACAGGGGAAAGGAAATTTAACAAAGGACTCATGGATTGGCTTCTCACTTGATTGAAAATGGGTTGATTTCCCTTTCTTCCTGACTTCTGGGAGTGCAAAGTGTCTGTTTGGATTAGCTTTGTCTTTAGAGTTCTCTAAATCACACACAGATGTCACAATTCCTAAACTCTCTAAAGAAGTTGAACTCAATGATTGTTTCATAGCACATCTTCCACAGAAGAGGTTTTATTTAATTTGACTAAGTAGAACATAGATTCCTGTAATGTAATGCCAAAAACTATAGTAAGGACCCCAAGTTTCTAAAAAAAAAAAAAACCCTATTAAGTTTTTTGTTAGTAAACAACTAACTTTAGAACTAAAATGGTAAACTACTTTATTCACTGATTTCATCAAAAGACAAAATTATTTTGATACCATTACAGGGAAGGGGTATTTTTGAGAGCTAAAAGAGATTTGATAGCATGACCTTTTAATAGGCTGCAGCCAGTATTCTCAAACTGAGAAGGAAACAGAAAACCAAAAAGATGGCACAAATTAGACTATCCTGCTGCTGGAATGACAATAGCACTCTTAGAAATACTGTCAAAGGCAGAAAGAAGGGAAAAAAATGGGAGTAGTTAAATATTTACCATGTGAAAGCTGTAAAGGACCCAGGCATAGCACAGCTCAACTGCCCTCGATGTCTTGCCTCGGGAAGATCTGGGTTTCTTGGAACCAGAGCATAATTCTGCTTTGTAACATATCAGTGTTTCAGGGTCAAGAGACTAAGAGAGGCACAGGAGTGCATCTGTCTGGATTGTTGAAAGATTAATGGCAAAAAAGAAAGCAGTCAGAGATACCATAAAGCTGAAAAAGCACAGGCTGGAAAAAACCCTCAGCTGTGCATAACCCAGACTGAAACACTTGGCAGAAAGTCTCACTGTTAAATTTGTCATGACTCTGATTACAGAGACACTTCTCCAGCACTATTGTGGGGATTCAAGATTAGACACCAATATCAATATCAACATTGTTTTAATTATTATTTGCAAATGCTAAAAGAAATTGTGCAAGTGGCAGCCTTCTATGGAATTTGTAGGCTGGCAATTTTTGTGTGCCATTCCGTGAGATGCTAAACATCTTTCATTTGTATGAAGCCCAAAACACTGGAAGTAATCAACATTCACAATTGCATGCTCAAACCTACAAAAAGCTAGTTTGTTAGCTGGCTGGGTAGGTAGATAGATCAAAAGGTTGAACAATTTGGATTATGTAAGGCAGGCCCACATGGGCATCTTGATATGAAATTAATAACTGAAATAAATTTCCACGCCTTTCTTGCCAGATTTATCAAGGCATCCAATATTTGTGGTCATCCAAATATTCAAAAGTAATGTGTTACAAGTTTCAAAGATATGTCTTTTGTTACGCCAAGAATGCAAAAACATTTTTAAAGTTTTACTTTTACGAATTGTGTGTCCATGTTTAACCCAGGGAGAACTACTCCTAGCATACCTGATATACTTAATGCAGATTTTCCACTCAATTGTTTTGTCTTTTGGGGAGAACTGGAAACATTTTATTTTAGGCTGGATCAACAAATGGATGAGCAAAGATCATGAGCAGAGCAACAAAATGCTCACAATTCCTCTGTTGTATTGTTTTCTGTTGTGTGGAGCAGGAACAAGTTCTTTGGACATGAGCATCTCCTAGGTCAGTCAGAAGTGAGGGGATAAAGTTCTTTGGGTCAATGTTCTGCAAAAAATCAAAGTTATGGCTTTCAGCTCTTCAAATATTCATTTATACAATCTACCAACTAATATTAACATGTCCTCTGCCATTATATCTGTGCAGTGAAGGACTAAAGTGCACGAGTCTGGGAAACAGTTTGGAACATAAAATTCAGGCTGTAGAGGCACCACTCTTACAGAACACAGCTCAAAACAGAAACTTTCCTGCCAGATTGCTTTTATAGGTCCTATAAATAAAATCCCAAGTGGATTATAATATATTATGTTGGTGGCAAGAACGTGTGCCATTTCAGGGACTGGCTGTATTATTGATACCTAAAGAAAAAAAAAATAAAACATTAAAGAAGGGATCCAACATCGTTTCTGAGTGACATTAAGAAAAACAGAGGGACCAAATGCTATTAATTCACAGTTCTATGAACACATGAATTGGAAAGTAACTTTGTCTCAGTTTTCATGTAATCCTATTACTTAAAAATAGGCAATCAAGCTGGATCTAAGTACAAGCTGCATGCAGCCTAACTGCTTCTCAGAGTCATTAAGGTGAATACTTTCCTAGGAGAAAGCTCGTTATTATTTGAAAACATGAATAATTTTTTGCACGTATGTGAGGCCCAAATGTTGTTGCAATGTTGAACTGAGAAGCTTTATTGTATACTGAGTCAATAACTTTTGTGTTATTTGAAGGGCCAAGGGAATATTACAGCAAAACATGAAAGTATTAAGTGTGAGATTATATATTGTGGACTTTAGTTTTGTTTGGCTGGTTTTTTCAAAGCAGCATTACATTCTTCATTAATGCTGTAAAAAAACAATCCAGAAGTTCTCAAAGCACTTTTTTTATTGCTGTTGTATGACATTGCCTGGTTGGATAAAAACAGGTGAATGGAGAGTTCTAGTTTTCTTTTCCAGGTTTTGTCAAGGACTTGGGGAATTTCTGGTGGTGCTTTTTCCTTTTTGGTTTTGTTTTTATCATTTTTCACTATCTCATGATTACACTCACAAGTAGGGAGTAACAAAAGAAGTGCTGTGATTGTTTAATTTTAATTTTTTTTTCCTTTTAAGAATGCTGGAAAAGACACTTCTTAGCATTCCACAGAGCTAAATAAAACTGTTTTTCCTGCTTTCATTTGGAAGTATTTCACTGACAGGTTTTTGTACAAAAAATAATTCTATTTATATTAGCTTTATTCAGTCATAATGCACTTTAAGCACCATATGTTGTCCTCAGAGAGAGTTTACAGATTTCAAAAAATTAGACCTCTTTTTGGAGCTCTCAGTTATGGCATTCAATTGTTCAAACTGAATAACAATTTTGCTTTTAGATCTAAATATTGTTTTCAAAAGAGTCATTCATCAGCAATTTTTTCTTTTTTTTTTTCTTTTTTTTTTCCTTTCCTTTTCCCTTCAACTTAATCAGGATAAAATGCTTAGTTCTGTTATGATGCATTTGTGCTAAATGTGTTTAGATCCCCCTCTTTTTCTTTTTCCTCAAGGAAGAGAAAAATGGGAAACAATAGAATTTTGAAGTTATTCTTTGAGCAGATTTGAGGTAGAGAAGAAATGAACAGGAAGGATCTGAGGAACAGCAACCACTAAACAGCAAAGCTAAACCAAAATAAAACAATATAAGTATTTTAATCCAGACACAATCATTGATCCAATGTCATGGCTCAAAATGCAGCTAAAAAGAGAAGACCCACAAAGGGTGGAATAACAAAAAAATTATATGAAATTCTCTCACAAATTGTATCCCAGAATCCTATAATTTGTTGCCCAGGACTTCTGGGATCAAATTTTGGTTTGAACTTGTACTTGTGGATCCATGTAACACCTCAGCCAAATTGCCTGTAAATTACCACGAGAAACAAGCAATACTAATATCAACTCCCATGATATTTCTGATTAGGAGTCAACTGATTTTGAGGAATTGGCCATTCTAATCAGTGCTGTTTTGCTCTAAGAATGAATTATCACAAGGTCAATACTTGGTGTAAATTTATATTTGCAAGGCATTATCAGTGAAAAAATTGGAATTGTAAAAATTCAGCAGAAAACGACACAAACCCATTTCACTTTGTGCCAAAAATATAATGAGGTCTGATAATGGCAGTGGAAATTAATCCATTTTGTGACAAATCTAAGATTTTAATCTTATGAAAGGATCTCCTTAAAACCATATATAAACACTATTACAATACTGCAGGAAGGAACAGATGGCTTTTATTTTTTCCCAGAGGGAAATCTGCATGTGGATGAAGTGTAGTGTTATTAACGGTCATAAAACCATTTGCAAATATTTTAAACACAAATATTAGCATATCTCAAACTTGGCAAATGACTTCCTTTGAAAGAAACTGAATTCTGGAAATACCTTTTCCTTGGAACTAGATAGACTATGGTAATTAAGGAGTTGCTTGGTCCGTTCAGTGGAATATTCAGCTGATAGCGGTAAAAAGTGAGGAAATGAAGAATATTAATGATAAAATTTAAAAAACATTCTGCACTTCAACATTGACCTTTAAAGTGCCTCACTGTGAGAGACATCCTGCATTGACACATTTTTCTAGATTTTCCTTTATTGTCTAAATAATGAATAATACTCATTATAAAACTTATAATGAAGCAGCATAAAAATATAGCATTGCGACCCTAGCTTTGATATTTTCATTTTTTATCAGTAAAAATAGTGAACTTTTGTCACTATTCTTTTTATAAGAATTGGATACTGACTGTATTTACAGACTTTATTTGAGATTTGGTCAATTCTTAGTGAGTACTGTTAAATATCATTGACAAAATTCAACATATTTGCAGCACATGTCCGTTTTCCTTTCATGAAGAGTATCCCTATCCTATCATTGGTCCTTTCCTGATATTCCAGGGAAGAAAAAGAGAAGCAGAGTTAACCCCTGCAAAGCCAACCAGCTGTTTTGGGAGAAATATACACATAAATTAAGCTTGCTATTTTCAAAAGATATCCAAATCTAACTTTGTAATTGATTTTCTTGCAAGATTGACTCCAATTTACTGTGGATTTTTTTTTTGTTTCTCCTGATCAAAACTGTCTGGATGAAGTTGCAGATAAAGATCTTCTGTCCACTTTTCCTAACTTTAATACTAAATCTCGAAACCTCCTGAAGGACTAGTGGAAATTAGTTAAGTGGATGAAACTGGGACTGTACTCCTTCTTTTCCACCTAGTGAACTGGGTTTTTTCCTAACTCCTAACTTTAAGTAGAATAGTCTGCCAGTTACAGCTCTTTCTCACTGGAATTTTTTACACCTCCCCACTTTTAAAGTGTAACTTCTTTCTAACAAAAATCTCCCATCTTTATCTTTCTGTAACCAGTCTATCACAGGTAATCCATTAGTGAGAAATTTGATGTCAACAGAAGGAATAAAATCCCTGTAACTGCCCTGTGGCACAAATTAAACTTTTAATGGGCTAGGAGCTTTTAATGCCTTGGCTGACTGAGGGATTGGGTCCCAAGGACAGTGAGCACCACCAAAGACTTCTGCATGGGGAGAGGACTGTAACTTTGAAGAGCTGGTCGAAAAATTAATTTATTTTGAATTGACATCTGTCACAAGAATAACAAAATAGGCTCTCCTAGTGATATTTTTACCAGTGATTTTTTTTTCTCTTTCTTTGCATAAATTTAATCAATGAGAACTTCATTTTTTTTTCTGACCTGTTTTTCCTTCAGTTCCCTCTCACAAGCCACTGAAATCTCGACACTACTGCACCCCTGCTATTCACTTTTAACACTTTTAAAGCCTTCTGTGTTAATGATGAGTTTCACATCACAGAAGCAGTACTTATTCATTGTACTTTAGTAATAGTTCCACTATTTTATGTAAAAAAAAAAAAATAGATCTTTTTGCTTTTCACGGAATCACAGAAAGGAGCCCACAAGGATCATCAAGTGCAACTTTTAAGTGAATGGGCCCACATGGGGGTCAAACCCATAGTCCTGGCCTTATTAACACCACACTGTAATCAACTGAGCAAATCTCAGTGTCTTGTTCAAAGAAATTATAAGCTAGGCTTTTGCCCTTAACCTGAACCAGGAAGGCTTCTCTGATATTTAGCAAAAATGTTCCTAGCCATTTCTATGACATTTCTCAGAAGAAAAAAAATGGACTGTTAATTAGTAAAATAGCTTTTCTGACTTTAAAACACTAAGCATTTGAAATCTATGTCAAATGTATTCAGTAAATGCCCCACTTTACAATACTTGAGGAAGTGAATGTGATCTATAAAAAGGAAATAAACCAGCAAGAAGTAAAGTTGAGGTCAGAATCGCAATGCTAAAAGTGGACAATTTTGAAAAATTAAAAGCATCCAGGTCTGAAGGTTCTCACTCCTTTGTTTATGTCTAGTAAAACTGCAGGTGTTTGCAGAGGAACACAGCTGGATAATCCCCTCCTTTCTGGTGCCAACCAGCTTTGCACACTGGATGCTGGTGCAGAACTTTGAGAAATGAGCACATGCAGGGTAAGAACTTTTACAAACCTGCCTGTGTCATGCTGACCAAACTCAGCCAGGGCAGCATTCCCTGAAGAGGCAGGCATTAGCATTCTTATCACAGTTATAAAACATCATGCTGGCTCTGGTGGCTTCGTGTGGCTTTTTGGCAGAATTTTACCCCGTGACATCAGACCGAGAGGCGATGGCACAGGATTAACTCGTTGGCTTTCACCTTTCCTGGTGAGCTGGCCATATGACACCACCAGATGAGACTCCTGCCCTGCCAGCCAAAGGCAGCCTGGAGTGGTCAGCATGCCAGCAAATCCCTCCTCTGATATTTGGGCTCTCCCAGAAAAGCCTCTGAACAGATTTCTCTGTCTGTCACCACCCAGGACAGATATTGCTGTGAGGACAGATTGATTAAGTGATGGAAAATTGTTTCACTGAGGTGAAGAACTAATTTAATGTAGACACAAGGGTGTTGTATTCTTACACAAATGAATGCTCTATGCTAACTAAACTTAGGCTGTTCACACTGTAGAACATACTAAAAATGATATTTTGTTACATTAATTCAATGGTTGAGATTTTTTTTTTTGTTTGTTTTTCAGACTCTACCACACTTTTTATATTGAACGTATGAATTATTTGTAAATTGCTTTTATTTTCTCTTAGATGACCTTTCAAGCCCTCTTAGCTTCTTTCCTTGACATGTCAGAATTTATAAGCTGGTTTCCATGGATTCTCTCTATCTGGATTTTAAATTGATTTTCTACAAGTTCCTACCACTGAAATTAGATAACTTAAATATTTGTGAAAACAAATAAATGGAAATAAGGTGGTGGTCAGTCAATATTATTTTATGCAACTTTAATTTTCTGTGCACCAACCTCCATGAGACTAAAGAAGTTAATCAGCTAGGGATGTGGGATACAAATCTGTGACCTTTCAGTGGATTCTGCAGAAAAGCACCTGAAAATATCAGGTAGGTTTATTTAAACAGCACAAACTGTAGGAATATGTTGAGTTAATTATAACCCTGAATCAGTTCCAGTTCTAAATACATCTGAGCTGAGCAGGTAGGGGAAGCAGGTAAGGGATGGGAAATGGCTGATTTGTGATGAGCCCTGGAGAGGTGGATTTGCTGCTGCAGAGGAAGCTGCAGTGCATTAACTCCATCAGAGATTGAAAGGGACACCCTTCCAAGCATTTTTTGCCTCTCACAGCTTCCCACATCCCACCAGTACCAAGCCATAATGGTACAATAAATTCTCTAATGATTGCTTGCCATTTCAGCTCAGCCTCCTTAACTCTTCATCCCCGCCCATAGTTGGGATACACTGATCATGGCTCCTTGTTTTGAACATAACAAAAAGTAATTAGCCAGTGCTAAAGAACAGCCTTTCATTAGCTGATGCTCAAAAAGACAAACAGACAAGAAATTCCAGTGTCAGCACACAGAGGTGAAGGCTGTTCATTGGCTGCTGAGCAGCTGACACAGACACTTCTGTCATATGCAAAGACTCCTCGGCATCAAATTTCATTTCCACCTCCACGTTTGCCTTCATGCTGTGCTCATTTGTAGGGGCTACACTCACAGCTTATGCTGTCAGGAGAAGGCTGGTTGGCTGGCACATCTGGGAGAAGGTCAGGGGATCAAAATTCTGCCATTAGCACATCCGTGTCTCTGTCACCGCTGCGTGGGATGAACGTGTCAGCTGAGAAACATCAGCTCCAGAAGGGACAGCTGTGCTTCAAGTGATGCTCAGGACAGAATTCCCATTTTATCAGAGCACATGAAGCATAATTTCAGACAGTATCCATCATTAGAGGGGTGAGAAAAGGAAAAAAATAAATAAAATTTTAATTTTCTTCCTGGTTTTCAGTTACTACCTACTACTACCCTCTCTCCTTTTATTTGTGAGCAGTTATCTGCCACTACAGATGGCAGAGATTTCTGATGGTGTCTCAGCATATGAGGCAATTTTGGGCTAACTGTTATGAAGGAGAGACTGCATGGATAAATGTGATCAGACAGTTGCTCTTGCTTTCCTCGTGCTTCTTTCTGAACCATCCAATCTGGGAAAATGGGACTTAGTTTGCTATAACAATATTTGCAAATAATCTATATATTTTTTATAATTTTGAATATGAGCATCTCAAAAATAAGCCAGAGAAGAGAAGGAAAAACTGTTCTTATTTTTTCCACTGTCTCATTCACAATACTGTCAGTTGCAGTACTTGTTTTATTTTATATGTGTAAGTCCATTTTTCTTTCCAGAAAATATGTAGACTGCTTCAACTCCAAACCCAAGAACCTGCACTATTTATAAAATAATCAGCATTCTTTCAAAGACATGAGTTTCAACAGATTAATGTGCAGTAAGGGAAATAACTGCACATTTTTCCTCTTTTTGAGGAAATAGCTGCATTGTTTCATCCCTGTTTAACCCAGCTTTCAATTTTCACTCAGATCCCATAGCTCAGTAAAACCTCTTTCACCAAAGAAATAAAAGGAAAATAATAAAAAAACCCCAAACAAATGAAAAATAAATTCCTCCAAGGGCCAGCCTCATTGCCTATCCTTTATATGAGTTGGACCTAACTGCTTTCTATTGAGAATATAACAAAACTCCAAGTGATGAGGGCAGTAATCTAATTTTGCCTGAAGCAATCAGATAAACAAAATGCCAGAAGCAAAGTGAATATTCTGCAAAGATAATAGGTGGAAGATGAAAATCAGTCTCTCAGGGCTGGAACCAGCTCTGCCAAGGACTCAGGCAGGCACACAGCTTTTGCAGTCTCTCTCCATGTCTTGAAACATCAAAAATTATACTAAATACCAATATATAATTTTCTCCTATAATTAATTTTTCAATCCAGGCTGGAATAGTCACAGTAATTAAATTTTCCGTGAAAAATCTCAACTGTATCTCCAAAGACAATGTGGCTTGATGAAACATCAGAAATCAGAATGAAACATCTGCATGTAACAAATCCTCCTCAGGCAATAAACTTCAAAGGGCTATGAATGAAAGAGATACCTATTTATATGGGTACAATACCTCTGCATTCAACATGTGAGAGGAGCTAACAGAAGGTTATTTTCTCTTTTTAACAACACTCTCCATGTATTTCTTTAACTTTGCCCAAAGTAAATAGGCCCAAAGAGGGGATAGTGAGAATATTTAGTTTTCTTAACAGAATATTAAATAAAGAAAATAACAAAAGGATGTTCATAATGCCTTTTTGCTCCAGGAGTAGTTGTTATTTCAAGCAGAGGATATGCATTCTTAGCTGCAATCAGCAGAAGCCATGATGCCACTTTTTAAAATTAAAAACACATCATGGAGTAATGCCAGTGACAATAGAGCTCCATCACTCTCACCTTTCTCTCAGGATCCAGGGCTGGACTGAGCCACTCAGATGATTTTTCTTTAGAGTCAAAGAGGATGGGAATCTCCAGCAGCTCATCAACCACATTCCTTCTCTCACTGAGAATTTAGAGATCTCTTTGAACATGAAGCACCCTGGGCAACCACCGTACACAGTTTCCAAAGGAACCTGGAGACTGACAGGTTTGGATTGATACCACTAGGTATTTACAAAAAAACATTTCATGGGCACCTAAATACTCTGCAAAATTAGAACTGGAGCATTTCAGTCATCTGGCTAATAATTCATCTTTGTTTTAGTGCATCACTCAGGACTTTGTATTCCTTTATTACCAAAACCATGCTTAGAACTCCAAAAGTTGATCTTTACCCACAGCTATCATCGCTAGTAGGATTTCCTCTCCTCTGCTAGAGTTTCTAATAGCTTTTGAAATATGCATCTCTAGTAACCATAGTACTGGTGTGCTATGAGCTACTCTGCTAAAAGGCTTTTGAGAGATGATGTTCAAACAGACGGCTTTATCAGGGTCATGCCATTATTTGTCACTTTATGGTCTATTGGTGGGTGTGAAAGGAATGTGGGATCCACATCTTATCCAGATAACTCTCACTGTGCTATTCTGAAAAAAAAAAACAACAAAAACGAACAACAACAAACCCCCCCCACAAAAAAAAAAAAAAACAAACAAACAAAAAACAAAAACAAATATAAAGCCAAATAGAGGTGCTTCAAAGTTGCCTCTGTTTTTCATTCTGTTTCACCAAATAATTTCTTTGCAATTTCCTTGAGAGCCAAACATGTTATTTAATGGGGATGGCTTTGCAATGATCTAAAGTTACATGCTTATATGGAGTGTTTTTTTATAATTAGTACCATTATTGTTTTAGGCTCTGGTATAATTCATTAATTAGACTCCTACTTGTTGGAAGGCACCAATGAAACCCAATTTATCACAGGGTAAATATCTCTAAAAATCAACTCTAAATAGCTCTAGCAGCTCTAAATAACTAAGTGGAAATCAGGTTTGAATAAGTTTGGCTCACATTGATGGATTTATCAGGCTGAATTAGATAATGCCTGTGCTGTTCCCAGCCCCACCCAAAAGAGAAAAAGACAATTTCCCTTCTGGAAGGAGGATTGCTAACTGGAGCCCGTCAGGCCATGGACAATCTGTTGGCAGTGAGGTTCAGGGCTGGGAAATAAACTGAGCTGACACAGGAACAGCTGCAGGTCCCAACGAGGGGATGGCAGGCACAGACATGGACACAAACACAGGTTTTGTGTGTTTTAATCAGACAGCAAGTGGGCAAAGCAGGAAAATGAGTCTGCCCAATATTCTTCTTAATTTAAGAAAATATAAACATAATTCTTCCAACCTGCAAAACAGAAACGTGGTGTTTAACGATTTACCAGTCCTTTACGGACTAGCTAATTACTATTTTCTGCTGTATGTTGTTTTAATCTTTTATTTTTCCTCTTTTCTTGTATAAATCAACTTTTCTGACACTTGACTTTCTACCCTTTAAATCATGAGTGATTGCTGTGCATCTTGCTGGCCTCACCTCTGCTACCTTTGCTGCCGGAAGAGTAAATAATTCTGGGGAGGCACAGGCAGGTCCTGAGGGCTGTCAAAGGGGGATTGTTGCCACAGAAACATGTTTTAGAGGTCCAGTTAGTTTGTTTTGATTCCTTATGACCTGAGAAAGGTGGTGCTCCTCTCCTGAAGAATGAAAAACCCCAAGGCAATTGGAAAGTAACAGGACAGCAGTCCAGACACCTGCCCCACCTTTTCCTTTGACACAGGGCTGTCTAATCCCATGTTTGAAACCTGAACTCTTTTTCTAGACCAGTGCTGTAGGAAAACAATCTCACTACCAAATCTCTGCTTCCACGGGTCTCTCTATACCCACCATGCAGTCATTGTGCCGCACAGTGGCTTTGAAAACCTCTTTGCTTTGTAATAATCCATTTAACAAAAGTTTGAAATGGCTCAAAAGAAATGTGAGGCAAAAAAAAAGAAAAAATACTGCACTGAAGGAAGATGGTGATGAACCAAAGCCATGATAAAAACACAATGCAAATTAAGAGGGCACTCAACACTTGCAATGTAAGCAAGAAGCAGAACAATGTAAGCAAAAAGAATGCTCTTTTTGACAAAAGTGAGAATACCCAACTTCATACAGACTTGCATTCCTACTTCGAAAAACAAGCCTGAATTGAATAGTGTAGATGTAGGAAAAAAAATAATAAAGAGAGAGTGATTTATTTTTCATCGTGTCTCATATTCAATATTCTTACATGAAACTCATTTCATCTCGGTGCTCTTCAGAGATTTGCAGAAATTCTGTGCTATAAAATCTCCTGTGTAATCATAAAACATTCAAGTTAAACATATGCTAGAGAAAATAACAAACAAAGATATTAAATGGTCAAGAGGTCTTAAAACCATTTTTCTTTTTGCCACACAACTGTGCTTTGCAGCTGTTGTTTCTTATGATGATGAATTGTGCTGTGATCATTATGGACATCCTTTCAAGGGAGAAGATTACTTTTAACGAAGGGGAAAAAAGTCTTTGCTATTTAAAATGTTTAAAAAGTCAGGTAGTTTCAGCGAATGACAAGTAATTTGGAAATAAAATGCATCTTCTGTTCTTACCCAGATTGTTGAAGTTTGCAAATTCTTTCATTACAGCACACCTTTTTTTATCTTCCTGCTAATGCTCAGGGGACATACCCATCCCTCCTGTTGATCAAAGCTGAAATGCTGGATCTCAAACCACATTTTTAAGAGAAAATGACATTGCTCTAGGTTTTATGATTTATTCTGCCAGTAAAACTGCTGGGGAAGATCACATACTGAATGAGTGAATTCTTTAGTCTTACATTTTTTTGGGCCTGCAAGTGTGTGAGAAATCCAGAGAAAACCATGCGTAGCCTTCATTGAGCTCCTGAAACTCCACCCTACAATTTGGATTGACACCAAGCGAGAAACACCGATGATTTTTGGCATTTCCATGTTCCTGAACTGCCCCTGAGATACTGTGGAGGTCAAACTCTAAACTGGAGCATCAAAATGCTCTCCTCAGCTCTTAGCTCCAAGTGTGCTGTATCTTCACTCCAGGCTGAGACAGGATCTGTGCTTAAACCTGCTCTTTGCTGCCTGGTTTGGATGGAACTGTGATTCCTGAGCCTGCCTGGATGGATCCTCAACCTGAAGGATCAACACCAGCCTCATTTTCCTCCTACAGAAGCCCAGGAAAGAGTGAATTAGAGCGCTTCTAAGTGTAATAGCTGCAAACATATTTTCCCCAACTCCCAGCTCTAAAAAATAAAGACTCTTTTGACCTTCATCACTCAGGAAAAATAACATTCTTTGTCCATTTCTTCAAACAGGATTTTGATTAATTTTACATTTCCCTCAGTCTTCACAAATCTTAGGCAGCCCATTAGACACTTTGCACAACTTGAAAAAATAATTGACTCCTTTTGATTTACTAAAGCATGTAAAGAGCTTGGAGGTCCTATTGCAGTCAGATTACTGCTCACTGCTGTTTTCATTGCCCATTGATTAGCTTTGAAAGCAAGGTTTCCCCAAATAGTAAGATGAGAATTGGATGTGTCAGGCCTCTACCAATGTGCCTTCTAATGGATTTACACTAATTTCCCACAAAATGCCAAAAATAGTAGTGGGAAAAATTGTTATAAAACATCAAGCCATAGAAATACCTGCTTTAAATGCTCCCACTCATCCTGAAATGTCATATACACATTATAGAATGATACTGAGGAAAAGATACATGAGAAGTACATAAAATTACAGGAAAATTGTTAATTCTTTTGCTCCACCAATCTTTATTTCACTATGTACAATCAGTACCTACTATATTATATAGATTTAATTGAAAGCTGCTGTAAAGGCATGCTTCTTTTATTTAGCAACCATATATATATATTTTTTTTTTAAACAACCTATTTTTGCAGTAGGTTTTAAAACACTACAAAATAAGGAAAACTTGTCCTTTCTACCCTCCTTTCTTTGAGTTGTTCCACATGGATAGAGAAAACCTGTGTCTGTGTGCTCTGAAATGATCAGAGAGATGCACAAGTTAGCACCTCATAACCCTCCGGCCCTTCATAACCTCTCTGCCCTCTTGTCCTCTTCAAAGGAGAGGAGAAATGAAGAACAGGACACTTGTCCTTTTTGATTCCTTTTGTCATTAATCCAGCAGAACCCAAGCTTGCCAATAAAGACGTTATTTCCCCTGTCACCCTGGGAACCCTCTCCGATCATTTGGAAAGACTGGAGAGTTCCATGGCTGGAACTGGTCTGGCCAAATGACCAGTCCTCCTTTGCAGACAGAAAGGGAGAGTGAGAAGTGATCCATCTGATCACAAATGCTTTAAAGTTAGATATTGTTCTGTGAGCCATTTGTCCAGGCTGCTTTAACTCTCATACATAACAAAGAAAAGCTGACTGTGATCAAGCCCAGAAGGGTTAAGTATCACTTAAAGATACTCATTTTGAAGGTGGATGGGACAAATTTTCTCCTGAAGGTTCCTATATCTTTCCACTGACAATACAACATCCCAGCTTAGATTATGTGCATAATTTTTAGAGCTTCAGTAATTTATAGCTAGAGGACCTCAGCATTGTTTGAAGAATATGAGAGCTAAATTTAGGAAGCTGAATGGAAAGACATCTGAGGGAATAATTTGGTTTGAAAAATGAACTCTTTTTCAGGCCATGGCCAATCTGTTTCTGTTGTACTCAATATATATTTAAAGTCTGGTGATTAAAATAAACAGCATATCTCTTTCCGCCACAGATTTACAAACTCATATCAAAAGATAACTCTTTTTTAGGAATGCTAGATTTGAAAGCCTAATAAGGACAGTTCCTTGTGATATGAGACACATCCTTGAAATCCTCAATTGCTCAGTGAAGGATAAACTTTGGCATCTGCAATATCCAAAAAATCCTGGATACAGTCGGTTCATTAACTCAGTTATTGAGTTAATTATCACATATTTCAGCCAGGGAAAATAGAGAAAAAGAAAGATAATGGGATAAATAACATTAGTTAACTTTTGCCAGTCATCCCTTCATCCCGTATCTCAGCAAACACTTTCCAGTGCACGTTTCTGCACAAGGGGAATAGCACACCATCTGATAGAAACACACAAAACCTGTGTTTGTGTCCGTGTCTGTGCCTGCCATCCCCTCGTTTGGGACCTGCAGCTGTTCCTGTGTCAGCTCAGTTTATTTTCCAGCCCTGAACCTCATTGCAAACAGATTGGCCACGGCTCCTGTTAGTGATCCTGCTTCCTTCCAGGGGACAGGGCACAGACCACGCAGCACTGATTGTCTAGCAAGAACAAAAACACATTATTCCCAAAGTTATTTGATTTTAATAAGGCAGGAACTCAAGCTGACCTGTTTCCCTCTTATTTATTAATTTGAGAGTATCCACAGAAAACTAGCTTTTACCTTCAGGAAGTATGGAAAGTGGAGCATCTTGCAAATTAATTTTTAGTTCTAGGAAAAATGGAGTTTTTTATTCTGAAAAATACATATGTTCAAACACACGTTCTCTAGTGCTTGATGTTATGATCATGCATCTTCCCTAATATATATCATTATTTTGCATGGATTTTCATTATTTTGTATGGCTTTTCATTATTTTGTATGTTTTTTTTTTTTATTATTTTGTCTCCATTTTCATGCTTTGTACACCTAATTTTTTCCAAATTAACTTTTAAAAATGTTAGTTCTAGGACAACTATGTTTATCATCTACTATATGAATTGATATTGATTTTTTTCTAATTACCATATTAATTAAATGATCCAAAGAAATAGAAATAAATTAAGTCTAATTGTTTTCATTTTATCATTAATTTTGCATTTGAAAGTGTTAGTAGATCAGATTAATATTCTTTCATACATATCAAATGGCTTTGAAAAGGTGGGTAAGCACAGTTGCTGTCCCTCAGAAGTAAAGACATTGAAGTTTGTGTCCTGTATTTAACCAAATGTTAATATTTTACAGATAAAAAAAGAATTGCATTGCAGGACAATAGAATTTCAAGTACAAAGTAAATTATTAACAGTGTCTAAAATTTAATTCCATGTGTGTTAGTTCCAGCTTTAATAGTGAACAAAATTGCTCAAAAGAAGCAACAGAAATCCGTACAAATAAGTTAACAAAATGATTCATTTTAAAGACTGAATTATTGTTAAAAGGTTTAATTAAAAAAATGGTGATAAGAACAGCTGCTTGGTAATTATTAAAAATACATATGCTATAAATTAGTAATTCTTACTAGTTTATTAAAAATGGAAGGCCTGTTCCAGCATTTAATTGGCTTTAGAGGAAACAATTATGATGAATTCATTAGGTATTAGTTAATTACTAAACACAGCAATTGGCACGTACTAATTATTTTGGCTGATATCTTCCTTGGCCTAGTCCTAATCCAGAACTCCATCAGTGTATTTTATACCCATGATTACAGTTGGATTTCAGAATCCAGCTGTTTACCTAAGAAAGTGCAGTGATCTGTCATCTGAAAAACAGGAATGACAGGGGCAATTACAGAAACTCTGCCTGATTGCTGCTAACTTCACAGATGTTTTGATCTGATAAAAGAGCTCTTCCAAGTCTTGTCTGAATTTACTTCCGTCTGAAAAGAAAAAAAAAAAATCTCCTTTGGAGATAATCTATTCTGTTGCAGAGTTTACAGCGAAAAAGGCATAAACTGTAGTGACACTTATTAATACTGCTGTAAGTAACTAAAAAAACGTACAGCTCAGAATACTTTGAACTTTTTGGACTCTTTGACATTAATGCCATTCCCATGACCACATCCCACTCAGTTTGGACAGAACCATTTCTCTTATCCTCATGTATCATAGAGCATTTCAAAAGAGCAGCAAGGCACTCAAAAATAAAACATAACAGGGAGATTATTTGAGTTCTTGTGTGATTATAGTCACTGGCTTAGTGCCAGCTAATGCCACCTGAGGTGTAGTATAATTGTCCAAAACTTCAGTGCTTGTCAGGTTTTATTTGTTAAGGCTCTGTCAACATTATCATTGTAGATCCTAAGTAGCAATGATAGAAAAATTATATTCATTTTAGAGTGTATGAGTACATACAAACAGGTACATATATTTATATATATATGTATACATATGTAGCTAAGGTGTGTATATTATATGTTGTGTCTATAATATAATATGTATTTGTCTATGTACATAGAGTTTATTTATTTATGTAACAAATATATTGTTGTATAGTAGTCGTATACCCCATATAAAACTATATTGCAAATAGACTGGACATATATGGAGGTACAAAAAGATTTTTCATGTGTATATTTATATTAACTCTTTTCCCAATGTCATTTTTACCATGTGTAAAACTATATTGCAAATATACTGGATATATACGGAGGTACAAAAAGATTCTTCATGTGTATACTTATATTAACTCTTTTGCTAAAGCCACAAACACAAGCATATGTATTTTTGTCTATCTATTAATTGCAGCCTGTTTGTACCTGTTTATAAGTAGGAACCTCATTTAGATTCCATAACGAGATATCATTAATGTGTTGAATGTTAATGAAACATGACCTTATGTTTTTTACTAAAATATTTTTTACTATAATATTTTTTGTTAAAATGTTCATGGTGGATGACCTGATAACGTAATGTCTAATCAATTTATAAATAAATAGCGTCTCCACAATACCAGTACAGTATTTAACATCTGATAAATGAAGAAATTTAATAAATATTTATAGATTTATTCCTTTTCAATAGCATAGTCTACTCCAAGTTATCAGATTAACAAGAGAGGAGTAATAGATGAACTGTAGAAAAAGTAAAAGTAGAACAATAAGAGAAAAAGAGTCAAAGAATGGTGGAATAAGGAGCAGGAGAGACAAAGTGTTCTGGAATTAAGAGAGATGCAACTATGAGGTTCAAAAAATATTTAAAGGCACTATTGTGAGGTAGGGATCAACCTTCCTTACTTCAGAGGAGCTGAGATGAGGATATGTTAATCAATCTTAATGAATATTTGCTAGAAAACTGTGATGTTGAGCACACTAAGAGAACATTTTATTAACCAGTCCATGTACAATATTGCACTCATTTTTACTGACACAAAGTTCAACTCCTCTTCTCCTTTGTGTCAGCTGAGAACGGAAAGGTATCCTCCTCAGTAGGAAGTCCAGTCCATCCTAAATTCTAGAGTAATTACATTATAGTAATAAATCTATCCAAATATTTGCAGAAAGTCCCACATATTCACAAATAGCCCTTGTACACAGAGGGGAGGAGTGAGATGAGGGCTGTATTTGTATTCATGCACTCTATCATTTCAACAAGAATACTGAGTCACACTCATTCCTGGATAGAGTGAAATACCAATTTCTTCACCTGGATCCAGACTCTGCACCAGGTACTCTGCAGGAGCTGGATTACTATGACCCATCAGGATAATTTAATGGAAAAACAGGTAGCAATGGCTTCTAACATCTAAATTAAAATACAAGTGTTGCAATTCCCTGTTCAGGAGGTTCTGCTGTAAGATCTATACTAACAGGTATTTTACAGGCAAACAGAAGGGTTGGTGTTGCACTTTAAAGCCTGTATTTCTGAATGATGAATGGATGAGTGGATTTAAGCTGCTGTACCCCTAGAAATGAGGACATTGAGGTGTGCACAGGGCATGGCTGTGCATTTTTTGGGGGCGACTGGCACACCTCAAAGTGTGTATCCTAAACACACTTGGTGAGCAGCATACATTGTAGTATTTTTCCACACATTTCCCAGTTTACTAAAAAATTCTTTCTCCTTTCTCAAGAAAGAAGAAAATCCAGAAAGTGGACTTTTATCTTAAGGATTCTTTCTTTTCCCAAATCAGGCCTGAAATTTTTGTGGCCAGAGATGCCTTGAGGTAACGCATGGTGAATGTGTGAAGCAGAAAATTCGAATAAAGAAATAAAAATTGTTATGAATAAAAAAGTCTAAGAGGCAAAGAATGATTTTTGTTGGGTGTGATCAGCTGAGCACAAAGCCTGATTCAGCTGGAATGGGCATGAGAGAAGCTGTGTAAATGGGAGTAAATATGGCTATCAGCAGAAAACTAAAAATGTGCATGGAAGAGTGTGACAGGGAATATATTTGCAAGCGTATCAGCTTGCAGATTGCAAGGGGAAATTTAATTTTTGAAGCACAAAATTCCACTTCTTCAGAATAGAAAACCCCCCTTCATGAATGAGCCCTTTACCTCAAGGAAGAATTATGTATGAAAAATGAAGAATATTTGCAGGTGTGTGTTTGAAACACAGGCTTGTTTCAAACACATTGAATGTTAGGTAGATTTTTGCAAAACCTAGCTGAATTTGAGCAATGATTATATGTGGATAATATAACTTATGAGGCAACAAGGAAATTACATGGAGGAAATTTTTAGCTCTTTTTTTTTAGCAACAATAAAAACATAAGGGGAAATAAGCACATTAGAAAATAATGTAATCACAGATTTTTGCTCTGTTGAAGAGTTTAATAACAATTTTCTATACTAAGTCTAATTTTAATGAATATTTATTTTATCTGGATAGAATATTTAGGTTTTTAAGGGGAAAAGTTTATTTTTAAACTTGTCCTCAGTGTTTAAGAAGAGGCTTCTGATATCATACCTGCATTTTTATTCATAAAAATTGAGTAGTTTGCACTTCTGGAGGTTAAACAATCAGGTTTGGTTTTTTTAAATTCTGGGCTTTTCCTAATAACCCATAAGTGAGACCATACAGAGTAAGGACCAGAAAAAGTATTATGTTAAACCTTGTGGAGTTACTATTATTTATCACCAAGGATAATCAGGAAATCAAATTTCTTCAATATCAATAATATACCCAGCAAACTTAGTGTCTTACTATGACCAGCACACATAAGAACAATTTTACTTTAATTCATGATGTTATTTGACTTTATTTGATTTTATTTTATGGGGTTTTTTTCCCTTTTTTTTTTTGGTTGTTGCTGCTTGTTGTTTTTGTTTTTGTTTTATTTTGTTTTGTTTTGTTGTTCGCCACTGCAGGGAATGAAAGACCTTAAAAGAGAAAAACCTGTATAGAAGTTAATGTAGTTGTATGTATAATTTTATGCATGCCTGCACACAAATATATATGCATGTGCCAAATTGCTTTATGACAAATTGTTTTAACAGTTAACAATTACAGGATACAATTGATATCCTGCATTTCTTTTCATCAGGCTGTGGTAGGATTTCTGTTTCCATCCACATGCACCACATGCTGAACTTTTCCATCTTCTCCAAGTACACACAACTTTGAGCAAAAATTGGTTTTAACTCTATTACTGCTTCTATTTGAAGCAGAAATAGAATTTAAAGGGACATGATGTATTTTTATCACATTTAGATTATTATGAATTACAGGAGCTTGCATCCATGTTTGGGAAGCATGAGTAAAATGAGGTTGCATTTCTTGCCCCTAAAAAGATTGTTAGTACAGCCACCTTCCTATCTAATGTATTTCTGAAGAGCAGCCTGCCTTATTCACAAAGACAGAAAACCCAGAAATATAAATTAGGATTTAGATTTTTAACTCGTGCTCAATTTGGAAAACCCGATGCCAGCTGAATTTATATTTGATATTCACATTACATTCAAGGTGCAAAGAAATAGGAGCCACAACATCAATAACACAAAGCTAATGTATATGCCAGCTTCAATATTATACCTGTATTATTGGAATTCTGGGTTCAATAAAATCTCTACATTTAGCTGTGATGCAAGCCTTAATACAAAAGCTAACTTTTCACAAAATATTTGAAGACTGGTGTATCATTTATCTTAATCACCTAGACAGGCTCTGGCTATAGATTGAAATTAAGTCTTGTGAAGCAAGGAGGGGCTGCTCTAGAGATGGGGATTTTGCCATAAATAATCTCCACTGTTTGTGTCCCTGATCCCTAAACTGACATAAAGACCTGCTTGATGTGGAAGATGAGCTTCCCCTGTGGCTGTGCCCTGTGTTCATCCTCCTTCAAAAATTACAGATGGTTATGCTTCTAGTGATAAAAAAATCTGGTGCCCAAGAAGGAAAAAAAACCAAACTAATAATGAAGCATCTTCCCCACTGTAGGGACTGGTGAGAATTCAGAGCTAGAGGTATTTAAAATTTTGCTGTCACTTCCTACAAATGGAGAAGTGCTCTTTTATCAAGTATTTCTTTTGAAAACACTTAGTGGGAATTTTTTAGTGTGTGCACTTTATGTACTTGGAACAGAAATCCTTCCTTCCTTCCTTCCTTCCTTCCTTCCTTCCTTCCTTCCTTCCTTCCTTCCTTCCTTCCTTCCTTCCTTCCTTCCTTCCTCCCAGATGCATATGTTGGCTCAGAGATTTCATTTTTAATGTCAAGGTTCAAAAAATCTTCCAGATTTGTGTCTGATGGACTGATGGTGTAGGCAGAGGGTACAGGACATGCAGGAATTAAGTAATTTGAAGAGGATTACTCTTTCTGTTGAACTCTGGGATTTTCTTGGGTTCAGATAATGGATATATCTGTTGTTTAACTTCCTGCCAACAACCTTGACACAACCAAGTAGTCCTTAAAGTAGAAAACTTGTTTGTTTCAGGTTTTTTTGTGTTTTTTTTTTTTTTTTTTTTTTTTTTTTTTTTTTTGGAGGGTAGGCGTGAAATCATGGTCAAAGTGCAAAAATACAATCTCACAAGTAGCCCATTTCCTTTCTGGATTTCTCTTTGCAGTCCAAGGCATTTTTCATTTTTTGTATTTTATTTGCTGGTTACAAGATGTAAAATAATTTGCAAGATGTGTATACATGTGTCTGTGCATCTTTGTATAAAACAGAGCCCATCAATAATAATTTGCTTGCTTTTTTCTTTCTTATTTTAGTTTATGTCCTTCCCTTTTGACACCTTAATCCTTCCATAGCAATGCCACATGCAGTTTAATTTTTCTTCTCTGTATTTTAATTGCTACAATCAGTGCAAATACTTCCTCATTTAAATGTATTTCCCTCTGTGCAAGCATAAGCATACATATCTACAGAAAATAGCTTTTCCAAATGCAATTCAAGTCACTAGAGTGAAATATCTAATAGTAACTGTAACTGCTGAAGTGAAAAAAAAAAGCCAGAGCCTCACCTTGTCACAACAGATATAAAGCAGGATGGGAAATCACTGCACAGAAGCCTTTGCATTTTCCAGAATAAAATGAATGAGGAACTTCTGCATGAGTGAACTTTTTTTCAGATTTATTTTAATATTATTGGGTTCCTGATAGAGTTCAGCAAGGAAATAGCTGAGCACAGCTTCAATGTTTATTCTCATTTCAGTTCACCTCCGAGGTAAAAAATTATGTTAATTCTGTGGGCGGGGAATTGTCTCAATTGAGAAGTAATTTCTCATCTGTGAGCTTAATTAGGTTGCATACTGGTAGAAAACATCCCATGGTAAAATGGGCATCAATTCTTCCATTTCAACACCAGATTTCTCAGCAATGATTTCAGTGCAATGTTTACTTCTACAAAGATTTAATAACAAACTCTTTCTTTTTGAAATATGAAGGTGCAAATTGATGTGATGGCTCAGTTTGGTCCCAGGATTCAGCTACTCCAGATAAAAGCTTTTTTCTCTGATATTATTTTATATTTAATTTATAAATAAAAGCTAATATGCTTTTATTTTTGGATTAAAAAAACATTGCTTAGTTTAACCAACTCTTACAGAGTTTGGCACATGAGTCTGACTATGAGCTGCATTACCCTCCCATTGATAGAAAGTACTCAAAAGTTGTCAAAGTGGTCTTTGTGTAAATAAATTTGTGCATTAATTAGGTGGAATCCATGATTTTCCAGCTCCCCAAACCTTAATCTACGTGTGAGCTAATAGAAAAATTTTGTCCAGTAAAGGAAGCAGAAATTCTGTTCTGATAATCACCATGGGACTCTTACCATCAAATAACATTTCTGTGTATCTGTTTAGAGTAAACCATTGCTATTGTTGTCTTCATTCATGTCCCAGCACTACCAAAACTAGCTTCTGTTTGCTGGTTTTGTTTTTTCTTTGTGTTTCTTTGTTTGTTTGTTGGGTTTTTTGTTTGTTTTTGTTTTTTTATTTTTTCCATTTGTTTGTTTGGTTTGGTTTTTGTTTTTGTTTCGGGGGTTTTGAGGTTTTTTTTTTGTTGTTTTGGTTTTGCTTTTGTCTTGTTTGTTTGATTTTGTTGTATTTTTTGTTTATTTGTTTATTTTTGTTTGTTTTGTTGGTTTTGTTTTTGTTATTTTTTTCATATATTTTTCATAATCAAGAATAGAACTGAGACAGCTCTCTGTCCTAATGTGACTTAAAAAATCTAATTCTATTGCTTTTGGACACCATCATTCTACACAGTGACTTTATTATTTTTTGTTATCATTTTTTGCAGGTGGCAGGAATGCTTTTCATAAACGTTTTAATTTTCCTAATTTTTCAAATGTTATTTTTTCTAATTATTCAAGCAACAACAGGACTCATGATTCTACCATTCAACAATGCCCTTCTATTATTTGACAACTGGACAGCAGCTTGTATTTTCTGTCACATTCAGACAAAAAAAAATGTATTTTGGCCAGTAAATTATTCAAATCCCATGGAAAATAAAGAATCTTTTAAATTCAGAGCTTTGGATCATGTTAAACATGTCTATTAGCTCTAGAGTTTGGACTGGCAAATTTGAAAAGAACAACCAGTTCTATTGCTGCCTTACAGAAATAACTTTTGGTTCATTCTTCTAAGAGAAATCTTCTTCCAGATTGCCACATAACATGGAAAAAAATGAGAAAAAATAAATCTGAACCCAATTTTTTTTTTTTTTAAGAGGGAGAAAGAGGGAACAAAGCAATTTTAGCAGCCTCTTTTTATGTATTTACTTTGAATAAAAGGTCAGATACCAGCTATTGAATTACTCATGGAAATCTCATCCCTTAAGTTGTCTCGAGATTGCAGTCATGGCTTTCAGAACCGTGCAGTTCCACATTGTGTTTCAAGCTTTTATTATAACTATGGAAAATTGCAGTATTTTCTTGGAAAAGTGTTACTGCCTTGGATGTGGCTCTTAAGTGTGCAACTCAGCCCTGCATGAAGGACTTGAAGAAACCAGATTATTTCGAGTTGGGACACATGCTGTTGGGATAAATTGAGAGCCCTCAGCTGTATTTGCTTTTATTTAGGGCTACACAGGGTAGAAAAAAACTCTGCATATTTTTTAAAGTACAGATACTTCCTAATGTGTGATTTAAACACTCTGACAATCCTAGAAAATAATTGGTAGAATCTCATCAAATAATTTTATTGAAATTATTAGTCTCAGGTCAAAATTTAATTGCCAAAACTGGAAAATGTCACCTAAATCTAACAGAACATTTTAAAGGGCTTTCTGAACTTAAACTGACAAGGCAGAACCCGAAAAATGAATACATTGATTTTAGAACTATGCCAAATGTATAATGTAATATAATATTGCAGTAGATATCAGCAGGTGGCACTGTTACAAATATATTGATTTATCTTGTCAATTGATAACAACTGAGAGACTATGATAATAATCTTGATGTTTTAAGGTATTTTTTTTTTCCTTCCCTCATGATTTTCTCAGTGTTTTTCTCTACTTTAGTTTGTGCCTTGGAAGTGATGCTTTCAGAGAAGGCAAGTGTGTATTTCTGTGTGGTTTCCAACCTCAATATCAATTTTTCCTTACATGATGTGCTGGATTATTGGGAGAAAAACAACATCAAGAAACCCAAGGCAATTTTGCAGGTTTATTTCACAGACACGTTCTTACATTTATTTATGGATTTTCCCTGCCTGTGCCAATCCTGTTAATTACAGACCAAACTGATGTCGATTTGCTCTACCAAATCATCCCTGATCTAAAGCAGGTTGATCTCCAGGAGGTGCTTATGTCTGATTCAAGCATCAGAGACGTGGTTATCCTTTCAGGTGTGGTCTGTAGGAGAGGAGGATTAGCTTTCCACACTGATACAGTCTCTCCAGATGTACTTAGGAATAATCCCAAAAAAAACATGAGATGTGCCTCCTGCCTGACAGCAGCTGAAGGGCTGCCTGGTTGGCCTAGGAGCCTTTTTTTATTACGTAAAATGGAGTTTTAGATTAGAATTTGCATTAATGATGTTGATATCTGTGTTTTGGAGGGCGCAGGTCACAGAGGGAGTGACCACAGGCAGGTCAGAGAATTGTTTTGTTTTTACCAAGAGAGTAATTGTGTTGATGCAAGCAAAAAATTAGAGCAGGTAATGTCAATAACAGGGCAGGAAAAAGGTACAGAGGGGCAGGAGCACAAATCACCTCCTCCTCCACACTCCCTCAATGAGCAGAACTGGAAGGAGAAGCACAAAATCCCAAGGAGGGCATAAAAGCTTATCCCAAGGCATGTATTTTAGGGATAGGCCTTGAAAAAAGACATTTTTTCTAACCTCACTAGGTCAGGAGATTCTGGGATTGAGATCAAATTATCAATGAAAAAACCTGAAAATACTCCCAGCCCAGAGGAGGCTTTAGGAATGCTTTAGAAATATGTCCATCCATAAAAAAAAAAATATAAAAAAAAAAAAAAAAACCACAAAGAAACAAGCCCAAAATGAATTACTCATGGAAATCTTGGTTCTGGTGTCACCAGGACCAAGAAGAACAGCAGATGGAAAAAGAAAAAAACATGCAACAAAATTGAGGCAAAAGGCATGAAATTGAGAGTCAGGAAATCCTGAGTGACATGCTTAGAGATAAAACTCTGTCACTGATAAATCATGTAGGTAAAGGTGTGTGAGGGAGGCTGATTTAGAAGCACAGAAAGAGATAATCTGCAGTGTTACACAAGCAGTTTGTGCAGCCCTGAGTTGTGAAATCAGACACAGCTCCCACAGAAACCATCCCAAAAATACCATGCAGGAGGAATTGAGCCAGAGCAGAAACCCCTCCACACCTCACAGGTACTGATGCTTCCACCAGCCTGTGCAAATTTTCTGTCACAAATTTTGTTTCTCCTGATCTTCTTCCACTTATGAGCTCCTCCATGAGATTTTTACATGGAAACACACCTTATTGAGAGTCATTTAACACAGAAAGTAGTGAGCATTAAGGATTTTTCAGCAAGCAATCAGAATTTCTGTGCTAGCATATGTAAGTGCTATTCTTGCTTTTCAAAATAACAAACCTACCCCAGGAAAACAAACAAACAAACAAACAAACCAAAAAAACCAACAAAATCAAACCACAAGCCCCTGGCTGAACACATAGATGAATAAACTCTTCTTGTGGGTGTACTATAGGAAGATAGGACAACTTTACAGCACAGAATCTGCTCAGAGGGCTCGAGCTAAGCACAGGGCTGAGGTTCATCTTTCAGAACAGACAGAATATCCCAGTCCAGATAAAAAAAAAGTGGGATGAGCTACCTGCACTGTGGTGGTGTTATGGGAAACACTCCGAAATCATCTTCAGATGTAACAGCAGAAGAAAGGCTGGTGTTTGAGTATTTGCCAGGGCAATCCCATGGCCAGCATAACTCAGACTCAGTTAAAGATTTAATGCAGAGCAGATATAACAACACTGAATGATGATCACAAACACCCCAAAGCCTTCAAGGAGTTGGCAGAATCCCTTCAGGAGTGCACATACATTATCTGCATTCATTGCTCATCCCTTTCATGCACTGCTGTAAAATTTCCAGTGGTGGTGACAGAAAGCGGTGAAGGAAACAAGCAGCAGCTCAGGGAACAAGGGAATGTAGGCAAAACAAATTTATTCAGTTTGTGGGCTTACAGTGTGACAACACAAGAGGAGAAATGTGGGATTTGGATGTATCCAAATTGCAGGAACTGCAGAAACCATAAACCTAGCAAATGGCCAAAACCAACCAATCTGCTAAAAGTAATCCCAGCAGGAAGGATGGGTACTGACTGGTCAGATCGGGTGAAGAATGATAGTAATTTTCAATTTTTGGTTCACCCTGGGGCAGGAACAAATTTGATGGCTTATGTTTTGGAACAAGGTCAGCTAGCAAAATGTTACCACAAAAAGAGCAAAGACCGCTTGGAAACCTTACTTAAATCTTATTTGTCCAGAAAATAACTCATGACATAGTGAAAACATCATCAGGGCCAGCAAAACCCTTATCAGTGCTGAAGACAAGGAAGGGATTTCACACAGAAATAAAACTCTTTAAGCAAATTGTGTCATCATTGTAAGTGATTATTTCAGCCCTCCTCTGCACTGTGTGATTTGCATTTTGATTTTTAAAGAAGGGCCAGTTGTTTCAAGATCTTCTGCCTACAACTTCTCCATGAGTTTTTTACATGGAAACATACCTTACTGAGAGTTATTTTTTAACACAGAAACAAGTGAGCATTAAGGATTTTTCAGCAAGAAATCAGGATTTCTGTGCTAGTTTTCTCAGAGATGCCGTTTGAGAGGTAGTTTTCTCATAGGCTTTTGAAAGAAGAAAAACAATATTATATTGTGAGAATATCCTGTGCAAAATTTGCTGCTTCTCGTTACCAATGCAGTGATAACTCTCTTAAAGGGAGCACAATGTGTCTCATTCTTTTAAAGGATACCTTCAAAAGCTTTTGCTGTTCTGCTCAGTTTCTAAGATGTTTTAAATGGATTAAACTTTTTTCTTTCACCCATTCCAGGTTGCTTTCCAATCCCCTTCCAGATTGACCATGAATGCTCCCCATGATATGGCAAACCACTTCTCTTGGAAACTTTTTTTCCTCTCTCATTAAAAAAAAAAAAATAATCTCCCTTATACCCAATGTAGACCCACCCCCTTTCAGTTTAAAACCATTATTGCCCCTTGACCAGGAACTGGACCCTGGTTCTTATCAATTTGTTTTATGGAAGTTCTTCTTAAAAAGAAAAAAGCTTCCTAGTTATGTGTAGGATTCTGTGTTGGTAAAAGGTCTTGAGCATGAAGAAGCAAAAGGAACGGATGTCACTGCCTCATGCAAAGGCACTGTGTGAGCCCCAGAAACCTCTTTGCATCGTACCTTCTCTTGTCCCCACAGGATTCTGCAATTAGTTTCCTCCCCAATCTTGTTTTGTGGTTTTTCTCCTCATCTTGGTGGTATTGTGACATTTAAGAAGCAGTTAAGTCATAACAAAACATAAACTAAACCAAAAATAAATAAACCATCAAACACAAAAAAATCCCAAGCCTCAGCAAACAACAAACTAACAAAAAATTAAAAAAAAAAAAATATATAAAAAAAAAATAAACCAACCAAAACAAACACAAAATCCAAAACCCAAACCAACCAATGAAACAACAAAAAAATCCCCCCTAAAAACCCAAACAAACAAAAAACCACAGAAAATTTTACCTGTACCTCCATTTGCTCGCCAGGGAACTTGCCTGGGGAAATGACAGGGACACTGTGCTGCAGCAGCTCTGGCAAACACGAGTCCTGGCTTCTGAGCCAGATGTCACAAACATTTAAACAGCTGCCAGAGCCTTCTCAACCTGTCATCAGGCCTGACCTTAAACCCAGCTTAGTTTTTAAATGTTAGAGGGGAAAAAAAAGGTGGAAAAAATTTTAAAAAGCCCCAATAGGGTAAAGTTACACAGCTGTCTGAAATATTAAATTAAAAGGCTGAACATCTGTTCACATGCTTTTCAAACTTTAATGGTTTGGAGAGATATTCTGTTGTCTTAGATCCTTAAGAACATCTGAGACCCATGCAGCATCAGCACCTGTGAAAAATCCTCTCTCAAAACACGCAGACTCTTCAAAGCTTATTGCTCCTGCTCTTTGCCAAACATATGCTGCCCAACACCACAACAAATTATTAATAATATTTAGGTCATACTTGACTTTTGCACAGTGAATTTTCTGAGCAAGCAGCAAAACATTGCTTAAGCATCAACAAGCTTTTATTGCATGGGATCATCAATGATCATGAAATGAACCCAAGAAATTCCTGTAGAATTGGCTGCTAGGAAATAAAAAAATAAAAAAAATAAAAAAAATTAGATTGATGTGAGTTTGGTTTGCATTTGTTTTAGGTTTTGGGAGGTTTTTTTAGCTACCTTTTCCTCTTAATTAAAAAAAAAAAAAAATTAAACTAATTATTGTTTACCAGGCTCCAGCATAGTGGATAATGAACTCTTTAGCTTCCTGCCACAGGATACTATCGACACTGCTAAGGGAATTAGGAGTGGTTGTGCGATGAGAGTATTAGGGGTTCATATCAATAAGTGCAGCTTCTGCATTTAAACTATATTCTTTATATTTATATTGGCAGTCAAGCCCTCTGTTACAAAACACAAGATATAAAATAGGGAGCAGGAAATCTGCTCTCTAAACATCACTGCAATTTTAGGGCTCAATGCTTGGACTGTGCTTCTGGGACATAAAGCACAAAGATATACTTGGTATGTTTTTGCAATACCATACTGCAAGAGAAGGTAGAAAACCTGGCAAGCAAGATTTCTGTTTATATTTCTGTTTATATTTATTTCTGTTTATATTTCTGTTTTCATTTCTAATGGATTTCCATTGGAAGCATTTTTTGCCACTCCACAGGCTTTCCTTTGGTCCCAACAAATTACAGCCTTGATGCTCTGAAATTTCAGCTTTAGTTCCACATCTGAAATATTGGGGTTTTGTGTAAGGATGATCTGAATGCTGGTGATATTTCTTTCCATATGTAACTTTAAA
This sequence comes from Malurus cyaneus samueli, assembly GCA_009741485.1. NCBI lineage: Eukaryota > Metazoa > Chordata > Aves > Passeriformes > Maluridae > Malurus > Malurus cyaneus. Next base: position 63,190,513 of record CM019217.1, read on the forward strand.
AAGATAGTGCCTAAAGATGTGCTGGCTATAAGAGAAGCTGAGTTGGCTTTCTTGCCACTCATGCATTGCAATGTGGTTTTAATGTTTTATGAGATGATGATTTAAATGAAAAAATGCATACCAGTAAAAGTAAACAGGTACAATTGATAATAATGGCAATGATAATAACAGCATTAATAATGCAAATGCCACAAAAGTCTCTTCAAATTCTGTAAAAGACAAAATGCAATTTCTAACCCCCCCTATAACTATTGATAAATCTTCATTAAAAATTAAAACAATAGAATCAAAGCAAAAGATTGGAGGAGTAAAAAGCTATTGCACTTTATAAGAACTATTTAATCAGATCAACGGGGAAGCATTTTCAAAACAAACGCAAACTGTTGAGGAAGTTCAGGGTTTGGGGACATGGAGGTGTTAAAAATTAAAGAAATTGAATGAACATGAAACAGAGTAGAAAATGTTTCACATTCCTAGAAATTAATTATTTCTCACTGAAGGAAATAAACTAAGTCCTGATTATTTATACAAAGGAAGTAACATCATCAAGTATTGTTTAGTGAAAGGAAAGTTAAATTGTGAATAGAAGATTGTCACGTTGCATTATGTTTGAATTGTGGTATTTTGCATTCTCTCACACTGTCACACACACATTTACCATGCAGAGGATACTCCTACAGAATGAAAATTATTTTAAGCTCTCATTTCCTCTCATTTCCTTCTTTAAACTAATTCTAAACCAAAAAAATCAAAAGGTATGGCTTAATAATAGTGCATTAGGTACACACTGTGATAACAATCCAACAAAGGAAAGAAGAAAATTGATTTAGGAAGACAACCTTTAGGAAAGTAATTCAGTGCTGCTTGAAAGGTGAGGCTTAGGTGCAGCAAATTTCGGATATTAGGAATATTTTGGCCTCATCCATGTACACAGCTATAAGATTAGAGACAGGATGCCCTAATTTTGGGTATGGGCTGTATAATGGCCATTGTTGAGCTGTGCAGTTTTAGATGCCATTCCCCATTTCACATTTTTGATGGAAGACCTATGTGATACTCATTCCAACACTAGCACCCTCAAGTCATATTTCTTCCCCTGTCACAAAGTATTTATTTTTATCAGTAGCTTGTCATTCAAGTATGTTTTAAAAGAAATGGAAGAATGGGCAGCGATGGGACCTCTCTGAGAAACATGAAGATGGTGTCTCTCAATTTAGTGCCACTACTTGATTATTATACAATAAATAATGATACATAAATGATCAAATATCAGAAGGAGAGAGGGGATGGAAGGTATAGATGATACTGAATTTTTCACTTAGTCTCACAAAACACCCTGCTAATAACCTGGCTCTCATCCCAACCAGACACAACACATTTTGAAGTTGCCTTTCTCCCTGTCTGTGTCAGATTTGGCAGCTGTAACAAAATTAAATTTGTCTGAAACAGGTTGAAACATGGTGGACAGGCCTAATGACATGGGGGATCTTGAAGTGTGAAGCCTAAAATGATAAAGCTAAAGACATGGTAAATTCATTCCTCCATTTGTATAAATACCGAGGGAGGAAACAGAAGCTGCTATAGTAAAAATAACATTTGTAAATCCATACTGCAGTAAAAAAAATAGTTATATATATATGTGTGTGCATGTGTGTATATATATATATGTATTATATAAATATCTATCTATCTATGAAGGGTATTTAAGGTCTGCTATTCCAGGAAAATAACCCATAATGATTCTCAGCACTGACTCAGCACCTCAGCATCTGTGCAATAAGTTGCTTACAGACTTTTGTGTCATGCAGCTTGTCCCTTACCATGTTTGGCAAATAAAATTTCTCAAGTTTAAGATGAAAATGTGTTTTCCAATGGCAAGTGAGGATTCAGGATCAGACAGTTCTGGGATGATGATAAAGCCAAAGTTCTTTCTGATTTGCTGCTGATCATTCTGTAATGTAACCTACATGTCTGCATTTCCTACACAAGGAAACTCAAATCCATCACACAACTAAAAGTAAATGTTCAGTTTGGCTCTCTCCTGAAATTAGGCAGGATTGCACCTACTGTACACCTTTATTTGTGTTGTTGTGCTGCAGGGATACGGTTTGGGATTGTCCTGTGGTCAGACACTCTGTGTTTCATTTCCATCTGCATGTATATCCACGTACCAGCCTCTGTCAGATCTTCAGGCATGTGCAAAAGGAAAATTAGCAATGTGAGCCATAACTCTGCCTTCAGTGCCACAGAGGCATTTCATTGCATATTTTATCTACAGCACCTCCATATTCTGAAGCAAAAGTTTTGTTTTATCAGTATCACACATTTCTTTCAGTGGATGCTAAAGGCTCATCTGAAAAGGAATACACTCTCTACAAATAATATATGTACTGCAAATACATAAGGTCAGCAAGCACGTACAAATGTGATTTTCATGATTTATTATGCATTATAACTCCTGTTACATTCTATCAAAGCCAGAATCAATTAATGTTATCTGTTTAAGTCTACTCTCTGCACAGTGTGGCTTTGTTGTGCTCATTGATTATACGGAACCTTGTCATATACTGCAAGTGATGATTTTTTTTTTTTTTTTTAAAGCTTTAATCTTTCTTCATTAGGGGGTGCTGGACTTGATCGATCATGTAGTGATCCAAGCCAAAACCTGCTGGTTTTAAACCTCACAACAAACTGCTGCCCAGTTCTGTGAGCCAAAGCTGGGAAAAGCCATATTGCTAAATTGAGAGACATCTGACAAGGACAGGAACACTGAACAGGAGCCTGTGAGTTTCTGCTTCTTCTGTGCCTGAGTTGTGCCTGTGCCTTGCCTAGGAGCCTGAAAACCAGGCATGGCCCTGCCTTTTCTCACCTGAAAGCCCCAAATCCAAGGCTGGGGAAGCAGATCCGTGGAGAGGCCCATGGTGGTAGCTGCTGGTGTTCAATGTGGAGACCATGATGAGCTTCTGCTGTTGAGGGAGAATCAGAAATGCAGATTTCTCCTACCCCCAGAACAAGGGCTGCTTTGGGTGAAAGCACTTGCATACATTCCTCCACCCCCAAACTGTCACACTCCATAAAAGAGAGTCACAGAGGAGTGAAAGGGAATGAGGTAAGAAATTCACTCCTCTTTTGCAATTCTGAGTTTGACATGATAAATCCTGATAGTACTATCCCAGGATGCCTGCCTACTTCAGTGCACTGTGAAGGAGCTGCAGGTATCTAATCCAGTGGCAGCTGATGCTATGGGGATGAAAGGAACAATGTGCTACTGGGGCTTTTTTTGGGGAGGGCAGTGAGTTGGTAGACTGCCCGTTTCTAAAACAACAAGTTGCAAGAACACCCCAATTAAGAAATCCTGATATTCCTTCCTTTATAGTTAATTTCCTCTGATTTGGCCGTCTCATCTGGCATCCTCCAAATATGCTCTTCCTCCTTGTTCTTTCCACAAAAAAAAACCCCAAAGCATCCCACAACATCCTGGCATATCAGAGGGCACCAGTATTTGTGGGACAGAGGATGAGGGACATTTACAGTGCTACAACCCTCAACTGATGTGTTTAGTAGATGTATTTCAGGAAAGGTTGCAGAATGTGTGCTGCTTTTACCATTAGAGATGATGCTTGGCTGCTGTAAATTGGACATTTTGCAGTGTGTTTTCATAGTTCCTAAAGGGTCTTTTTGTCATGCAATTATCTAAAATCCTGTTCCCTTAAGAGGCCTGGAAATGATTGGCTTCTCTTTCGTGTGCATCAGTTTGATCACATAGAATATTGATCTTCACAAGGTTTTTCTTGTTCTGCATCACGGTAGAAGGGACCATAAATACCTGCATGTGTGTCTAAGAATGATCTTTTCTACTTCACAAAGGTAACGAGGAGGATGTAAATGATTTCATTTCAATCTGTTCTGAAATGTAAACTTTTGGGAATGCATTTGTATATCCTCTCTTTCCCCATGAATCATAAAATTGTAAGGGTTTCACAACTGCCATTCAGGTTTTATTTGTGTCTTTCTGGAACTATCAGGGGCAAGTCATGCACTGCAGTGTGAGCATGTCTAAATTTATACGTGTGTGATTTTATATTTGTGTTTGAATAACGTGCTAATCAACACTATTTCGAGATGCAAGCTCTGATCCTTATTGTTGCTAACAATATTCATACTAATGTGCAATATTCTTAACAAAGCACATCACAGGGCATTTTGCAATTCAAATACAATTAAAAAGCAATGCAACATAAATGTTTGATTTTGATTTAAAATGTGAGTGATTCAGCTCTCTGAACAGGCAAGCAAATTAAGAATATTAGAAAACAAATTCCAAATTGTCCTTTCAGAAGGTAGTGCTTTCTGCAGCTTTCCAGACTGTGAAATGGGGAACCCTGAGGCTTCCAACACACCTCAGGACCACCCTGTTACCCTCACAGCACCCAACAGCTTCATTCTGTGGCTCATTCTCAATTAAAATAGAGTTTTTGAGGTCCATCAGCTCCACCTTGATGAAGACTGTATGGTCTTCCTACCTTAACACTAAGGGTTTTATGTGATGGCAGCTCAGGTTAGACTGAAGACCACTTAATATCCTTCCTCTTAAAAAAAATCTTATGTAAAAAATATGACCCTAGCCTGAGTGAAAAGCTGATAAAGAAGACAAAGATCTAATGTTTATTTACAAACTGAAATTCCCTCTGAAGCAATCACTGAAACACACAACAGCATTGTATTCTGAGTACCATTATTATTTAAAATCTCATATCGCTTTGCCAGGCTTGAAAATGTTCCTCTTGCCTCCTGAATTCACACACACAATTAGAAATTCAGTTTTCTTCACCTTGTTATTTGACCCTGCTCTAACAGGGTCTGTCTGACATCTCTGCACTTTAGACATATAGTTTATTTTTTTCTGTTAAATAGTTTATTTCATTTGTTAAATGAAGACTTTGGAGCATTTTATACCCACAGACACCTATATATATATTTAAAATGAAAAATTTACAGCAGATTGTACTGCTTCATCCTAGTTGTTAAATTATACATTATGATATGCTGTAAACCCCTCCCAGTAGTACTCCAGATATGATATATTGGTTTTGCATATAATCTCCTCTTGGGGAGCATCTTTTCCACTTATGAGTTAAGTCACTACCTCCAGCAGAAGTTACACAATATTGGAAGAATCTAGGAAAAGTAGAGAAAAAAAATAATGGTTGCATGCCAGGAGAAATTAATGGAAGAAACTTCCCAACAGGAATTTGCCTGGTAGGCTCATCAGGGGTAAAAGGGAAGTGTAATTCCCCAGCACCTGAAAAGTATTCTTGGCAATTTGTTGCTCTGCCATATTTAGCCTCCATTAAATTTGCTGATGTTTCCAGAATTATGTCTTTCCCAGATATTTTTGTGGTAAAGACTATTATTTGGTAAGCCGTCAGGTCTCAGGATGGGAGTGAGAGGGTCCCACACTTTTTATGTTTAAAACAGAAAATCTATTTTCTGGTGATTATACAGAAGGGTTAAATTTGCTGCAATGCCAACCATGCCCATCCATGTTATGTCAACTACTCTGAATTTTTTATGTAATCTTTACATAATTTTTCAATCCATTTCAATGCCTAGAAATGTTAATGAGTTTTCAGGATGGAAAACTCAGATTGAGTTTGCATCTTCATCAGATGAAGATGACCTGTGTGCAAAGAATTTAGAGACCCAACAATGTGGGCCTGCTATTATGAGCTATTGACTGAAGGAAATGATGCCTCCTTTGGAATGATGGTAAAAGGAGTTTCTAAGTAATTCCAAAAAAATTATTGTAGAATAAAATTGATTCTTTTTTTCTCTCTTTTATGTCTTCTGTGTGGGAAGTAGGCACCCAACTTCTAGCAGAAGTAGGTGAGCCACAAATTTCAGCCTCTCAAGAGCTGACATTTACTTAAAGAAGTCTAAATTTTTCCCAATAAACATGGGCTGACACTTTCCAGTGGTTAATAAGATTTAATTTTTTTTTTCCTGGAACCCTTTTATGCCTTACAAATGCAAATTATAATGTCAATTACTAGTCAAGGCTGGATTAAACCATATTCTGCTTAAACTGATTCTGACAACAGCAAAACTTGTATGCTGGAAAAAAATAAGGGAGGAGAGAAGAAAATCTGATATAATTTTGGCCAACAATTGGACAAAAGCTGATGTAGTCATGTTAACTTAAAAAAAAATGTCTCTGGAAAGCCACAAAAGGCAGATAAATAACTTGACTAAGATCCAAACAGATAGGAAATGTTGCCTTGTCAGGCCTATGGGATTTAGCACCACTACTAATATATAACTTGAACCATTATTTAGTGTTGTACTGTCCCAAAGGTCCTCAGAAGATACATTTATACAGGATAGTCATCACACCCGTATTAAATCATGGGTGAGAATCTATTTCAATTTCTTTTTCACCTTCAGCTGTTTGAGCACAGACCATGAAGACATGATTTAGAAATCTATCGGCTGCTCCTTATATCACAAGGGTCAGACAAGTCCCTTGTTGACATAAAAAAAACAGAGACTTCAAAACCAGTCTAATTTTCCTCATTAACCCATTGGGCTATCCCTGCTGCATTTCCACTTCCATTTTGCATATTAAGATGTTACAAATACAACACAAAAATTAATTCTCTTAGCATCATGAAGGGATTTTGTTCCTTTTCCGAATCCAATTTATTCATTAGAAGATCTGAAAAACTGTATCAGAAATCGCCCTTCCCCCCTCCCCACCCTGCCACTACCAAACAAAAATAAAGCTTTTGCTTCTAACAGTCTTAAATGATGTTTGATGCTCCAGAGAGCCTTCAACATTCATTATGAAGTCAACCAGAGCTTCATTAAATATCAGTCTAGCATGTGTGTATGTGGTACTGAGCAGTGGCCCCGGGACCTCCCTCAGGCGAGTTTCCAGAGGTTTCTTTTGTCTGTCATTTCGCTTTGGCTGGGGGCGGTTATCACTTTCATCACTGACAATAGAAAACTCGTTCCTGTGTGCATTTAATTTTCATTACTCCTTGCCCCATGAAGATGACTGACACACACAGATTCCTTTTCATCTTTTAGAGTATCGTAATGAATCATTTTTTAATTCTTGCCTTGGAGCATTCTTGTATTAGCACTGCTGGATGAAATAAAAATTAAAACTGTGTACTGGTGCTGAGAAAATTTGTGGGGTTATCCTGGCCTGGTAGCAAAAGACAAACTCTCCCAGGTTCATAGAATCACAGAATTACACAGAATGGTCAAAATTGGAAGGGACCACAGTGGCTCTCCTGTTCCAACCTCCCAGCTCAAGACAAGTCATCCTAAAGCAAATGACACAGGATTGTATCCAGATGGTTCTGGAATTTTTCCAGTGAGGGAGACTCCACACTCTGGACAATCTGTTCCAGCGTGCACTCACCCACACAGCAGAGAAGCTCTTCCTCATATTCAGGTGGAACTTCCTATGCATCCTTTTCCAACTGTTTGCTCTTGTCCTGTTGCATGGCATCACCAAGCAGAGCCTGGTACATCCTCTTGATGCCCTTCTTTCAGAACTTATAGACATTGATAAAGTCCCTTCTCAGCTGTCTCCTCTCCCACTTCTGCACAGACTTTTTCTTACAGCAATAATAATAATAATAATAATCTTATTGGTAATCTTATTACCAATCTCTTTGGTAATAAGTTCCAAAAGCAATATTTGACATTCTTTTAAAATTTATTGAAAATGCAGAGTGATGTCTTTCACTGTATGTCTTTTAAACAGCGCATGTTCCAGCTCACATTGATTTATTTAAATGCCTAAATTTATTGAAAAAAGTGTAAAACACAAAGCAAAGATGTTTTCCTACAATAACCTGCAACACAGTCCTGTGTTAGGATAAAGTCAATTTTCTTTTCTTCTCTTTGTAATTTCTCAGGTGATGTGGAGATGCTAAACTTCTTAGTGTATAACAGTTTCTCTTGAATTTTTTTGGCTCCCCATATTTCGAATCTTTCCATTATTGTATAATTTTTGGCTATCTTCTCTATATGAAGACTTGCAAAATAGTCTGAGAACACAAACTAGTCTCTCTGTCAGAGCCAGGCTGGTGAAGCCTCCTTTGAGGCAACTTTCTGGATTCTGTTATGTTTGCAACAAGGATGAACTATGGCCACACATTTCAGAGACAACCAGAAGACTGACAGTAAACTTGTACCTGTACAAAGAAAACATTTGAATATTTATTCTGATTTATTCTTGCGTATAATCAGAATAAAATTGCTTTGAAATATTATCCCAGTCATTCCCAAGTATCTCACATTACAGCTCCAGAATCTTTGCTATAAAATAATAATAAAAACTCTGAGCCATGGCTTAAATTGCAAAGATTGCCATATAAAGCATATTTATCCATCTTAAATAGAGATGGATTACTTCTAGACGGCCTGAAGTAGAATATTTAGAATTCTTGCAGTTGGGTTGCAAAGATCTGAATTTTTAAACTTTCACTGTAGCCAAAAAGGGCAGTGAAATTTGAAAAAAAATCCTTCAATAAAAGTAAACCAATAAAAAAGTTGTTTGCAATTTGAAATTAGCTGTTTGCAGGAAAGGGAGACATAAAACATTGTGCCTAACCAAGCACTGAAAACAACATCCATATCTTTTCAGCACAAAAAGAAACTCAGTTTGGCACCCAGTCTCACCCAGGCTACCAAGGAACACCAAATGAAGGATTTATAATGAAGGATTTATAATGAAGGATTTCTTACATTGCAGAATCTTCACAGAGGCTGACTGGATAAATTTTATTCAAGGAAAATCTCACTTCTGAAGTTTTGCAAAACCAGATGGTGCCCCATGAAGCTGCCTTGGAGCAAAGTAGTTCTTTTATCATTTGAGAAATGCCCAACTTTTGTAGTTACATATGGAATTCTTTTTGCTTCAAGGACAGCATTTGGCAAACACGGTACACTGTGTCTATTCGTTGATCCCAACTGCCACAATTATTTCTGTTAGTCATCAGAAGAACTGGAATCCAGTATGGAAAGATCAAAGAAAAAGCATCTATTAGTTAAAAAAAAAAAAAAAAAAAAAAAAAAAAAAAAAAGAAGAAGAAAAAGAAAAAAAAGTCTTTTAATTAAATTTGCCACAGAATTCAGATTTAGTTTTGAATTCTAGAAAATACAAGCCATACAGGGAGTGTGTTATCTTTCAGACACCAAATGCCATGTTTTTTAAAAACTGAAGATTTTTTTTTAACAACAAATGTGTGATATCTACCATGTCAATTCTTTATTTATGGTATAGATGAATCAGTTGAGGTGTGTATATAGTGAGATATCAATTTACTGGAGACCTCATATCAGTAACACTTCTGTGGAAATGCACACATCTTAGAGAAGAGTCAAAAGGAATTTATGGTGGCCTGTAATTTTGGCCTGGTGCCTTGAAAACACAACCTGTTATATTTAAATAGGTCAGTGCTGCCAGACTTTTAGGGTAATTAATGTTGATTAAATCCATGTACGACTGAGAAAATATGAAGTAACAACTGGTTTGGAACTGTATCCTATGTGACATAAGTAATCAAGACAGAGAAATTTAAATGTCTTATGGATGGCCAGGTTGTGATTCAACCCTGATTGAATTTTACTTAATTGCTTTAATATTTAAACATTTTAATTACAGGCTCTTAGTTTTGCTCTGTGTGTTTTTTCTTGGTTTTTCTTTTGTTTGTCTGGTTTGAGTTTTTGTTTTGTTTTACTTTTGTTTTGGTGGTTTTGTTTTTTTAATTAAACATGACTGATGCTAGTAACTGTCACTAGCTGAGAATTAACTGTTCAACAAATAAAATAAATGAATGTGAGGAAAGGTTCCTAATATGAATTATGTACAATCAACTTAGAATTAAGCAAGAAAATAACCCTGAACTTCTGTCCAAACATCCAAACAAATGCAGCCTCATAAATAGGCTAAATATTTGGAATATATTCTAGAAGAAAAGCTCATCAAGCAGAAGATTAATGCAACAGGAATGTTTTTGTGCAGACAATTCAGTACAGAAAGCACTCCTGTAAAAACTAATTTTCAACATTACTGGGGTTGGTGTCATAGAGGAACTCTCAGAAGAAGAGCTAATCTTCCAGAATAAGAGCTAATAAACCAAAACCATTTTGTTCCCTTTTATATTTCATTGTTCTCGTTATGCCAGTGCTCAAAATATGTAGCATACTGAGTCTGCCTTCCAAAAAATTTCAATAAACAGGAATTATTTTCCTGGTTACTGTCTTCCAGGACTTTTTAACTCTGCCTAAATATGTCTCTTCTGCCCCTAATTTTCTCTGCTGTCACTGAACAGAGACAGGATCTACTAATCTTCCTATTTTGTCTTGTCTGCATTATTATGGTACAGAAAAAAAAAAAGTGTAAAATTGCACGCTTTTCCACTGAAGAGGCTGTCTGCAAAGGCCAGCAGAAGCCCTGTTCTCCTGTATCATTATGAGGAGGAAAAAAAAAAAAAGTTGTTCTGCTACGATGAACTTTTCCTCAGGTCTGCCATGAAGTGGAATTAAGGTATAAAAAGATGTAAAATTGTGAGTTGAATTGATCCAGGTAGAGTAACGCACACTGAGAGCAGAGTGGTGATTAAATGTACCCACTTCAGATCTCTGGGAGTGTCAAGGGGCCACAAGTTACATTCAAATCACGACTTCTTTGTTAACTTTGGCTTAAGGAAAAGCCAGTTAGGGCTAACTATCAAGAACTGATGTGGGGGTGAGTTCATTTCATTTGCAGCTCAAAGAGCAGACACTGACTGGATTTATTTTCCATTATTTACAATGGAAAATAAGCTCATCCCTATTCCTTTTTACATTTCACATTAATCAATTCTTTTCTCTAGCTTGCAATCATTTCATTAGTTCCAATAAGAGCTTTGTGAACTGTTAATGATGACACAAAACAACAAAGCCCAGAATCTGGTTAAAAGTAGCACCCTTGGCACATTTTGCCCTGTTGCCACTATCCTGTGTGATTGTTCCACACTTCCAGCAGAATTATTTGTGAGGGTCAGCTCGGCACAATGGATTACAGTTTCAGGATATGATTATAATAAATATCAAATGAGAAAGCATCTCATTTGATGCAGAGCATTTGAAGAGCAGCAGAGCTATAATTTTCTATATGAGCGTGGCAAAGCCTATATTTTCTTAGATCTGTCTACCAGAGGTGCTAAAGGGAGCTGTCAGCTGTTCTAAATTAAGGTCTTAAACTAAAAAGAAGAATATCTCAAATACATGGAGATAGTGGAATGAAAATATGTATAAAATAGTGTCAGAATGGAAAAATAATTATAAAGAGTCTCATTAATCTGTAAAGTATTTAAATAACTTTAAAAAATTATTTAATCTTCAAAAACGGTTAGGTTTTTGAACAAAATTAGGAGATATTAATCCTTTCCAAGGTGCCATTTGCACACAAAAATAGTGTTTGGTGATCAAAACAACTATTTCAGGATGTGTTCTGGAGTTGGCCTCTATAGAGCTGACCAAAAGATAAAATCATTGCATTTCTAGTGAATTTATTCCAAAATTCCAATGCTCCTGAGGATTTTAATGTTGATTTAAATGAAAAGAACTACATCTTAAAGAAAATGCACTGAGAACCACTGAAAGTATAAACATGCAAATAGTCTCTCTTCTAACTTCTTCCTCTCTGTATAAAAGTTGATGTTTCCACAGTGGCAATAATCTCCATAAAGAAATACTTTAACACTAGAGTTTCAAGAGAAATTGATGAGAGTACTAAAACTTACTCAAATTATATTGGTTTATCTTTATTTCATTGTTCTACTGACTAATATCCAGACCCATGACATCATGCAGAAACTTAATTAATGTGCACATATCAAAACAAAATGACCATTTTGTCTTGGTAACCAACAAATCTCATCTATTACCTTTCTCAGTCAGGATGCTTTATTTTCTTTTTTTTTTTAATTACTTTATTTTTAATTTAATTTTTAAGCAGGTTGTAAAGCTATTTGTTAAGTGTGCCTTCACAAGGATTTTATTTCACCTATTTCACCCTTTTTCATAGACTTCTCCAGCCACAATTTATTCCTATTTCTTTATTTCATATAGTAGTAGTTAAAACAGCTTGCAAAAGCCTAAAAAACATGAGACTGAACAGGGAGTCTCATTCCAATTCAGCAGACCCTGTAATTTCCACGAAAGTCATCAATTTATAAGGCCATCACCATCCTTATTTTGAAGACAAATGCAGTCAACAAGTCATAAAGAGGTTTTATTTTTTCCAGGAGGAGTGTTATACTGTGAATTACCATAAGATGCCATTTACAACTGAAATAGAGGCAAAACCACAAATTGATTTTGGAGGTGTAAGGTCAGACCTGAAACTCATCACCTGCAAACCTTCCTTGATGTTTTACCTTCCTCTGCCCAGGTAGGGCCCCATGGATGAAGAAAGCAGCAGAAACAAACAGATGAGGGTGAAATGATTTTCAGGTGCCTGAATTTGGATTATGTTTGAGAGATGACAGGTGAAAATTGGAAATGGTGAATATAAAAGCCCTAATCAAATAATCTGCATTAGCAAGGAAGAAAAAGGGCCTGGGTTGTTCTCTCTGTCATTACAAAAGGAAGGGATAACATATCCCATATGATATCCCAAATAACCTCTCTTTTTCCAATTAACAGGATTGCATTAGAGGTTCAGCTTTTCTTCATTGGAAATACTGAACTCAATTTCACAGTTGCAAATCAGATTCAGTCTTTATGTGAATGAATTTAATATTTGCGATAGCATAATTACAGAAATTGTATTTACATTTATTATGCTAATTTACCTTGTATGTTGCCAGTCGTAAAGAATATTTAATCTAATGGGTGTACTTCACAGTGTCCAGGTATCATAATTCTAGATTTAAAATGTTGCTAAAATGATCTCCCACGTAAAAAGAACTTTTTTCCCTTGTTTTCCTTAAAAATAACTTTGTAAAAAACCCTTTGCACAGTGTCCTCACCATAACATTTTTCCCCTGTTTTTCCCTGGAAGCTTTGGCATCCTAATCTTGGTTGAAAAATATTTTGTAGCTAAAACCTATTTTTTCTAGGAAGCATCTTAAATTTTCTGATCTTCATTCTTGGTTGGTTCTGATAACACTCAGACTATTAGTAGAGGAGGCTCAATTGAGTGACATCAGGGTAGTATATCCTGCTAGAAGGACCCTAACAAGATGGCTTGTGTTTGGTCAGAAGGGGTTTTGAAGGACAAAATCAGTTCTAAAAAGTTGAATTTCAAATTAAGCCTTTTCAAATTAAGTGAAGTAATTGCTTTGTGTAGTTAGGTACTATTGTGACTCTGGAGAAAAATGTATTTAAAATTAAAACGTGGTATTAGCCCTCTTTGTTTTTTGTTTTTTTTTTTTTTTTTTTTTTTTAATCTGAAGCTTTTTTAATCTGAAGTTTTTTAGTTTTTTTTTTTTTTTAATCAAGAGCTAACTAGCAGTAAAAGAACACAGAGATAGTAACCATCAGCTCTCACTTAAGGCACAAGAACATTTTTTCCTTATTTTGGGTGGGAGAATGAAAAAGTGGCAGGTTTACCATCATGATGTGCACAGCAGGAGATGGCAATCAGATGGATGAGCAGTACATTTCCTAAGGGACCCCTTTTTTCCCATTGTAGGGTCTTTGGCATCTGCAGCTTCCACTGGGAGGATGGAGAGAGGGATGGGACATCCTCTCCAAATCGGCAGCATCAGCCCAAACCCAGGGCCATTGTCGAGTTTCCTTCCCCAAAAATAGTCAGAGAAATAATAACCTCAAATTTCATACTTCCCCTGCCTTTCCAGGAAGGTTTTGTGTCCACAATAACCCAGACAAAACATTCCAAAGCTTGTTCACCACCTTTTTGCTACCTTCCTTTATTGCAGTTAGCCTTGGAGAAGCAATTCTTGGTCTCATTTATGTAAGAATTAAAAAAAGGAATGAAATCATTAAAGAGGCCATGTGGATTCAGCTCTTCTCAAGGTGGCTCTTCTCTGTTGAAATGCCACCATGGCTATTTTACATCAAAGCATAAATTATTAAGAGTGGCTTGATTAACATTGGGTAGCAATTTGATAAAGACTGGACAGTCAAATAATATTTCTAGGATATTAGTAAGAAATCTTTGAAAAAATGGAGAGAGAGAGCATTGAGGCTTGGTGTCAGATATTAATAATAATTACCTTTATAATAATCTGGAAAGCAATAGTAACATGAACGATTACTTTGTATTAACAGCTATATGCCGAGTTCAAACATAAAATATTTCTTCTCTACAGTCCCAGCCTACAGTGCAAATGAATACTGCCTGAATATGTACCAGCCATTGAGCTCAAAAATGATATGGCACAAACCCTGCACTTGCAATGATTGTCAGACATACAGTTGAAGCCAAATGAAAGCCAGCTGGAAGCTGCTCAGAAATTTGGCAGTTAAAATACATATTTTAGGCCTTATGGCTGCATTCATTGCCATATGCTGAGAGCTGTCCCTCTCTATTTATTTGTACGTTTGGAACTGTCCACCCCTATTTATTTGCAATCCCTTATTTAGGCATAATGGCTCAACTACTAAAAGATATTAACATATTGCTGCAGATTGAAGGCAGAACAACAGATACAATTAGGGTTTGAGAGGAGACTGAACCGTGTCAAAAGATCAAGTCTCATTTAGTCACACAGTGATAACTACCCTATAGCCCTTGCTCTTGTCAAGGTCCATTTCAGCCTGTGTTCTGTATTTTCTCTCAAAAGTAACCCTAATACACTGAAATAGCAGAAAAGACTGATTCAAACTGCAAATGGTCGATCTAAACACACCTCCGTGATCCTGGCGTGGCTGTTGATCAGCAAGATTACATCTAGCTCTAAAAATCTTGTATTGGATACTGAAATTGCCATGAGTCTCTCTTCAGAGGCTGATATTTTGGAAAGGGCCTGTCACAGCCTTTTGGAGATGGCATATCCACAACTACAGCAAGTGTGAGAAATTAATTTTACCTCAGTGCCTTTGTTGTTCTGACTGAGAAATGCATCCCAGCAGACTCAATGCAGAGGGGAAATTAAATGGCATCTTCCCCTTCACCAGCTCCAACTAGTTCTGACAATACTTGGCACAATCCCTTGTTTCCAGCTCTTATTTCTTCCCCAGCTTGTTATTTTTCCCCCTGATTTTTCCTCTTGTGGTTCTTGCCCTGATTTCCCTGTAATGCACATTGAATCCAGCTAGCAAAGTCACACCCACCCTTTGCAACACAGCCATGAGACTCCATCCCAAAAGCAATGTTTTAAACAACATAAAGCTGCTAAAAGTTCATTGAGTTTCAGAGGGGCTGATAAACCATCACTCTGTGCCTGCAGCATCCCAGCAGCAAGGCTGCAGGGGAAGGAAATTCGAGAGACACAAGATGACAGAGAGAAGCTGCATTTTCTTCTAATTTTTTTCCTGTTTGAGAGTTTGTTTTGCTTTTAAATGAATAGGATCAAACATCAGCAGCAAAACCCAGCGCTTCAAAACTACCTAAGTTTCCTGCATCTTCTCTTTCCTCAAAATATTAATACAGTCTGTTTAAAGTGTGATTTTACCTTGTAAAATACCTCGAAGCTTAAGGTGGAGGAATGATGCAAACCATCCAGATTAAAAATCTTATTTGATTGTGTGCAAATTATAGATTGTTTTCTGGATAATTTTAAAGCTGGTTATTAACAGGTCTCATGCTGGCTGTTATATAGCCAGATACAAAGCTGGTGAAAGCCAAATCATGTCCCTACAGACAGCTATTTTTAGTTATTATGGCCCCTTTTATCATGGGATCCACGACAGTGTGAGCTCTTTCTAAAAGTATTTACCCCCATCAAGTTCCCACAAGCCAGAAAAGATCTCTTGTCATCATTAGCTGAGGTATTTATGCACTTTTGGGTGCTGAAGTCCAGAAATTCAGTTCCCAGATAGACCCCAGCTCATTGAAGTCCAGGGGCACTAAGCAATTGGCAGGCTCCCCCATCTTTTCAGCTTCCATATCAGCTTTCCTTTCCAAGCAGGACTGAAAAAATTAGCATTTCAAGTGTTTAATTGGTGTCTTCAAAAGCAGTCCCTCATAGGTTCTACAGGAAAGATGGAAGAACGTTGAACAAAAGTCAGGAAGATCCATGTGTGCTCAGGGGAATGATGGGGCAAAGACCAAGTCAGCCTCACCTTTATATTGGTTCCAAATTCACAAAACAGCTTTTGGTCAAAATATTTTTTTGCCTGGAAGCATGTTCCCTCCAGAAATGTGTACCTGAACCTCGAGATCAGCTTGATCTTTTTTGGTGGGTTTGATTTGCACTCCTCCTACTCTCTGCCTGGGAGGAAAATAGCAAGTTTTCCCTCCTAAAATTCATATTATGCAGTTATCTTCTTTTTCCCCTTCCATCGTGCTTTCCCCACGGCATAACATCTTATTTCATGTAATGCCCTGTAAATACTGACTCTGCTGGGTAAGGCTTAAGGGAAAACATTTCAACATTTGCAGCATAATGAATTAGAGAGGCGCAGATAGGCTTCTCTATTTTTGAAGTTCCCAGATTATCTGTCTGTCTCTTATTCTCAAATAAAACCTTTTCCTAAACCTTTCCACAGGCACCAACCCTCCTGACAGAAGCACTCATTTACCCAGCTCTGATCAGCAGGGTTGGGAAGCGTCTCCTGTACAGCTTGTGGAAAGGATTAGGGTGAAATCAAATAAAACCTGAGATTTTCTGTTAATTATGAATGTCCAAAAGGAAGTGTGGAAATGGAAGAGAAAGCAGGAGACAGTTCCACAGCTATTAAATAAGACTGTTATGACTGTAAGACTAGAGGCTCAGAGTCAGGTGTTCTGTAAAGTAATTCACAGAAAAATTTCCTATGAGGTAACACATTTCATATCTTACATTTCCAGATTCGAGATAAGCAGATGAAATAGCTCATTGATGCATCTCAGGAGAAAACCTTTAAAAGAAATGTTGAAATTCAGCAGCAAACAGAAGTATTGCGGTACAACCTAAAATATTCCACTTGGGTGGAATTATTGTGGAACCCACTTGGGTGGGTTATTTTATTGTCCTGATAGGAAAATAAAGTTTATTCTGATTGCACAGAGGCCATTTAAAGATTCCAAAGGCAGCAGACCAATGCTAACCGTGAACTTTATTCTTTCTTATAGTGTTGAAATACAAATTATTTTAAAACTCCCTAGACTTTGCATGGGATTTCTCATTTGATGATTTCATTGGGAATGTGTGAACACATATACTGAATGTACAGAACACAGAAAACAGCAAGGATCAATCCCATCAGCTGATATTATTATTCCATTTCCATTGGCAAAGCTTTGTGCTTGCTTTCATTGACAGTAATAGATGATTTTTCAAAACCTAGAAAAACACACATGATATCACACAGCTCTGGACTTAGTGTTTTTCCTGATTCCTTCCATAAAAAGATATGTATCATAATTAAATTTCCATATGCAGATATCCTGCAGGACATTTATTGTTGAAGCAATTATGCAATTACACACATTTTTTAATTTACAAAATAAGCATATCTATTCATTACTCTACATGATAATTGTAGTGCCCCGAGCCCTCAATACTTCACAAAGCAGGTTCTCAGCGTCTCATTTAAATATAACAAGTTTTTCACCGCCTTTATATTAAATTTACATTTGATGCTGACTTTTAAGTCAGCCTACTTGGCAGCTTTTGCTGATATAGTTGTCTGTTTCTCACCTACAGAGATACCTTTAAATCTTATGCAAAGGTCTGCAGAAAAACCTGGAACTTCTGTCAAAACAGAAGTCAGGGAACTGCCTGATTCTTGATTCCATCTGACATCAATTTGAGGCTTGAAATAGATTGATTTACAAATAAACAGATAGAGTTATAGAACTGAAAAAAACTGAATATACATCATGTCGCATCTTTTCTTGGAATACCAAAGATAGCCCGGGGTGATGAATGCATCCAGGATGAATATATTCAGATTAGCAATGCAATAAAAATTGGCATGAAGATACTTCTCAAGTACGAGAATCAAAGCCAGAAACAGAAAGAGTATGGGTGACAGCAACTGTTTTATGTCTTGTGTATGGAGGTTGGAAATACAGCATATTTTTTCAGAAAATGTAGGAAATACATGTGGTGTTGTGACAGATTGGCATTTAAAGTAAATGTATAGCAATTAGATAAATTAAATAATGTTTTCACAGTGACTGCAATTTGCAAAATGTGTGTTGGACTGGAATGTTTTATTAATACAGTGTTTTAGTAGGATGCCGAGAATGATTTAAATTGAATTAAATTAACACAAAGGTTTCTTAGTTATACAGAATCTAGCTGAAGGGTCCAGCAATCATGATAAATTTCAGTATGCCACAAAGATATCTCTGCAGTATGTACTGAAAAAATTATTGATATTATGAATATTCAAGAAAGTCAATACAACAACAACAACTGAAAAATACTTCAAAATATTAGGCTTAGATACCACACTATTGCTCACCTTCTCTTTCCTATTCAGGATAAAAAAGAAAAAATTAAAAAAAAAATTTTAAAAAAAAAGTAGAATTGAATTTTCTGACCTTTAGATTTACAACTTACTCTCCCAGTTTGTTTAACATTATCTTTTCTACCTATTGCATCTAGAGGGTATAACAGCTGGAGTAAGGAAACATTTTGACTGCTGTTACATCTACTAACATTCACCCTTGTCATATTTTGCACAGTACATTAAGCAAAAACATAACAGGCAGTTATTACAAGCCTGCTTTCTATTTCAGTGAATCTTTGTTAGGCAGGGCAGGAGAGCAAGGAAAATGATCAGAGGTGAAAACACAGCAGAAGAAACAAAACCCCCAAACCAAAACAGAATAATTACTCTGTACCACGTTAGGAGCCACAATGAGGTTTTTCAGAACCCCAATGTACTTGTTATGAGAGACAAGGTAAATGTGACATCAAAGCAAAATAAAAAATTGCTCTGAGAAGGCAAACAAAAGAATATTATTCTCAAACCAGAAATCTAATCACAGAGACTGAGAAGAGGGCGGAGATCTCCTGTGCTGAGGTGCACAGTAACTTTATATCACAGTGAGGCATAAAGTCAAGTGCATCTTCCCATTGCATTCTACCTACACCCTCATAGGCATCTGCAATATGATCACTTTTTTTTTTTTTTTTTTTCTTTCTTTCTTTTATTTCTTCCTAGGACACAGCAAACAGCTGTATTCCCTGGCAGCAGAGGTGATACAAGCCCTGCTGACCCTCTGGGTCCTCCTGAGGCCATCCTGGGAGGATGGAGATGCTGCTGTGACAGCCCCTGGGTACCAGCACAGCCAGCCAGGGGCATTCAGCATCTGCCACAGCACACCCTGCAAGGGAATGCAACTGCTATTTCTGCAAAACACTCCTTTCCCTGCCCCTTTGCCTGGCTTCTCCCCCTTCTTCTCTCCCCTCAAGTCCCCTCCTCTAATCTAATAGCATTTTGTCAATTCTAGCTGTTTTTGCTAATAATTTGGAGATGATAGAACTTGCCTTTTTGCAAATGTTTTGGCTGAAAAGCTAAAATTCACCCACATTACCCATGAATGCCAAACTGGCTTTCTTGACCATCAGTTTTTTTTTACTCTTTTAAGATGGTGCCAGTCTGAAAAGATGAGATATGGACTATTGTTGAGGGCTGTTATAGCTATGTGAGCCAACAAAGAGAACTCAAGTTGAGTAAAATGGCTTTGAAGCAAACAAACATCTCTTTTTGCACAAAGGATGTAAGTGATGTTGTGAAAAGGGCTATTTCCATCCCAGAAGATGACTGAAGAGTACTGCCTCATGTGTCAAGAAACCAAATAAATATTTTAATTATTCCTAATGAAGCAACATGACTCCGCCATGTTTACCAAATTAAAAGGTCATAATTAATTTCTAGCAATTAAATCTTATTGCAGATCTTTTGGAAGCTGTAACTTCACTGAAAAAAAAGCACACTTGGAAAGCAGAAAAGCCAGTCCATAGCCCACTGAAAATGCCATGAATTTTGATTGTAGATAAAGACTTTAAAATACTAATAGTTTGAGAGAAACTCCTGAAATTTTAAAAATAAACTCATGCATATATATCTGCATATTTTTTTTTATATTTATTGCCATGGCCTATCCATATTCCACATGAAAAAAAAAAAATATACACATGAGATAGAACAGCAAATCAATATCCTTATCTTGGCAGATTATTGAAATCTTCAGGAACACAAAAAATTGCCGGGCATCTCTTTGCATGAGAAATCCAGTGTGTTAGTCTTTCTCCCACAAAGGTGAATGATTATAACACATCCTTTAGCTACATCTTATTTGCTGATAAAAGTGTGTCTGGGGAGCCGGAGAAACCCATTTCTTCCCAGGTGTAAAACAAAATGTCATCCAGAAAAGACTGTCCACCTTATAGAAAATTATAGAAAATGCGAGCAAACACCAATAACATCTTACTGTTGTTTTTCCAGTTGGCAAAAATGTATTCGGAGTTATACAAGTATATGCATGAACAAAATCAGTTTCTGATCCCTTTTAATAAAGTTTATTTCTAGGGAAAAAAGGGCTTAATATTTAATCTGGGGACAGCAAGTTACAAAAAATTAAAACACATGGCTGGAAACACAGGACCATGAGCACCTTCATCAACCTCAGCAGAGAGATCTCTGAGCAAGACAACAGAGCACACCAACTGATTTGCTCTTGTCTGGCACTGAAACTTTAATAAGAATTTAAAAAAAAATAGCTTTCTAGGGCCATTCCACTTCATCAGGGAATGGGTCATCAGGATCTATATGTCAAAGATATATATGGGGGATTTTTTATTCCTAAATATAACTTTGCTAATGTAACAAAATCTGTTTTCTAATCCTAAAAAAAACATGTGTAACACCCCCAAATTTTTGAAAAAAAAAAAGAGTTAATGAATAATGGGACAGGGGTTTTGTTCAGCTATTTCCATCCTGGTCCTGTTTCACACCTTTGCCTCCATCAACCTCTAAATGAAGTTTATCAATTAGATTACAATTATATCAGAGAAAATCAATAACACTGAGAAGTGTCATTTTCTAGAAAGGAATTCTAATACTTCTTTGTGGTCTGATATATAATATACTATAAGTTCATTATTTAGAAGTACTAAAAGTTCATTATCTAGAACACAATGCAGTTTTTTTTTTTTTCCCAAGGATAAGCTTTCAGGCTTTTTTTTTTTTTTTTTTTTTAAACTGTTGATCAAGGGAAGTTGAATTACAAACATCAAGAAGTACTGTTGCAATATTTAAAATATTAGAAAATTCAACTAGACTGGAAACACAGAGTGAACTTCTTATATGTATTTTCCTTACACTTGGAATACCACTCTGAATTAAAAACCTCCCTTGGCTGTTAACACCCACAAGTGAATAAATTTATATGTTAGTCTAATTTCATGTGATGACAGCAAGCAGTCCTGGGCTGACAGAGGCTGACACACAGTACAACTAACACAGAAGCAACGTGCAGCTCCTGTCAGTAACAAAATCCATGTTTTCAGCTGAAGCCAGTACCTGCTAGCATGCCAGAGTGCCAGCAGCCAGCTCTGAGCACACTTGCTGCAGATTTTTTAAGACTGTCACATCACTAAATCAAAGCTGCTCAGTGGTTGCCAAGTGTTAGCTCATTAAGCTGAAGGAATTACTGAGTAGCCTGAGAAAAGAAAACAAGTTCAGAGAGAAGTATGTGAGTGAGACAGTATCTGCTGACTTACTTATCTGGAACCTGGTACCTCGGTAGCTGTTCCATTTCCTCTGTCTTGGACAAGGTTTTTAGGTTCAGAGTATTCAAGAAATCCTGGGATGCTTTTTTTTTTTTTTTTTTTGTTTTTTTTCTTAGCTTCTGCTGATCCTCTGAAAACAATGGCTTTCAACATTGACAATGAGACAAGATTTTTTCTTCCTAGAACCAAAAAATAAAATCTGTTACTAAACTTGCTCCAGGAAAAAAATATCCATACAAATAATAAGAACTGAGTTGTCAATCAGTGTGCCTAGGGAAGATTTTTGAGGTGCTATGACCAAAAGAGAACAGATTTTATGTGCAATACCTAAAACTGCAATATTAGTATATTCTTGTAGGAATTTCTGGTTAGCTTCACTTCCTGAAAATGATTATTTTTGAAAACCCTCAAAACACAATTGAGGAACCCCAGAAAGGCAGGGAGGATCAGCAGAGGAGCAAGGAATAAATGGGTCAGTGGAAGTGCAGAACATGGACTGCTTGCTGCTGTTCTTTCCTTTTCTTAAACAACAGAAAAAATCTGCTATCTGCTAATATTGTACTGAAAAACACCAATTTATTTTATTGACTGTACAAGCAGTCAGCATTAAGCAGATTTATGGTTTTAAAACCTGTTTTATTGTGTGTGTTTGAGGAAATTTTTCTGTTCCAGATAGAGTTTCGTTTCAGCTACACGAGGATCATATATGGGAACTGCTTTATAGGATCCATTTGGCACATGCTCTGCTTTTAGATCAGTAAAAGAGAAATCATATTTGATAGCACTACAGCCATCATTTAAATCAGCTCTTGGCCTGACTGTGTTCTGAAAGCAGCTGCAGCATGCCATGGCAGTGGGGAAACACCAGGATATAATTCTGGGGTATCACACTGACAGTAATTGGCTTCTCTGGAGTGAGCTAAAGAGAGGGGAATCACTGGCCTGGTGGAATTTTGTGAAAGCTCAAGGTGAAGGTTGCACTGGGGAGTACAGGAGAGAAAGCAGCATGGGGATTCATTTTTGAGGGCCCATTTGTGACTGTGAATGTAGATAAAATTTCATTTTGTTTCAATGTGACTTATTTCCATTGTATCCAGAAGGAAATGAGTGGTTTTGGCTCTTATATAGTCATCAGTTTTGGAGTAAGACGTTAATGACCTTTAGTTGCAACACCTTTAAAAGAAACCACTCTGATTAGGCAAGGCCTTAAAGTTTTCCTTTACGAATGCCTCCATGAAGATGAGATTTAATTTTTCCAGTCAAACAAGTCTCAGTCTAAACAAAGCTGCAAAGATGACCCAAGGAGCAGGTTCTTTTCAGCTTTAGCACAGAGATTCAAAGCAGGATTTGCAGGAAGGCTGCAGGAAGGTTTTTGGGAAGATGGCTCCATCTACAGACTCATGTAATCACAGTTGTGCTGTGGCTCAGTGTGGGTTGTGGTTGTTCAGCCAGGATCTCTGATCCACGTGAGACAGTCAGAGAACATTCTCCAGGGGTTTTAGGTCTCAGTGTCATGAGACAGCACATCAGCCCATTGTCACCCATCAGACCTGGGCATGTCTGCAGCCTCAGGAGCAGAACGAGGTCTTGGCTTTTCTCAGAACCAAACTATACTCCAAGCCTCACAAAAAGAATGTGAAAATTGAACAAATCAAAGTTTTTCAGTGTATCTGTGAAGTGATTTTTCATCTCCCTCCTTTCATCCCATTTCATTCCTTAGCATCAGGGATAATTCAGGAACGGCCAGTCACACTGGATTTGCAAACAGTCAGATCGGTCAAACCATCACGGGAGCAGAGCACAGGTGGAACACTGATATTGGGGGAAACAAAATAGTTTAAGACACTGACACTTGCTAGCCCAGAAATGCAGCATGTCATCATCTCAGCTGAGATTGTGAGTGTCAATCTGTGGAGCTCAATTCCTACTTAAAAACGTGACAAATCCTTCCTAAGCGTCTCAGTCACCTGCAGAACCTCTTTATGTCTGATTTTCCAGCTGTCTAAATCTTTGTCTGTGCTTGTAGATTGCTGTCTGTCCAAATAAACCCTGACAATTGACTCTGCTAAGCTCAGACACCTTCACAGGAAAGCAAAATGTGCATTTCTCACACGATGCATTTCCCTCTGAGCTTCTCTACAGCCCATGCAGATTCTTGGAGTTTTTCTCCTGTGAAAGGTGAAATACCACAATGTTGTCTGAAGCTGTGCAGGGAGAAGGTTTAGGTAAGTTTAAACTGGAAGAACTTGGGGGTTTGGTGTTTGGTTCTCATGCTGACAAATTTGTCTTGGGCTCTGTGGAAATAAATGCTACCAGAGATATCAGGTATTAACTGTCTGTTGTTGACTTCTGGCAGAAGTGTCTTCACCAAAGAAAAGATTTCAAATTAATCAATGCTGAAATGTTTTTTTCATTGTAGTTTTTAAGGGTGAAAAGCTTTAAAAATAATAATATTTTCAAATATGAAGTCCTTCTGCAGAGAAAAAAAAAAACCAGCTCTGCCCTCCTGACAAGTAAGCTTTGTGCCAGAGTAGTGACAAGTCCTAAACCTACAATTCATTTTTGATTTAGAGATCAAGTCAATCATTACAGTGTATCCAACACATGTCAATGACAATTGTTGAACTGACAACTCAGCAGACTCATTATTTTCAGATCTACGGTGGAAATATCACACTTCTAGTATTGATGTTACATTTTATATACTTCTACACAAAACATAAGCATACTTTCCCAAGAAAGTAAAAAACTGATTATATTTACTTTGAAAATATCCAGATCACCTAAACATATTTGCATTTGAGCAAATAAGTCTAGTAGCAGAAATATTTGCTGAAATAAATGAATTTAATGTGGTGAATTTGCAGAGTGATCATTTAAAATTATGGGCATCAACACCAAGAAAGAGAATCTAGCAGCAATGCTTAGCCTGGTACATGCAGACAAAAAGCCTAGAACACAAATATTCTCAGTGAATGCCTTGGCACTTTGCCACTAATCAATAAATTTCTGCAATACTTGAATTTTAAACTCAGAAAAATCACAGAGCACGAGCACCTTTGAACAGGAAAAAACCAATGCACAGAGAACACAGATGCACTCACCCATCCTCTCAGAAATAATGCTTTTCTTGCATTCCTGTCCATCACTGTTCAGACTGAATCTATTCTGGATACACAAATTAACACTGCCCTGATGAATTTCCCCACATTAACACCAGATTCTAGATCTCCTGAAAAGCACACTATGACTTTTTGCTCACCAGGAAGAGCAGCTGGGAGGGAGACTGTCTCCAGCCCATAATGACCAAGCATTTTGGTAATTACATGAAACTCTGCAAGACCCATGAAAAGTGGCCCAATGTTATTGGCTGGTGAGGACTTTCTTTTCAGAGATTGATTCTTTTTCATTTCAGTCCTGGCTGAGTGCAGGTGTACAGAATAATAGCCCGTGGCAACAAAGAAGATGAAAGTCAATTACAGCTGGAGATGAGAGAGAAAATTCATTTTTAGTCCGTGTTAGGCGCTGCCCCTGCGAACACGACGACATGCTTTTATCCCATCAGAGCAAGGAAAGTCAAGGTGTAATCTTTGCTCTCTAACCCTCTTTCTGCTTTATGCAACACAGGAAGCATAACTTTTTTTAATATATCTATATGTCTTTGGTGCATGTCAAGTTGTCTGCCTGGAAAGCAAGTCAAAAACATTATTTGGTACCACAGAGTACAGAGAATTTTGGCAAGGTGGATTTGTGATAGGCCTGGATACAGATTTGAATTCTATTTGAACACCTTGACCTTACTGGTCACAGGATTTTATGATTTTTATCCATGTGGGAAGGAAAGAAAAAAAAAAAAAAAGTTGTGGAAATTCAAAGGTTTCCTAGAATCTCCCTTCCTTTCTCCAAGTTTTTTAAACTAAAAACAAATAAACAGAAACTCTCAAAAAAAAAAAAAAAACAAGAAAACCCACCAAAAAAAGAAAAACCAAAACACCAAACAACCAAAACAAACAACAAAACAAACAACCCAAAAAAAAACAAGGAAAATCTCCTACCGAGGTTCTGATAATGACCAAAAATCCCCCTTTTTTATGTGTCAATAGAAACTATAAGTAATCTTTTAAAAAGCTGAAATAGCATTTTATTTCCACTCCTGAATGGAATAATGAGATGCCTGCTTCCTTATGGAAGTTACCACAGCAAAATGTTTTAAACTCCTTCTTATAAGAGTGCATTCCTGTAGTAATACTCCAGCATGATATATAGTGCATGTTAACTTAATAGTAAATAAATCACATTATTTGTATTACAGACTGAATTATTAATCTCTTACCACATGCTTTCCTATTCCATCAGGCAGTTCAATAAGCAAATGCAGCAAAGGTTCATGTTTTTTCCCCAAGACAAAATAATTTGTATTAATTACTAGTTTTATTATTTTTCTTGCACATTACTTCCCCCCATATTTGAATGGTAAGCACTCTTGTCCAAACTTACTATTTCTCAGAGAAAGTATTAATGCTACATTGAATTTGTAATAAAATATGCTGTGAGATGTTCTAAGGACCACTTCTCCTTTATTTTATTAGTAATTTCAGAGGAAGAAATTAGCAAACAGAAAAGTTATCTGTATCAGACACAACACAGCGAGTACACATGAATACACCCTCAGTGTACCACACTTATTTTGGACATCACAGAATCAGAGAATGGTTTGGGTTTGGAAGGGACCTTACAAATATCTGGTTCCAACTTTCACTAAATCTGAGCTCCATCCAACCTTGTCTGAACTTCCAGAGAGGGAGCATCCACACTTCTCTGTGCAGGCTGTTTCAGTGCCTCACCACACTTGTGGTAAAAAATTCTTCCTAATATCTAATCTAAAGATGCTCATTTTCAGTTTGAAGTCAGACACCTCCTTTCCTATCACTTCTAAAATGTGCCTCTCAGCTCCCTTGAGTTTTCCTTGAACCCTTGCAGGTTTCCTTTAACTAAAAATATTAAATGTGTGGTTTTTTCTAACTAAAAAACTTTCTAACTATAGTAGTTTTAGACACTTTTGACGGTGCAGCCAGGCTGAAGAATGACATGCAGCTACCTAAACACATGGAGATCATTGTGCTTCATTTTGAGTCTCAATTTGCACCTGAATAATATCACTATATTGAGAAATATCCCAGAGGATGAAACTTTCCATTTTAGTATGTGAATTTCATTTAGACATAAGGTAAGCAGGAGAGCTCAATAGATTAGAAATTGAAAAAAAAAAAAAACAAAAACCCAAACAATTAAGAAACTCACTTTTAAAAAAAGCCCCTTTAAAACCAGACTAGCTTCATTTATTAAATGTGCAAAATACCATTGTATTTAAAATTGACACGAGAGTGTCGTGTCATGGTTTAACAATGGCACTATTCAATTTTGTACCCCTCAACAAGGCAGTTTTCACATGCTAAAATTATCCTAAGTATTTACTGATTACTTCAAAGACAACATTAAAGTGTTACTGAAGAAGATCTGCAGATACCATAAGGCTTGACAGACTGGTAAGCACTGAAGAGGTTGGAGACAAAAATTTAGTTTAACCGAATCCAAAAATGTCAGAAATACACATGTACTAGGTAGGTGACTGTGATTAAGAATTTGGGAACCAAAACAGACAATAACCAGAATGCAGTGATTATACAGACAGCAATATCTTATTTGGATCACAAATTTAAATATCTTTTACACCTGGAGAAGTGATGTTCCTCCTTAGATATCACTGATGAAGGATTCTGTTCTCCCAGGGCTTTCCAGAACCCCTTTCTCACTAGTTACATTCTCCACAGCTACCTGCACCATGACAAATTTAAGATGTAATAAATAAAAAATGCCAGTTACTATTTGACCTGTCACAAATATTTTCATAATTATGAAAATATAGTGAACTTCTGGCCATTTGGCTACTCAGGAGTGGGTTTAGGGGCTCCGGGGGTGGGTGTGGAGCACTGCCCTGCTGTGCCAGGGATAGTGCAGGGATGGGTTTGGGGGCTTGGGGTGTACAGGGTAAGGCCTGACCTGTCCCTTCCCTTTCACTCATGCACCCCAAAATGTCTTGAGACATCGATCTCTCCACAAAAATGCAATTTAAACACCCTGTGAAAGATCTCCAGGCACAGGTCATACTTGTGTGTACCTGCACGTGTGCACATGGAGCTACCCCAATACTGATCCAGAGGATTTGTGGGAGGATAATCCAAATGAAAAAGGGAATTAGTACATGGAAGCAGAGACTAAACCAAAAAAGAGAAGCCTTCAAGGAGATTTAGTAAGGGTGACCCACCTCCCTGAGGGAAAACCTGATAAACTCAAAGCCAGATCATACTACAATAAAACCTGATGACAAGAAGCCTTCTGTAGAGTGGATGGACACTCACACTGAGAAGCCCCTTAAAATGAAGAAATTCTCTGCAGAGTAGATCTGCTCCTGCACTGAGTAATGCTTGGGGAAAAAAATGATAACAGTATCAGAAGATGAAATTCAAAATTACAGACATATCACAGAAAGAGAACAACATGTCTCTGCAGAGCCATCCCCTGAGAAATACTCCTTATTTGATTGTTTTCCTTGTCCTGAGCTTTAGAGAACACTGAAAATCTACACTTTCCTTGAGAAAGTGAAAGCCCTCGTTACAAAACATAGATGACATTTTTCTTCACTACATCCCCAGACCTGGCAGGTGCATCCCAGAGGGAGGTGCTAGGAGGGGCAGGAGGCTGCTTGCTCCTGCAGATTCCCAATATCAGCCACATCCCCATGGCTCCAAAATTCTTGATACAAATTAATTGACTAGACTGAGGTGATATTTGGCCCTTCATGTTATATTTTCAACTCATTTGCTCAGCTGGAATTTTGAGCTGAGGGCTAGGTCTGCCTTCTCTTGTTTGCATCTGATAACTCTTACAAGGACAGGTTTATAATTCACAGAAAAAGTTGGATAATATTTTCCCTTGAATAAGAACAAGCTATGTTTAATAAGTCTTTGATAGCTCTGAAAAATGCTTATAATTCCTAATAATTTTAAAGACCTAGTATTTTTTTAATAGTATTCCTTAAAAGGAAGTCAGTCCAGGAGTCTTTCCCTTGGTGCTTTCTCCTATAAGTGGGATACTATTTTCAAAGCTATAAAATGGAGTTTCAAGGGAAAAGCTTTTTATGGCTACTTTGAAAACTGCATATTTCATGATAATAGGAATAGAGTTTTATTCAAGGACAGGAGGAGTAAAAGCACCCAGGAAAGTGCAGAAAGCAAGGAATACCTTACCTTTCTGCAACACATCTGGCAGTTTGGATGCTGCAGTCACTGTCATGATTTCTGTGTTTGTAAGCAAGTAGCTTTATGGGGAAATCAGGAAAGAGGTACAGATCCCTTCTCTTTGCTCTCCCTAGTTCTGCAACATGAGGTAGCCAACACTGTGGCTCATTAGGTACAAAATTTTTGAATATTCTTGCATTTTTACCTCAGTAGTGGAATATATATAATGTAAACATGGTTACTAAATGGAAATGTGTCTTTTTGTAAGAGAGGACCACAAGTTCTTTAGTAAAAATACATTTTGAAATATTTTGCACAGTCTTAACATGAGCAGAGCTGTGTCAGTCCTCTCTCCTGAAGTTTCTTATGCAAGTTACACAGGATGTAAAGCCTGGGAATTATGTGAAAAAGCTCTTGAAAAATGGTAAACTTTGCCCTTTTACAATATCAGCAAGGGTCTAGGCACTTTTCCTATCAGGCATGGTAGAATATAGCACTGCAGGACTGATGGATATAGATTAAAAAAAGTATTTATTAAGTATGTTACCTCTTTATATGTAGGTTTTTGGTTCATTTCCTATAGCAGGTACTCAAAACTTTGTTCATAATATGAAGTGAATTTGCTCCAATGAGTAAAATATATAAAATGTACCTATTGTAAAGTCATTACCTTTGTGGGAAATAGATCCATCTAAAGTAGAAAGCTATAAATTTAAATAAAAAAAATAAGTTTGCAGAAATACATTTGAAATTTTCCCTATCCAGTTATTAAAACTTGCTATTGTAGAACTGCAGTCTGAAAAGACTCCTTGCCTATTACGCAGTTCCCAATCATACTGATGTTATCGTTGCAACCTGTTGGAAACAAGTAGCAGTGCAAGGGTTTTCCTTTTACCAGCCTCCTCCTAAAAGATTAGTTACTCTTCTAGTGAATAATTAGACACATTTTGAACCTCTGAGGAGCTCTACATGCTATTTTCCTACTTCTGGAAATGAAAGCTACAATCTGAGCACTGAAGCAATTTGAGTGGCAACCTCTTCCTTGGACATAAATTCTAAAACATCCTGCAGCAAGAATCTGCTAATCTGCTTGCAAGTTCACGTTAGTGTCTTACTGTTACTTTCAATAAGTGAAAGTCACAGGATAAGGTCCATAAAAATCAGATTTATACAAGTTTAATAAGCCCCATTGCAAGTAATTTCTCAGATTTTCATGGTCTGGTTATCTTGGAAAGCGTGTAGGAAAGAAAACAAAAACCATCTCGAGCCCCAAGTTCTTGCAGCAGCACAGACAGCAAAGGCAAAACAGTAATTTCCTCTGCCATGCTGTAGAGAGAAAGTCAGCATTTTGCTCAGTGAGATGTTGTGGAAGATCACATGGTGGGAAATTCCTCTTTTTTGGCATAGAGGCTTGGTGTTGTGTTAAGAGATAAGCTTTTGATTGCGATGGATTTCCTGAGAAGCTGCTGGAGACTATCTCTGTGTTATCTTGCTGACAGTGATGCCTTTTTCTGGTCCCAGAATTAGGAGCTAGACATGGTTAAAGGATAAAAAAGTTTTACCTCAGTGTTTAATTAGGACCCTACCACATCAAGGTGGAAAACTTTGAAAATGCACCCACCATATAACACATATAAAACTTTTACAGACCTCAAAAATTAGCATATCAGGCAAAGATAATAAGAAGCCAATAAAAAGCTTAATAGATGAAGTAATGTCTACCCTTGTTCTAGCAACTTCTAAAGTCTCCCCTCAGATGAGGCCTGGACCCTGTTTACAAAAATATGTCCCAGAGAGCTGGGTTCAACCTCGGTTAAAACCTTGGTTTCTGTGGAGAACCAAGATAGTGTAGGGATTTCCAGCCTACAGCTGAGAGACTTTTAGGGTATTTTGTCTTACTGTCTAGAAAAATTACTGAACTAATCCAATATCAGGCTACAAAAATTACAAATATGCATGCTAAGAATATGGAGAATGTATAAAAGTTATATAAAGTAAAAGGCAAAAACCCATCATGGCATCAACAGGGCCATCAGTCATGCCATTGACAGCAAGTGGCCCTACAGCTCAGAGGCACAAGGTGTTTTGGATTTTCCCTCTATTCAACCTATGCTTAAACCTACCACGCCATTCCTGAATGGGAGTGTAAAATTAATGTGGGAAATCAGCAAAGCTGTTCAGCTGAAGTCAGCATGGGGAGAATGCACAAGTGAGAACGACAGAATTCAGCAGTGATGTTGTCTTGTACCATCAATATTTTTTCCTCTGATCATTTAGTTATCGAATGGAAAATGGGAATGTATAAGTTATGACCAGGTGTCAAGGAGCTCTAGTAGCCTCAGCTAGTAACTATTACTGAAAAGGGTTGTAAAAATGATGGTTAGATGATGGAAAAGCTTGATATTTTTTAGTAAACTCTAAATATTGAAGAGCCTTGAGATTGGAAACCTATTATGAGTGTGGAACGAATATAAACCTGTGAGAAAACAGGTACCAGATACCTAAATAGCAAACAGCTCCACTGAGCTATAAGGAGTGAAGTTTTCATCTCAGTTCTTTTGATCTCTGAATATTTTTGAGGAATTATTCTGCAGCGACTGAGCATCTCAAATTTATATGCATGACTTAAAATATTTTGTCAGCATTTTAATATCTTAATATTTGTGCCTGCTTCGTTGATATAAAACTATGGGAAATCACGTTAAATATAATTAGGAACCATACAAATGCTCACCTAATATTCAGTATAAGCTGGTTTTCTTCTCAAAGCCTACCCACTTTCTTGGTTTCCCTTCATTGGCAAATAATTGCTGTTTGCAACTTCTGCTTTTATTTTGGCTTAAAATTTCTCTAGGGAGAAGACATCATCGTCTATGTTTGTTTTTCGCCTTATACAACCAGCAGAACAAACTAAAAAGTTATGTAAATGTGAAGAGTGAAGATTTGTGTTTGCTTTTTCTTTCTTCTTAAAGAAATTCCCTATTTTGCAAATTCCCAACTCTGGTACCAGCAGACTCGAAGGCATGTGAATTTCCAGGTGCAAACAGCTCCTGCTCCACAAAGCAGCCTGCAGGTCCCCACTATGGCACACAAAATATTGGTAATTTCTGTTCCCATGGATGTCACACAGATTGACGTGTGCCATGTTGCCAGTACTTTTTTTCTGGTGAGACAGCCTCAGGAGATGATGAAGGTATCTATAGTTTTGTTTTCTTTGGTGCATAGAAACTTTGATGATTAAATGTCCCAGCAAGAGCAAAGTATGCACAACTCATTATTTAATATTTATTTATTAATTTTGTATTGTTTGCTACAATTATTCCGCCTCTTTCCATGACTAGTGCCCAGAAAACTTTTTTGTCTCTGGTTTTACTCAAAACATTCTGATGCCACTGTGGCCTTATTCAGTTTGCTCCTTAAATAATCCCTATAAGGCCTGACTGCTGTTATCCCTTTAGAAAAATTAATACTGTCACAGAAATGAGTGCATGACTCAGTGTGAACAGTCTATTTACTGCATATAGGGTGCCAGGAGTTCTTATGTAATAGAGGGTTCAATCTCTTCTCTCTCCTTTGACTTTAGAGAATGTCGTTGTCACGACACAAACTGATTTTATGGCAATGTTCTGGAAAAAAGCCAGAGAAAAGGAGCAAAATTTCACATGGGGTACAGGAAGAATTCAGAGAAAAGCACTGAGATCTCCCAAGTCCAAGGCAATGGTTTAATCTCCAGATCATTCCTCATCTAGAAAACAACTCAGCTAAGGAAGTGCTGTACCCTTATGAAATGGAAACAGCTGGATTCATAACCTCACATTCCATCTTTTGCAAAAATCCATTTGCAAAATCCTTTTGCAATCCTTTTGCAAAAACTCTCCTTTTTGAAGATAACATGATGACTGAACATAAAACCTTTGGTGGTTTTCTTACCTGAAATATTTGCAAGCTATAACTGCTGCACCCGTGAAGGCTGCAGATGATGCCCACTCAGTCTCCAGGCAACTGCCATACGTGATACATTTGGAGTGATTTTTTTAACAGCTTTGTCACATTCCTATGAATGTATTATAATTACTGCCATCAGTACCACAACTGCACTGAAAATGAAGCCAAATGTAATTTTGATGGGAACTATTTCTCTGAAGGTGGGAAGGAATTTAATGAATTTAATCTTTCGTCTCTTAAGATAATATTCAATCACTAGGGTGAATATGAGAAAGCTATTTTGAAAGATGGAGTTAAAAATAGTCTAAAGCGCTTGGGTTTGGGCATGAAATCAAGAGATTGATGCTAGAGAAGCATGCTTTTAAAAATGAGGATCTTTATTTAATTTTTCACACATTTTAAAAGCAAATAATATTACCGTGAATTTCTGAAAAGTAATGAACAATACTTCAGGCCTACTACCAGATTCTTATTTGATTTTCCAATGAGTTAAATATTCAGTTTTTCAGTAACACACAAGTGCTCAGCATTTAGAGGTTAAGAAAGAAAAAGTGTTTAAAACGACATGATTTAGGATCTCGTAAGCTCAAGCAGAAAATCTTTGTACAACAAGATGGAACATAAATAGGCTTTTTTAATAATTACAAACTTGACAATAGTTTATTACAGCACATGGCATAATTAGTAGGGTCATTCTCATTTATCTGTCATTTTGCTGGAGCACAACATGGCAAAAAGAAAGAATTTTTTAATTGCACTATCATTAAGCAAACACCAAGCTGTTTTGTTGGCTAATAAGTTAATATTGTTACATTTCTATTCATTTTAAGCAAATAAGATTCAAGAAACTTTCTTTATTTGAAAGAGAGATGATTTGTTGACCTGTGACACGTGTCTGTGAGGAATGTGGAAGAACATCATATGTGCATGCATTTCAGAAGTTGTTTTAAATGGTAATTCATGATTATTAACACACTGGAATCCCATCCATTGTCAACATTTCTGTGTGTGTGTCCCTTGCCTCAAGGTTATCAAATAATCATCACTATCTGTGGCTTCCTAAAATACAGAATACAAAAATCTGTTCTAGAGAAATGCAAACCTGAGTCTGTAGGTAGTCATTGCCAAACCTTTTTTTTTCGGTTCCTGTACTGCAAGAAAAGCCTGGAGGCAGTATTTGATTTTTCATAAATTAACTTGATTTCATAACACATTCCTGTAATTTTTCATAGCCTGTATGTCACAACCACTATTCTATAAAAACAATATAAAGTGGATTCCAAACACATCTAAGCCTTGAACTTTTGCTGTGTTTTTCTTGATTTCCAAACATAATTTTATTTCACAGTACATTACTTTCTATTACACACTTTTGTACTTTATCATTAACACCCTTTCATTATTTCAATAAACAAAACTAAATGTAGTGTTGGCTGTTTGGCTCCATACTTCAGTAATCTCACCATGTGTCAGACAGCTGAAGAGCAAGCAAATAAAAGACTGCAACACACTGTTATTTTGATTTAAAAATTAATTTTGAGGTGTTCTTTTTTCCTTGAACAATAATGTATTTATGTCTACACATTGATTAATGAATTGCCATCTTTATCCTGCAATACCCAAATTTACAGTTTATTGAGTAATGTGTTTCTTGTACCAATTAACCATCTATACATACTGAATATATCACATTCCATATTTGACAGAAGAAGCTGCTGCCAGGAAATCTTTACCATTGGCTCTTCTGGAGTGGCACACACTTGTTAATGTAAGAGCAGGACATTTCAAAGAGATAATGCTGCAAAATGTGGCTGAGCATTTTACTTGGGCATCATATTCTGGTAAATGTGAGGCTTTTCAGATGTTGTGCAGCACTGTTGTACATTGAATTACACCACACCAGTTAATACAGATATTTATATTTCCTTTACCTTTATTTTTAACGGAATATATAATCTCTTGACACATTTTGAAATAAGAAAAAATTGATTTACGGTGTGTGAAAAATATATGCATGCTCAGAGTCAGCTTTTAATTATTTCCTTCACCTGGTCTAACTACTGTGAGCTCAGAAGTGTAACTTTTTGACAGAGTGAGCAGAAGATGTGAGAAAAGTGATCTGGCTACCAGGACAGCTCATTTTGAAGGCTTGAGGAATCTTGCCCTGCCCCCCAAAAAGCAGAGCACACCATGCTACCAAGCACATACAGAATCCTTCTCTGCTTTTCAAATGAATTCTGCTCTTCAGTGGCCTCAGCTCCAGCTCACCAACCTGTCTGCCACTTCCTATCCCTTAGAAGAGCAGAGACAATCATTTCCTTCTCAAACAACAGGAAATTGATGAAGTCAGTGGAGAGACCACCCAAGGAAGTAGATTTTGTGTTTCGTAGGGTAAGCCTATTCAAGTCAGTATTTAAAATCCAAATCTCCAGGTCGCTGATCACTCTTAATAATTTTTAAAGCAACCTTTTGGCAAGCTTGAGCAAGCTTTTATTGGACACTGATTGAAACATTATGACTCTTGCCTCCAAAAAAACCTTAATTCTGTCTATAAACCAGTGGGTTCCCAATTTTGTAATCTAATCACTGCACCCACAATCAGTTGCAAACATCTTTCTCGTGTCAATCAGCCAAATTTCACACTCCTCAGCAATGTTTGCTGACCAACACCACAGCATCTCTGTAAAAACACACTTCTGAAGGTGACTCAGCACCTAATTGAATAGGCTTGGCAGTTCAGACAAAGTCTCAGGATGCTGAGCATTTTCTTCATTCACAAAATGTAATTATTTGAGCCACTCCCTCTTGCACTGAGGAAAAAAAAACTAGGGATGGGACAGTTCTCAATACTTAAAGTGTAAGGAGAGCTTTTAGGAAAATATAGATGCTTCTTTGAAAAAAATAATTGCTTCAAAATCTAGATTTTTGTAATGCCTGAAAGAGGAATTTATTTCTGAGCCATCCTTGCTTCCATAAGTCCTGCCTATCACTGAAAAAATAATGGCTGAATTTCAGAGAAAGGGACAGCTCCGTTTTGCAAGATCAATTCAGGACCAAGTTCAATATTCAAGATTTTCAAGTCTGACTCTGAGAAAACCTCTTTGAAATCTTTCCCTGTCTGCCCTTTGAGCCAAATGATGTTGATCCAGGAGCACAAAGAATAGTTAAGTAATTAGTGAATGCAGTTACTCCATCAATGGGTCACACTGAATGGATGGTAGGACAAGAGATAAAGCAGAAAATCAGCATATGTGTCTGAGGTCCTTGCATTACCTCTGTGCCTTAGATGTTTTATAATACAACATGAAAAGGAAAGAATAGCCCCTAATGATACTTAATTGGCTGTTCAGCATCTTCTCTCATTTTCTAGCTAAACCTTCAATGGATTATCGACTGGCTGAATCACAGAAATTGCTTCCTCTTCATTTCTCACTATTACACTTCTGTGCTTTGATGTATTTTGTCTTTGAAACTGCTCTGTTGCATTTTGGTGGTGAGTTGATTTTTGGTTTTAATTTTTTTTTTGTTTGTTTGGTTGGTTGTGGTGCTTTTTTTTTGTTTGGTTTGGGTTTTTTTTGTTTCATTTTTGGTTTTTTTTGTCCTTTTTGTGTGGCTTTTTTTGGTGGTTTTTTTGGTTTTTTGTTTGGAGGGGTTTTGTTGCTGTTTTTTGTTTGATTGGGTTTTAGTTTTGGTTTTGGGTTTTTTTTTTTTAATTTTTTTTTGTTTGTTTAGGTTTTTTTTAAAGTCCAAACACCTAGTTTTCAGTGAAACTGCACAAAACAAAATGTATAAATGTTATGCAAGTTTATGCAAACAGCAAATTAAACAAACTTACCAGTGTTTCCAACTATGTGTCGTAGGACAAGTATATCTAAGGTATGATTGTGGGTGACAGCTTCTGGAATATTCCAAGTAGTTCCTGGAGTTTAAAGGACTATGCAGCATTATTCTACCTGGGAAAAGAAAAATATTATAGTAATCTGATAGAAAAAACCCACCTTCTTTCTTTCACTATCAAACAGTAAGAAGTGGTAAAATACACTGCTGATTTATTTTCACCTATTTTTGACAGAGGCCCACAGATGTATTAGCAGTAAGTTTGTTGCAGTTACTCGTAAATTTTTGAGATTATTCTGTCTGTGCATGATTCACATACAACAAATTCTTCACAAACAGCTAGGTCTTGAAGCAGTCCTTCTTAAAAGCTGATTATTCATATTTATTCAGGTATTCCCTGACCACCTCTCTAAAAATATTCTGGGTGACACATCCAATCAGAACCACAACAGCATTGCATGAAGACCTTGGCCTATTGTATTTGTTTGCCCTGAATATTCTTCACCTCCTTTATTTTCTATAAAGTAGGTGTAATCTGAAGCATAGTACAAAAAGGCTTTTTTGCTTTTTTTTATTTTTTTTTCTGTCAGGCTCACTATAAACTCGAAAATAAAAATTGAATTTATACATCAACATAATATGAAAAAGGCTTTTTAAAACTTACAAACCAATGCTCAGCTGCTGACTGTAGGTTTTATGCTGCACTCCAAAGAACAATGACCAGTTTTTTCCCCACACAGTCCAGAAGAGGGGGGGTAAAAAATAAACAACATAAACTACCAAACTTCCCAAATCTCCTAAACATGTTTCCAATAGTGAGAACTTTAGATTAAAACAAAGTTAGCAGTAACATCATACTTTTGCAAAATATAGTGTGACATACACAGAGAATATTAAAATACTTTTTGCCTTTGAACTAGCTAAATCTGGTGCACTTTATTTTTAATTAAATATACTATAGCGTTCTGCTTTTGGTAATGTTGAATAAATCTTTGACATAACCTGTTCCTGACTATAAACTGAACACAAACATGTTCCCTGCTAGGTACTAAAATAGCATGGATTTTCCGTAATACTTTTCCAAGGACATACATAAGGTCCTGAGTGGAAGGACAGAGAAAAGCAAATAATGTCAAACTTCAACCTCCCAAAGCATCAGAATACCCCCTGAGAGAGCAGTGGGTGCCTGAAGGGCTCCTCCATTCCTGCTGATCTACAGACCTGGTCAGAGCCCTGTCCATACTCACATTTTACATTTTATTTGTTAGATTAAGTTGATC
The DNA here is from genome assembly GCA_009741485.1 of Malurus cyaneus samueli. Classification (NCBI taxonomy): domain Eukaryota; kingdom Metazoa; phylum Chordata; class Aves; order Passeriformes; family Maluridae; genus Malurus; species Malurus cyaneus. The sequence continues at coordinate 63,228,739 of CM019217.1, forward strand.
ATTTGCAAGACAGATGGTGTTCACCACCTTTTTTGTTGTTGTTGTTTTCAGAAATACTTAATGTCCAAGCTGTACTTACCAATTTTGAAAGGCAGGTGCCCATTGAAGAGAAATGTCACGTTTGATTTCCTGGGTTTATACAGAATTGTACAGAAACATTTAAATTAAATAGCTTGGCAAAATTTTCCTACTTTTCTCAGACAGTCCAAAACCTACCTGCAGTAGTATCCAGCACTCCTAGCATGTCATGTCTGTAGTAAAAAGGAAGGAAAATGATAAGAACAAACTAATGTGATACCTGAACTTGCTCTTCCTATTTCTTCTTGTGCTTCATTTGTATAGATGGCTTTGTTCTGACTGATTCTTTTGGAGATTTTAGCATTCTTCACTTTCTTTGAAACAAGAGCGAACTCAGCCCGACAATAAAACAGGCACAGAAAAAAAGGGTTGAATTGCAAGGCACATAGATTTCATTTAGATTTTAATTTAGATAAGATACTGATTATTTTCTCAGACATGGTGCTTCTCGATCCTCACTCTGGAGCAAAATGCCAGGAGAGTTACGGAGGCCCTAAACAAACAAATGCCACAAATTTCCAGAGAGGTCTCACAAACCCCTCAGTGCTGTTATTCCCTCTCTTGTGGTGATGTTGTTAAAAACAACCTTGCTGATGAGGAAATGTGCTATGAACAAAAAGCAGAATTGCTGCTTTGTCACAGCAAAAGGCAGGGCTGTAAGAGGAGCCCTCCAGGTACTCCTGATTATGGAGAAAAACATATTGTTTCTCAGCAACAGCAAGGAAAATGTTGCAAAATACTCATCATACAAAAAAATATGAGAAACTCATCATACCTTGCACTTCCTCAATAGTTTAGAATTTTGGGTTGGGGCATGCTGTCATTCAGTTAAACTAGCAAGATGGTTTCTGGTCATTAACTCTCTCAATTATCAAAAGTCCAAATTATCTGTCTTGTGAGGGAGAACACCTGTGCACTACAAAGGACTTGAGCAGCAAAGTTTCCTAAAGTTTCCCAAAGTTTCTTGGTGCCCCTAGAAGAGTTATTCCCCAATACACATAGCAGGCTGAGAAGGTGAATAGATAAGATCTCCTCCTCCCCAGATGCACCAGTGGCTTTAGAACACCTCTGCACAGAGCTCCTGTGAGAGGGGTTTTGGAATGAAGGGTTAAAAATTTTTTATGAATGACAGGCCAGGGAATAGGGGAAGGGGATAGCCCTCGATGTCAATGACCAGCTGAGGAGCATGGAATTACCTGGGGAAGGATGAGAAGCCAGCCTTGTGGGTCAAGATTAAGGAGTGGACAGGGGATGTTTAATGGGAGTCTGCTGGAGGCCATCAGAGCAGGAGGATGGTGTCAATAAAACCCTCTTCAGGCAGACAGATCCAGGCAAAGTGGAAATTGGCCAAAAATGCCAGGAGGCCTCCAAAGATAGATAAAGAGCTGTTGAGAAAACTTAGACTTTAATTTTTTTTTTTCTCAGTATGACGGGCCTCCAGCATTGGTGGATGAGGCAGAGAAACTGGTGTGGTCTACCTGGATTTATGCAAAGTATTTCTTACCGTCCCTCACAAAATCCAAATTGGAGAATATTCATTGTTTTTCTGGGAATGAATTTTTTCTTTTTCCCAGGCACACCACAAACAGGATATTTTTGTGCTGGTAAATAGGGATGCATATAAGGTATTTCTGTGTCAACTGCACTGTACCAATCATGGGTGGATAAATATTGTCGCTGAATAGCTCATTCATTTATCTTTTTAAGTCTGGGTTTTGCTTCCTTCATTAAATTATGACAGTACCATAACTTAAAAAGTTGAACCACATTAAAGAGAAATTAATACTTTTTAAAAAATAGATTCAAATAATCCCAGGCTCATTATGTAGCACCCTGATTCTAAATTTTTCCATGAAGCCACCCAAAAAACCACAAGATGGCAAAAACCAGAGCACACTGAAAGTATCTTTTGAGTTCTGAATAGACATAAATAATGGTGGCAAAATTCAAAATTAAAGGTATTTGAATTTGTGTTTTGGAATTACTTGACTGAAGACTTTACTGTAGGGCTCGTACAATCATGAGTGCAGAATGGCATTACCATGGTTCCAATATGATTTTTAGGTTTTCATAAAAATAATCATACCATGACATAAATAATAATTACTTTTAAAAGTCTTTGCCAATGCTTACTCGAATTTGCGCTTCACTTAACAACCTGTCATTGAAAAACTCAAATGTAAACTGAAAAATATAAAACACTTAATATGAAGTTTAAAATGAGTGTTTCATGTGAGGATTTGAGGAGGGAGAATGAAATATATATATTTCAAGATATATATTTTGAAATATGACATGTATCTATTGAAATATTACTGAAGTAGACAAGGCAGATCTTACACATTTCCTCCCTTTTTGATAAACCAGCAATCTGCTTTTTTCCTCCATTTTTGTGTCTGGGAAACTCTGCTTTGAGTAGATAAATCTTTGTTCTATTTCCTAGGCTAAAGATTTAATAGCATATATGTTCAGGAAAGGTGACTGGAAGAACAAAAATGAAAGATCAGCAATCCTATTCCCTGTTAGCCTTACACTACTCTCAGCTGAAGAAAGTTATTATCACCCTGGTAATACGTGAGATTAGTGTTAGGAAACATTTTAGGGTTGTAACCTCAATTCAGCTAGACTGAAGTTTCTTAAAGCAAAATGTGTTTTTCCCAAGAATTTGTGAGGAGCAAGTTCATTCTATAAAATGAAAGCAAATCCTCACATTTCCATTAAGGCAGGGGTGATATACATCCCATTTCTGTCAGGCTCTAACTTCCTTTTGTAAACAAATATCTCCTGTCTGTGGGTTTATATAAAGCAGTGTTTTCTCGTAAAGGGAAGGCGTTTACCTTATCCTACTTATGAAACGAAGTAGAAAAAACACTGCCCTGAAGAAGCCTCTGAAGCTCCTAGTGATACCTAGCCTGGGGTTCTGCAATCTCTTCTGCTGTTTAACATGTCTGTAAAAATCACTTTGTTTCACCTAAAGCAAGACAAATTCCAGTCTCTGCCGCAACTGGAGGCTGCCAGGGGCGGCGTGCGGAACATCAGGTGTGGGAGCGCCAAACCGCGATCCTACGGAATAAATGCCGGCATCCGGCGTCACAGCAGATGGAAAACGCTGCATTCAGGCTCCCTGCACTCCTAAAAATCCTCCTTTCCTAAAGGTCTGGTCTGCTGATGGGACAAGATGTTACTGAGGTGCTCCCAGGTGGAGTACGTACAGCTGGGTGCAGCACATTGACTTCTGCAATGGCCAACTGATCTTAACTCTGTGTTCATAAAAGCGACACATTGTTGATTTGAACAATTTGTCAAATATCAGATAAAATTCTCACATCTTTTATTTAAGGGGGATAAACTTTTCTGAGCTTCTCCTGCATTCGAAGCAGACCAGCTGTGATATTTTTTTAAAGTTTTACTATTACAAATGATAAATAACCATGTAATTTTCACTATTAGTCTCCTCTATTTCATGCCCAATGTTTCATGGTGCATTTCTGCCACACTCTGTCCCCTTCTGGCCACCTGCACGTTTCCAAGAGGCAGAGAACTACCAAGCATTGTCAAAAACATGAATTTAGCAGCACCAAGAGCTGTGACAAAGTAAGGGCTTTATTGATTTCAGGGCTAATCTGCACAAGCACAAGGTCCAGCACATTGACTTGTGTGATGACCAAGTGTTGCTAATTCCTCCCAGGAGCACTCTAATTTCTAGACCTGCTCTGTTGGAACTGATCTTGATTCTGATCAATGCTCTGCGATATTTTTAGTTCCTGAATTCATTTCTTTTACATCTCCTACGTCATGCAAGCCAATGAGAATCTGAAGACTGATTTCTAGGAAGAGTTACATCCATGTCTTGGATACATGTTTTCTAAAATCAGTTCCATCAAATGCTGTTTGATCAATGTGTGTTCATAAAAGCGGCACACTGCTGATTTGAATAATTTGTCAAATACCAGATAAAATTCTCACGTTTTTTATTTAAGGGGGATAAACTTTTCTGAGCCTCTCCTGCATTTGAAGCAGACCAATTATGATATTTTCTTTTCTTTTACTATTACCAATAATAAATGTATAAACACTAAATAACCATGTAATTTTCACTATTAGTCTTCTCTATTTCACACCCAATGTTTCATGGTGCATTCCTGCCACACTCTGTCCCGTTCTGGCCACCTGCACGTTTCCAAGAGGCAGAGCACTACCAAGCATTGTCACAAATGTGAATTTAACAGCACCAAGAGCTGTGACAAAGTAAGGGCTTTATTGATTTCAGGGCTAATCTGCACAAGCACAAGGTCCAGCACATTGACTTGTGTGATGACCAAGTGTTGCTAATTCCTCCCAGGAGCACTCTAATTTCTAGACCTGCTCTGTTGGAACTGATCTTGATTCTGATCAATGCTCTGCGATATTTTTAGTTCCTGAATTCGCTTCTTCAACACTTCCTACGTCATGTAAACCAATGGTAAGCTGAGGACTGATTTTGAGGAAGAGTTACATCTATGCCCTGGATACATGTTTTCTAAAATCAGTTCCATCAAATGCTGTTTGATCAATGTGTGTTCATGAAAGCGACACACTGTTGATTTGAACAATTTTTCAAATACCAGATTAAATTCTCACATTTTTTATTTAAGGGGGTTAAACTCTTCTGAGCCTCTCCTGCATTCGAAGCAGATCAGCTATATTTTATTTCATTTTATTTATTATTACTAAGTAAAAGCAGACGCTTCTGATCAGATTTGTGTCAGAATTTTTCTGAATATCAAAAAAGCTTGAAACTAGTTTTCTTCCAGATAAAGGTTTACTTGACCTCTCACCCTTTTAAATTTTATGATTACCATTTATATAGAAATGCACTAGGAGGACAGATCCAGCTTCATTTTAGAGACTCAATATTCACAACACTTTTTTTCTTACTCTGCTGCTAGATTAGGATCTTTAAATGTAACTATTGCTACACTAAGTTGTTCGAAGTAAAATTTTTCATTCTCACATGGAAGTAGCTCCAGCAGGAAATCCTTCCACTAGTTGAACTCAAAACCTCATCACAGGGTAAAAGGGAAAAAACCATAAACATAAACCCAAGAACTTGCTGTTTCCCTAATTCATGTTTTAACAGCCTAATCAAAGAGCAGCAAGCAAAATTTATTAGTCCCGTTGTAATATTCTCAACAGGTGACATCCTGATTGAGCATACTACATTAATGACAATGTAAATTGTTCTATAAGAAAGCCTACTAATAAACTACCAATTATGGCTGGTGTCACACTCACTTTCCACATTCTTGATTGAGCACAACCAGGGCAGAACAGAGTATCTACTCAGTGCCTTTCCAGGTGTGTAATGACCCTGAATAACACGATCCATCTGCAACTTCATGGAGCACCAGAAACATTGAACCAAACAACTACAATCCTTCAGAGAACTTCCAGGAAATGGGCAAGGAGAGCTTCCTTTCATTTTGTCTCAAAGTGAAGACAGCTCAGAGGGACAGCCAGTGTGACAAGCTGAGTATCTGTGTGGACAGGATGAGGCACAGCTGAGTTATTTATTCCTCTGCCAGGTTTTGTTGTCTCCGTTTCCACCACACTGCTAGTGTGTACATTTACCCTGGGATGAATAAATTATCTGACTCACAGTTTATTACAATTGAAAGGGGAGTATCTAATTGCTGGAAAGCAGATGGCCTTACCCTTTTGAGTATTTCTGACAAGAACAAAAAAAAATTACTGGCCTACAGACATATTCCCATCGGCCGTGATCCTGTCAGATTCCATCAGCCAGGGAAATTTGGATATGATGACTGGCCAGTAATAGAATTTTTCAAGGGAAAAAAAACCCCAAACAACCCAACACACATTTCTTATTTTTTTTTTGTACCAGTATAGTCACATCTGCGTACCACAAAAGGAAAAATAAATCACACCTTGCTCATCTTTCCTCCTTAAACCAGTTTAGCCACAACTGTGTTATCTCCAACTTCTCATCTTTCATTTTTGTTGCAAATGTTTAGTTATATTATTTTTATGGATAATCAATTCAATGACAATATAAGAAATCAGCAGAGCCTGTTAATCAGAAACAGGGCTAAAGATAAACTGTGAATTTATGCAAATTATTCTAGAAAGTTTTTCAGGGTTATCTTGATATATTAATCCCTTTAAAAATCAGCATCTCCAAATAGTTTTAGAATATGCCAGTCTTTTCATAGTTATGTTAAAACTTGAAAACGACAATGTGTAGTATATCAAATGGTCAAATATTACAGAGGGGAATAATGGCAAACCAGATAATTGAATTTGTAATGGGAAACATAAATGGCCTAGAGTTATGACCACAAAAAATTTTTGAAACAGAAAAAAAGCTGACACAATCTTTTTACAAGAAATTCACTTAAGAGAACAAGATGCTATCAGCATAGGAACACCTTGGATAGGAGGGAGTCAGCAAAACAGCTTTACACGAAAAGACTGCTTTCAAAATACTTGGTAATCTATATAACATCTGACATCAAGGAGATTTTCTGACTGTTAAATATATACAGAAAGAACAGCCCAGTTTTAGTTAACACATATGGACATAATTCAGATAAAGCCTCTCCCACAGTACAGGTTATTATTTAACAGAATGACAAATGTTCCTGTTGAATACACTGTTTAGGGTTGACCTTCCTGGTCCACTGACATATGAGCCTGCAATAAATTGGAAGAGTCCAAAACAATGGGAAAATTATATCTTTTTGCTGAGTTTCTGGCAGTGTCATGCCTGAAGAGTCAAAGATGCTGATATGCAGGTGACTCTTTTTTTTATTATTATTTTGGTGTTTTTTTGGGGGGGAGGGTTGTTTGTTTGGGGTTTTTTTGTGTGTTTTGTTTTGTTTTTTTTGTTTTGTTTAGTCTTAGAAAATGATTAATTCCTATGCTTAAGAGCTTCATGCCCCACTCAGTGAGCAAGAAGGCTGTGATTTGCTGTCTCCTTTCCTTGCCCTCCCCTACACACCATCCAGTCCCTAACTTGGGTGAAAGGATCCCTTCCCTTTAAGCAGTAGACAAGGTGGGAGCTGCCTCACCCCATGCTTGTCCCCTGCTCCCTGTGGCACAGTCATTTCAGGGACACCATCAGTTTGCTCTCTTGGCTCAGCATTAGCACTCCACAGCCCTCTGCCAGGAGCCAGGCAATTACTGAAGGCATGAGAGAAACCCTCACCAGTGCTCTTCAAGCAGAGGAGTTATTAATGCTCCCAGCTCCTTGAAATTAATCTGACAGGAAGAACTGCAAATAGCCCCGACACATCTATCCTTGTGCAATCTCAGAAAGAGCAGAACACCACAGCCTTAGCTGTCAAACGAGGTTTATTGAAACAGGACCACTTGTGTGCAGCAGCACTCCTTCAAACCCATAATCCTGCTGAAGAGAAATATTCCCCTCCTGGGAGAAGGCAGTCTGCATTAATAGTGGCAGAAAAATGAAGCCCAGCATCATTGCAGAAGGTGCTTTACCTCCAGCATCATCTCTGCCACATTTCAGCCCTGATTAAGAAGTCTCCAGAGAAGTGTTCAGATATTCTTTCAGCCGATGGGCCAAGGATGCAGCTTTCCACCTCCCCCTGAGCTCCTTTGTCTACATCCCTTGCCCTGTTCCATGTTTTTTGGTGCCCATGCGTGCCAGAAAGCATTTTGTGCTGATTTGGTGCTCTGGAAAGGGATATTTCTGTGTCAATCTCTGCAGATTCCAAGGATGTGGCAGAAAATGCAAGACAAAGAGAGGAATTAATAGGTGAATTATTTTTATATTATGGGGAGAATAATGCCATGAAAATTTGATGCATAAATCCACATAAATTTCTATTTAGCACTCTCCTGGTCATAAGGACAATATCATTAATTCTTTTATATGCTCCTCCTTGCTACATTTAATAGATTTTTTTTCTTTTGCTCATTAAAACATGTTAGTACATAGAGAGAATAAAAAGAACTGCACATTTTTTAAACTAAGCTGTCCTTTCCTTATTCTCAAAAGCCAACTCAAGTAAAAAGAAACATTTGTCAAATCCTACTAAGAAGTAGTTCTCTTGTTCTGGTGCTAACTGATGTAGGTAACATTAGATTATATGTAGTAGTATAATGTACGGATATCAGAAGTGATGACATGAAGAGGCCACAATACCCTTCAAATTAATTTTATAAAAACTTTTAATAGCACTGAGGACAGCTTGGCTAATAAAACATTTAATTCTTTCAGGATGTCACTGGTATTTTATTAGCTGACCAAGTAGGAAGCTTCAGTACTAACAAATGTTGATCAGGAGCAATTTTAGCTAGTATTATCTTTTTTGTTTCCATCCCACATGGTCACTGATCTTTAGAGGGTGAAGGACCTGCCAGAGCCTTTTAAAACACAATATCTTGAATTCCAGGAAGCATTGGACCCACATTTTTAACATCCCTAGGGGATTCAGCAGCTCAGGCAGCACAAGATCTACCTTCTTTGCTTTCATGAATGTATTTTCTCAGCCCTCTTTTCCCTCACCTTGCACATGAGCACTGGTGCCAGATGCCTCTCTAATTAGGTGTTCTATGCTCTTCTCTAAGTTGTGAGACTCTTTCAGACAAAATCCAAACACCACGATAGAAATCACAGCTTTGAGTGGTGAAATTGAGAGGATCAATCAAGATTTAAATTGCAGTTGCAGCCAAGACATGTGTCATGGGGTTTAGCTTAATTCCAAAGACTCCAAATACTCAAAATTAAGATGGCAATGGAATGGACTCAGTTATTTCTACCCTTGGAGATGAGTGCTTCCCATCCACCGGAGTTCCCACTGAACACCATTTACATACAAGTACACAATCAGCACAAATTCTAGAGAATACTCAAGGCAGGGATTTATCTCCTCTATAAATTCTCTGCAGGGAAGGAATATCACAGCCTTACCCACCAGGGGACATCTCTGTATGCAAATAGAGCCAGCAATGGGGACACAAACCTGCAGGTTATCAACCTGGAATACCATCACCAAATGTTGAATTTGTGCTTGAACTCATCGTGGAAACTGATAGAGACTCCTCACAACCAGTTAATATCCAGCATATCATACCAAATAAACCATTTGAGAGGAAAATTATAGGCTGTAAATTCCAGCTGGGGTTCAGACAAATAACTAACATTCCAGAAAATCAAGTTTTACTTGGAGTAGTGATTGATTGTGCTTGCTGATATTGCATTTACAAAGCATTAACAGCATTTCAATCATTCTCACTCATAACAGCTACTGCAGATTATAAAGTTCATTTATGAGTTCTAACAATTGCAAGATGGTAAGTAACAAAAATTTATTTATAGCTACTCATTTAAATAAAAGCAATGCATCCACTTCAGTGGAATCCCTAAACTGTTTTATTCATTTCTTATGAGTAATCAGGTTAGTAAAATTTGTTTTGTGACAGACTTGACAGAAAGAAGTCACATTATGTGAATATCCATATTAAAAAAAAGTTATTAGCTATAAAACGAATCAATCTTCAATGTCTTTTGTGGATTTAAGAATCATCCTTCTAGGGAAGGATGCCACCCTTCTGTAGATACCACAGCATTTTCACTAAGTGAAAGTGTAACAAAAGATTCCTGAGAAGTTAATAAAGGAAACGTACTCTTAAACTTTAATTGAAGAGATTTTTAATTACAGAGTGCCGTTCTTTTTTTTTTGGTTTTTAATTCTTCTTATGTAGGAGTGATTAGCTGAACACCTTTACACTTACCCAACTAATATACAGGTTTTTGCTCAGGATATATAGGGTGGGAAGCTAAATCTGCAGCAGGTGAGCAGTTGGCAGAGCTGCTTTTATTTAAGCCCTTTCTGAATTAGGCTCTGAAGGGGTCATTTTTCTGGTGTGAATCACAATTGTGCTTTAGTACCCTCCCAAATCAACATAACTTTCCACATTTCTGTTCTGTTTTGCCAGGGTAAGAGTCATATTGAAATGGTGTAACAAATCTACATCCAATAGCCTCATAGTTACAGAAAGTAGAAATGTTTTTCCAACACTGAAATATTATTAATCTTCTCAGCTGAGTAGATGCACACTCAGTAGTAAAATTCAGTATCTTCTAGCCTGAGAGGAACAGAAAAATAAACTGAAGAATATGATCATGACTTCTGAGGCAAGTCTAAATTTAAAACTGTAAGCCTCTACACTTAACTGGACTTGTTATATATTAAGTAAGAAAACAAACTTCTTATATATTAAGTAAGAAAACACCATATCCACTCATCAATACACATCCTCCCATGGGATGAAGAGAACCTTATCCCAATGGATTCAAGCTCCCTCCTTCCTCTCCCAGGAAGCTCCATAACAATCCTCACCTTTGCAAGGAGCAAGCTCTGTGTATGGCATGGAGCACCTGAGAGATTTTGGGTCACAGATGTAGGCTTGGGCACAGCAGACATGGTGGCATTGCCAGGAACGGGACAGTCACCAGGGATATCAGCAGGGTAGCAAGCAGGTCCCAGGACAACTGAGCGAGAACTGCCCAGATTCCAAGCCAGGAGAGCAAGAGGAGCTCAGATTTGAGGAGACATCAAAAAGAGTGGGGACAGTTAGTTCGTGTTCTTGGTAATCTGCTCCAGCAAGCTGGACTGAATCACTGCCAGCCCAGCCTTGCTAACAGGATGTCCAGCAGGAAGCACTGCAAGATCACTTTTGGGATTTGACATGAAGTCTAATTCCTGTTTTCCTTCTTTTTTTTTTTTTTTTTTTTTTTTTTTTTTTTTTTTTTTTATAATAAGGTGATGCAAACAAGCACTTAAGAAAATTTAGTTTTGAAAAACACTCAACCCCCACTGAAATTAGCACTAATAATCATCTGACTCTCTGCCTTGGCATTTTGTTTGAATCCCAGGTGCAATAATGTCTTCAAAAATCTGGTCCTTGTTGAATTAAAATAAAGCTTTGTCTTTTTATCAATATGCCATTCTACTGCCTTTAAATCTACTCTGGAGCAAGCTTTCTCTCTTTTCCATGAGCAGCTCTGGATTCTGAGAGTTTGGTTTGTCATGGGGTGTGCACTAGACCAGAACATGACTAAATGTGTGCTCTGGAGTCTGGGCTACTTGTTTGTAGATTACTTTGCGATCAGCTTGGTATTTTTGATGGAAATGAGTTTGTATCAACATTTACCCTTTCCAGCTTTAAACATAACAGCAGGACTCATGAGAACAGAAACAAAAACTTTGCAAATGTTAAAAGAATAAAGCATCTGGCAGAGACTTTTAAGATGCTTAGGAAGAACATTCCCACTGGACATGGCCATTTTATTGCTGGAAGTAATTGTTAGTTCTTCTTTTAAGACATTTCATAAGGTTGTAGACACAGGTACTCTTTTAGTGGAGAAGAACTAAGACTTGTTCAAATATACAGTTAAGCGTGGAATCATAGAATCATTAAGGATGCAAAAAACCTCCAAGATCATTGCATCCAACCTCATAGAATCATAATCACTAAAAAAGAGCTCAAGCCATACCAACCCAGATTAGATTTTCTGTATCCATTATAAAACAATTTCCTCTAAGCAGAGATTTTCACCCTTCACATGAAAACAGAAATCAAATTTCTTCCATCTGCTGCCTCCTGTTATCCTCCTCAAAACCCAACCTGTGGTCTCTGTGATCCACGTCAATGGATGTGGAGAGAAGGTGGGAGGGATTCTGTAGTGCACCCTTTTCAGACTCCACAGAATGTTCCTTGGAGGGTCAAGATGGCACAGATTTACACATGGGTGTAATTTGCCCTTCTCCTCTTGGACCATATTTCTGGACAAGAGTATTTTCAGCTCAAAAGGACATGTGAGGTAAAAAAAACTTCCTTCTTTTCCCGAAGTGTAAAGGGCAAAATACAGGATAAATATGGGGAGGTCTAGAGAAAATCCAATGTGAGGGACAGCTGATTTGTTAGCCAGCTACATATCCTTTGTATTGTACTTGCCTAGGAAAAAGGAATATTGTCAATCCAACCAGCACATGACTTTGGAGCTTGTTTTTTATTTTAGGATCTTGGAAAACTAGTATTATTATTATTGCTATCATTAATTTTTAATAATATTTTAATTATTATTATGCAAAATACTTTATGCTCATCAGTAGTGCTATAACTCCTGCTCCTGGTGGCATCTGTAAAGGAAGGTTCTAAGGCCAGATTAAGTGACAGTAAAGTGGAGAAAAAGGCCATAATTATGAGATAGTTATATTAAGGACAGGATACACCTCTTCTTGTGTTAAGCTCCGATTTTAATTAATTCACAGGAACAAGAAATATCAATTATTAATTATGAACAGGTCAGTTGCTGTATCATGGTCTTTATAAATCTTCCATGGAAGTTGTGTCCCAGATAATTCTTCAAACATGATTTGAGAAATAAGTAACACTTGCAGAAATGTATTTGGAGGAATTTTCACTTAAGTCACTTTAGAAGTGCTAAGTACTTTTCCTATGCCAAAAGGCAATGAAACTCCACTTTATAACACTGAGCAGAACAGGAATTTGAAGGCCATGTAGGAGCAAAGGCTCAGTAACCAGCACAAAATCAGGGGTTTTGGACTTCATTGCCTTTTAATTAATGAGAAAACAGATTTGTGAATAGGTGTTTTTGGTAAACAGGAAAAATGGCAGGAACCTTTGGAATCAACCAATTTGTCTGTAATTTAAATAGTGTGAACAACTCACTTCAGAGTCTGTGTCAAACTGTTACTATTCCTTTTCCATATACATTCAAGTTATATATATATGTGTATATATATCCAGAGGGAAAAGAGGAAAAAAAAGGTAAATATGTTTTGCATACATAATTCATCACAAAGTCCTAATTTGACGACCATTTATGAATGTGAGTAGAGCAAACCATTGGACTGGGACTATAATTGGCTAAAATATTTAAATGCATTTTAAATAAAGTTTTGGATGAGGAGAGTACTGGGAAACATAACTGTTTGAAGGCCTCATTTCAAAGAAGTAAACAGGATTTTTCACAGTATTTTAACCAAAACCCTTATCAAGACTTCTGTCAAAACAGTTAGTGACTTTTGCCTTTCCTGACAATAATTACATTTGTGTTTAAGCATACAGAATTTACAGTTAATTTTGGATTACACCATTTTTCACCCGGTGTAGAGAATTATCACTATTTTTGTGTATCACAGGTTCTGAAGAAAGTAATCAATATAATCAAATTTATTATAATTTACAAGTTTTTCAAGATAATAAAAAATTTGAATCAGTAGGGGAAAAAAAAGACTGATGAAATAGAAAGGTACAAAACTGAAATGTGTATTTCCTTCTTGAAAATTGCACCTCTTTTTATGGGACTGGGAGTATCATTGATAGTAATTTCACTCTTACTTCTGACATGATTATGTTGCATGTTGTGAAAAAGTAATTGGTTTATATGGGTTGAAAAAAAAGAGTTTGTGACCATACTAAATGTCCTGCAAAGTTAAAATATTGAATTACTCCAAGTAATCTTCATCAGTTCTGCTGGAACATTACCGACAACAGTAATATTTGATGTCAGATAAAATGCAACCTAAACATTTCTGCATTTCAGAGCTCGGAAATTCCGGAGAGTAAAGAGCTCATCTCACATTTGGAGAATGACATTTTAATGCTCAGCTGAAATTTCCCTGATGCCCAAAGAAGAAAGTTGGTCCCACAGCAGGTCTGTGGCAATAACTCATCTGAAATTACCTGGGCTGACTCTTCTGACTGAGGAAAGCCCGGGTGGCTCCCAGAGGCCAAATCTACGCGGAACTGGCGCAGAGCGTTGGCATTTGGCTCCTGGGCTGGTTGAGAGGTGTGAGAGCTGCACAGCACGTGCTGGTGGTGGCCATCTGCTGCCTGCAGCCACGTTCCAGGGGAGGTCGGCGTTGGGGACAGCCCTGGCTCCCAGCCCTGCCATTGGAGTGACAGAACGAGATGCACCTTTACCGTGAGCGGGGTTTGTGCTGTGAAATCAGATAGAATTTCTGTTCTGTTCCTCTTGGCGTGTGCTGGGATGTTTGCATTAAACAAGAAAAACAGCATTTTAATTATGCATTGAGAATTGAAATTCTCTATACCATTAAAATTCATCTTTAGTACCTTGTTATGAGAAATGAAAAGTTCCTAATATAAACAGCATATCACTTCTTTTATTTTTTCCAACTAAGCAGGGTTATTTTGATTTCCTCTAACCATTAGTTTTCCATTCAGCCTCCTCATGCATCTTTATGATTAACAGCATTGAATGCTGTGATGAAGAATAATTTTAAAATTTGATTTCTGTTTTGTAATTTCCACCATTCCACCCTTCCAGTAAAAATACTGATTGATAGAATTTTTTCTTTAAAAAACAAAGGAATTGAGGAAAATATGTTTAGTTTTATTATTTGAAAATATTACTTTTACTTCTTCCTGCTTTTAGAGCCCACCCTGATGACAGAGAGGTGTGCACTTATGCCTGAAGTTGAAAGCTTTCAGAATCTGACTTTGTATTTACCCCTTCAGCTGCTTAATTCTCCTGATTCTCTTAATAATGTTGAACATCTAGAGCTGCATTCAAATTTAGGGAGTACCATTTGCAGTCTTCATATACACAGGAGGAGAAAGAGAAAAAGGAAATTTTATTACTTTTGGAGGGCTCATAATTCACACAGCCTCCAGAACAAGGGACCAGAACATGCCTGTATCTGGAAGAACAAAATCATGTCATTTTTAATGAAGGACTTTTCTTATGAGTTTTCTCCTTACAAAAATGAAAGAAAACATAACTCAGACTTTGCAAAACTTGAAAAGTAATGATAGCCCCATGACACATTATGAAATAGTCATCAGAAGTGTTCCCACAGTGTTAGCACTGGGTTAAAATGAATTTCTAAGAGATTCTTCAATTTAGCAAGTCAGATCAATTTAGTACAACAACTGTTTTATGGCTTCCAGTACCCTTGCAAGAACTTTCTACTTTCACTAATTGCTGCATCATTTGCTAAATGGAAAGGACTTATTCTTCAATAGGCCCTTTTCCCTTATCAAAAATATTAATTAACAGTAATTTTCAATGCAAGTGAATTCCAAAAGTTCAATTTCTGAGAAACCAATTTTTTGATTCTTGCGACTACTTGCTATTTATATTCTTGGTGGCATCAATCCAGAAGGAAATTTGAAAAAAAAGTTCCATTTACTTATATTATCAATGTGAGTGAGAAAGAACATGGATTGAATTTTAAACTCTACATATTTTTTAATCTAGAAAATTAAATAACCTAGTAGACTGAAGCTAATCTGGAAGTAATTCTAGAGAATATTGTTTCCCTTTTGGATATTTACTTATTCAACAACAAATTATATCTTTCCCCTAAAACATGAATTAACCACAGAACACTGTTGTACTTTAATTTTAGCAGAGATACTATTTTAATTTTATTATGAGCTTAAAAACTTACTATTCCTAAGAAACTGAGAAGAAAAGCATTTCATCTGGTCAAAACCAAATCAGTGTTCTCAGTGGCTGTTGTGACTACCAAAGGAAGTATAGAAGGAGACAATGGCAATAAAACCACCATAAAGTCTGTTATCCCCTGAAAAGCCACAGTTTGAGGGCTATTCCTGAAACACTTGAAAGTCCTTCTATTATTTTTAATGACCCTCAGCTGGGTTTTTCCCTTTATGAAGTTGTTAGGTTTTTTTTCCAAACCTATATTGGCATTTAGCACTCAGAGCATTCTGAGCAAAAACTTCTGCTGCTTAATTGCTCATTACATGAAGAACTTGATCCTTGTGCTGAATATGTTCTCTCCTAGTTCCCTTTGATGAATCCTTGTCATATCTCCTAAAGCAATGCAAAATATTCACATGAATTAAGACTTTCCAAGTCAAATTTCTCTCTAATATTTTAATGAAAGAATATTATTGCCATTTTCTCAGCTAGGGAAAAGGTAGAGAAATGTCTGCCTGGTCTAAGAGAGGAAAAGTTTGTGAAAGTTAAACAAAAGGGAGACCAACATGTTTATATTTTCAAGTTCTCAAATGCTTTTACCAGAAGTACCAAAAAATTTATGGACACACATAGAATGAAAATAAAAGTCATCACCATTCGTTTATAACTCTGACAACAATTTCACACAAATTACATTTTATAATACTAGACATGACCCTTCTACTTTGCTCTATATGCATCTGAGTCCACAGGGAACGTCACAAACTTGTGTTTTCTTCAAAGCTATATACTAAATCATGACTTTAAAAACAATTTTCTATTGGAAAGAGAACATTGTCACAAAAATTAGGGGGAAAATGGTGACAAAAACCCCACTGGAACTTGCAATGAATTTTTATTTTGCTATAAATAAGACAAACACTTTCATATTCAGGATAAAATTTCAAAATAAATGCCAGGGTAAAGCAGACTACCATGGGTAGTTACACGAAGGTACATTCAAGATATTCTAATGTTTTATTCTCCAGATATGATCACAGTTTTCATTACAATTACTTTTTGAAAAGTAATTTTGACATTCATTGGCTAAGCTTATGTAATTTCTATCTTTTAAAGAAGATTGTTCCTCATGAGCCACATCTCATAAATCTTCTCAGTGCTTCTGCTGAAAATCTGCAGTCATTTCTCCATCTAGAGCAATCTGAAGTAAATGTTCCCATTCCAATATTTCCCTCATGCATTGGCTCTGACCACTCTTTTTACAGTAATTCTTTGTTCTAAACAACAGGTTTCTCTAACTCAGCTCTTTCTGTAAAAAGGCAGCAATCAAAATCAGACACATAATGAAGGGAATTGCAGGAATTTGGACAAAAATTTTGCCTGGAGATTGAGGAAAATATTTCAATATTTTTTCTCCAACAGCCGTTTTCATGCTTTTTTTTCACCCCTTCTAATACTAGCATAATTATTTAAAGTACATTGAGGTTAATTTTGACCTAAATGTAACCATTTTTAATTTAGTGAAAGATGTTCAAATTGGTCCTTCTAAACTTTCATGTCAGCATGGTCTCCTACAGAGCACCACGTCTGAATTAATTTTCCTTCCACCTTCTGAATAATCCGTGTTCTAGCACAAGTTTGGGTTTTAATTTCTGTGACAAAAATATATTTTGCAAAAGCTCTAAGGGGCTGTAAAGAGGCAATAAATAACAGAGTTGAAAGCTCAAAGACCAAACTGAAAGAGAATCTGGATGTTTAAAGAGGGAGATTACACCAGACATTGAGGACCCCAGGAAAACAGATGTGCCTACAGAAGAAGCCGTGTCTGAGAAGAGGCTGTGACTAAAAGTTGCAGATTTTGATCCACTGGACAGTTTTGCTTTCCAGACCCATTTTTGTGGTGCTGCTTCTCTGTTTCATCATCACGACAAAGCATTGACCATCAGCTTCAGTCCCATTCACATGAAAACCTGACAGAAATAGAGAATTGCTGGAAATGCATTCACTACTTCTAGCTCCCTCAGTTTCACTATTGGTCAAATTCTATTAAAAACCTGTATTACAGAAAAGGAAAAAAAAAAAAAAAGCATAAAAAAGCATCTTAAATTCTTTAAAAACAGTTAAAATGTAAATATTTCAAAGAAAGGTTTCTCATGCAACCATACATAGATGGATGTCGGTGGAAAATTGTTTCCTTCTTTCTAGATTTACTAATCTATTTCAAGAACCATTGAAATCTAATTCCTCTTTCACTTTTCCCCCCATTTTTTATTTTTGCTTGAAAATAAGTTAACACAGATAAACAATAATCTTTTGCTTTTCATTTCCCTGAACAAAATTCTTTCAAACATATGCATTGTTTTTATCTTTTACCTTGTTATAAAGGAATATGGTTTTATTGAATTTTCATTTTTTTTCTTCACTATAATTTACAATTTTGCTGAAACAGATTGCACACAATTGGATTGAGCTCAACAGATGTTTAAATTGGACGCATATGTCTAAAGTATTTAAGGTATAGCTCATTAAAGTTATACATATGCCTAAGAGATTTCATGGAGCGTGGTTTAATGATAGTTTCACTCTCAATGAAGTCAGTAATCACACTTAATCACAAGGTCAACAGGCACTGCTAATATTCACTTCCCTGTTTGCTTTTTTAATTTTTCCCCCTGTTTTGGAACGAGCTGTTGTACAATGCCCCCTCACTCTGTCTGAGAGTTCAGATATAATTACATATGCACAGAAACAATTACAAATCCATGCTATCCTTCTGCCTCATTAGTCAGAAATCTGAGGGGGAAATGCCACAACTAATGTGGCTTAAAACTCACTTGGCCTGATTTTTGTCAAGTTTTAATCCTATTACTTCAAGTGATTATTAATTAGCCTTGCGTGTAGCGATAACTCTTGCATAAATAAATAAAATGCAGCTGTTTGTGACCCTCTGAAACACATCAACTCTCCCAAATTACATTCTCAGTTATTATGTATGTTATTAACTTTGTTTTTTCTTGTTAAATCACTCATCACAATTTATTTTATATTACCATCATGATGCCAGTCACCCCCAAATTAGTTTTTTCCATAAAGAGCAGTTGTGGCCATGTTTCCTTTCAATGTGATTTATTGTTTGCATACTAATTATGCCTCCAGGCTGTTCCTCTAATCAATATCTAAGATTGTACATGAACATATGAAGAAAGCTTTGTCCCAACCAGACTAAATTATGAACAATGAAATAAAGGGAAAATTAATAATTAATTTCTTCAGCATATTGGACTGCAGTTGAAGAAGGAAAAGTGAATTAATTGTAGGCTGAGATTTCAGCCTTATTCATGTCTTCAGCATCACTCAAATCTATAACAATAAACTCCCTCCCCTATCCAAGTGGCATCCTAAGAAATTGTCCATGTCTTCAGAGTTATTATCATCTCAAACCAGTGTTGGTTTCTGAGCCTCATAGCCCACATTGAGCAATTAACCAAAGAAACTGGAAGGAGAAAAATGCAGAGATCTTGCCACCTTTTTTTTTTTTTTTTTTTTTTTTTTTTAATGCAAATTCAACATTTTTTTTTCCAAATGCTAAAATGTTAATGTAGCTAGTCTTCACCTTCTTTTTCTTCCTACCACCATTTCAACTGCTGCACACTCTCCACATTTGCAAAATTGATACAAGTACCAGCAAAACTCTTTATGGGTGCAAACTGACAACTCTTTTCAAAACTGGCAATGAACATCTATGTTTTGTGTCGTCAGATCACACAGAGGGTGGTAATAAAAATGCTGAAGAAATTCCCATGTTTCCATGACACCTTCCACTAGTCCAGGTTGCTCAGGACTCCATTCATCCTTGTACACTTCCCACATCCACAAATTCCCTGAGCAACCTTTTCCAGAGAAGAACAACTTCCCCTAGCCTGCTGCTCCCACTTTCGATTATGTTCTCTTCAAATAAATCCTTTAAAATTAGAGCATTACTAAATCATATTATTATTATTGATTTTTGATGTAATTTGGGTAACAGCAAAAATGTAAAATTATATCATCAAGTATCTTTGCATGAAAGCAATTTGAAGGGACTTTAAGTGTACTACCTTTCTGTTTAGGGTCAAAATTTTTTATGCTTATGTGATCTGTTCCATGAAAATCCCTGTGGGTTTAGGATGGAAAAAGATGCTTAACTTCAACCTCAGAATCTGACTTACAGCATCCATACAAGACAGCTATTGCTGACTGCTATTAATTAGGCATCCTGGGTTTTGGAATGTTTCCAGCCTGAAAGTTGCTCTCCTCAGGATCATTAACGAGGTCCCAATTATCCTGCTGTGGGGCAAGCGTGAGGAATGGAGTCACACAAGCTCCACCTTCAGGATGTCTTCAGAATTTGATGGAGTGTGTGTGATGAACAAAATCTTTCCACTCGGTGAGGGGCAGACTGAAAGGTTTAGGCGAATCAGGTAAAAGCTTCAATTCTCTCAGAGGTACACACAATTCAAAGGTCAACAAAAACAAAAAATAAGAGTTTAATACCTATGTAAATGAGTGGATACCAAATATATTATGAGATTTCATGTAGAAAATCTCCAAACTTGCCTAAGTCACAGCCAATGGAATGATGGCCACATTCTCAGTGTGTTCTCTTTCTTTAAAAGTTCGATCCTTTCTTTACTTTTACCTTAAACTGGATAAAAATGTCTTTATATTTCCCAAATATATTATTTTATGCACTGAACAATGAAAGAAAAACAATAAATGAGCCATGGGGCATTCATTGTTCTGAATGTGCCTCTTTACAGCTCTGCATAGTTATTCTCACACTCACATCAGCCTTTTCTGGCAGATGATTCTTGGGGGACTTTGAAAAAGATCACAATCAAATTGAGAAATGCTGATTTATCCTCTTCAAAATTATTTTGGTAAAAACACAGTAGAGACTCTTGGGTCAAAATTAAAACAAAAAAATCGAACAGAAGTAATAAATGACTTGATTTTGTTCTGAAGCTGTGCTTGTGAACCTTCAAAACATGACATTTGAAATTGTTTCTCCTGCACCTATCCCATTGTTGCTCCAGTGTTAGCAGTGAATGTAAAAATCTGTTTCTTGTAAGTCATTCTGCTCCAATAGCACCTCATGTGATAAAGGAATGTTTAAAATTGTAGATATTGGTGAGAAAAGTTTGATTTGAGATTTTAAGTAGCCAGGTACAATAGTCAGTATTCCAGGTAACATTGTGATTGTCTTAGATCTTTTATGAGTCAAAAGGGAAATCATTGTAAAAGAGGTAACACAGTAAATTTAACATATTAGTCAGGAGATAGTAGGTGAAAAATCAATAATATTGCAAACAATGATAGATAATATATTATGATAGATAACCTATTATAAGTAATCTATTTTATCAGCCTTATGCACTGGGTGGGCACTGGCACTGGGGACAGCAGAGATTTCAGAATTCCTGAGCCAATTTATCTGAGTTTCTAATCTTTCCTTATCTGCTGCAGAGCCTTACAATGCCATCTCCCCAGCTGCCATAACTGGCTTGGAAAGGTGTCAGTGAAATTCTCAGACAAACTGGCCTGGAATGATAATCTATTGAGAGTTTCAGACTCAGATATGGTTTTTTTTCATCATTGGCAAGTCAAGAGAGAAGCCACTTCTTAGTTGTATGTGTATGTACATGAATTTTAAAAAAAATAATAAAGGAAAGCACTATTCTGGTACTGCAGCAAGTTTATCTCATTTGGCAGATTGTAATTTCACTCATAGGTATTTTGAGATATGTGAAAGTCTGATTCATTAAAAAATAAATTATTTAAATACGTTTGATATCACAGTAGTAGGCCATTATTACAAAACGTCTAATGAACCAAGAAATTATTCTATGGCATTTAAACACAGCAAACAGATATTTAAATGCCAGCTAAGCAACAAAACAAACCTGGACTTTTCCAACAGCTCTGACATATGCTGAAGGATCCGCAGAAAATTCTGGAAATACTGACCCTGTGTGTACAAGTATATTCTGTAAAGTCCAAAATAAAGCAGTTTTGTAACCCAGAGAGAAGAAAGATATAACTACAGAGTGTTCAGTTTTGGCTAATGCTTCTATTATCATTTTGGTAGAAAGCTACAGATGTGATTCCTTTAAAAAAGGCATCCAACACTCAAAGCACTTTTATACCTCTTAAAATCCACATCTCGCTGTACTCTGGTGATGAGGATAATGAATAGTCTCAAACCATGTCAAAACAGCTGCACTTTTAGTCTTCACACAGACAGAGAAGAGGAGGGGTGAATCAGTGTTTAATTTTCTAAATGACGGAATCAAATTTCTAAAAGAATGGAAAGCAAGAGTAATTTCTTCATATCCCTACAGTCTTCAGGACTGGGATGAAGAAAAGTTAAGGAAGTTTTTCTTCTGTCTTCATTATAAGCCACAAAATTTCAGTCCAAATGTGCTCAATTCTAGCACCAGTTACCTTCCTTTCACCTTTCCTTCCCTGGAGAATGTATCTAAACCACTTGAAATCTTCTGTCAGCAAAAGCAGGAGAGGTCAAAAAAACTCTTAGGTTTTTGTAGGAAAGGCATTCTTGACAGCAGGATGAGGAATGTTGGGCAGAAGAGTGACAGGATATAGGAAAAGAGGGAGAGCAAACAGACGGATGCAGGACTGTGTGACACATTTTAAGTTCTACATGTTTAAGTAAATTAATTGTTCAAGTAGCTCGCAGATATTTTTGTTTACTAACAGAACCATCACAACATTTTATTGAATATGTTTAGACTTAGACTGCTTGCATACACCCAGGCCATACTCGAACCTCTCCATGTAAATTTTGTGTTGTTCATGCAAGAAATTCAAACCCAGTATTACAGAGTGATTCTTTATGCAAGAAACACAAGAAAAATTGCCCAATTTCTTTAACAGAAGAGTCCAAGAACGGATATGCATATGGAGTCCTAATAGATAGAAAGATGAATAAAAGGAAAATCAGGATTGAGTTTGACAGAATCATTCATTCATTAAAATATTGGCTCAGTTTAAATTCTGAATTCGATTTTACAATTGTGTTGGTTAATTCTTAGATTATTAGTAACATTTATGGCCATTTATATTTACTAATTCAATTGCATTTTTGTTTGTTACTAAAACAAATGAAAACAATAGGTTTCATTTATGCCGTATTTTGTTGTTAACAACGTAAGAATGACCCTGAAAAGGTACATAAGAAAGATGATTTATTTGGTTACTTTGATGCTCAATCAAGAAACTTTCTGGTGTGATGACAGAGGTGCAGGACTGAATCCTTATCCTCTCTTTATCATTCCCTTGTCAGGAAAAGCTAATTCTCTCAGGCTCTGTGACATTCTCAGAATGAAAACATCAGAAATTATAAGTGTCCTGAATTTACTGTATACATTAGCAGTGAGAAGTTCCCCTTTTATGTTAATAAGGAAATTTGCAAACAGTTGAGTGGGCGTGCAGTGTGCATCCCATATTCAAAACAATATATCAAGGTGAGGACCATGATTTTAAACCTCTTCAGGAAAATTTTACACCATCATATATGTGTGACTAAAAGTTTAATAATTGTTTCATGAATTTGTGCAGTTTTCACCACTTGATAACAAAGCCACTTACATCTATGGAATCTTCTGAATTCTTACAGGAATGTCTGCTAAAGTTGTGAATTAGTGAAGCAGAATTTATTCAGAATTTACTACTGAACACAACATTTGCCTATAAATTTGTGTGCATCTTGCTCTGTTTATGCTACTTTACTTGAAAGGTCTAAGACTTTTCGCTTCATCCCTTGGTATTCACATGGCAAAGTGCAGCTTCTGTTTGCACCTGAATAAATGGGAGACAGTGAGCTGATTATTTCTGACAGTCAGTAAAGTGAGAAGCAAACAGACTGACAGAAATCGATGTGCAGCACTAAGACATGAAGAGGAGCAAAAGGTAACCTGCCTGAAACGGCCAGCCAAGGCACTTTCACCACATGGTGAGTGGTAAAAAAGGATAAAAAGGATAGTAAATGTTACTACCAAATAACCACATGGTCAAATATGTCATGTAAATCAAAAACTAGTGGCAAATAAAAAAAATTACCTTAAGAACGAGTGCACACAGAGCTTCTTCATGAAGTGACAGTGAAAGATGACACTTACTTAATGCACCATACCTGTTAGTACAAGAAGAATGGCAGTTTATTCTAATTATGTTTTTATAAAGCAAGCTTATGGATTTTCTTCTTTGTTTACAGAAGCATGTTTCAAAGGACTGGCTCTATAAATGCAAAGTTTACTCTCTCATTCAAATCATATGCTTTGTGTTTATAAAAAGTGCTGCTTCTCACTGTAGTATTACCAGATATGGTAATTTTGCTGAGAAAATGTAGCTAAAAAGCAGAGTGTCTACTTAAGCATAGGAAAAAACAATGAAAAAATCCCAAGAAATAAAACTCATGCTGTGTTTGTTTCCATCTCTGATAGCTCATAATGCGTTTTAACCACGGGAACCTCCCCATCATGTATTAATTATGGTCTACAAATAAAATCATTATCATTATGTAATGAAAAATGTGAGTAAATTGCTTCTAATATCATGTGCAGTAGAAATTCAACAGAAGCCATGCAATTTTTATATAGGAATTTCTCATTATCACGTTTTCTCCTACCTGCTGTGGATGTTATTTGGCATTTCTTTTCCCCTCATGGCAAACAAACAGAGATTTACAGAAAGGTCTCTCAGAACAGCCCTGCATGGCTCTTATGTATATTAAAGAATGGTACAGCAGCTCTCCAAAAACAATCTCTTATTGCCTCTGCTCTCCTTTCTCTTGCAAGAGCCTTGGAATTTCAATTTGTGCTCAGTTGCTCTACTGGAGTGGATAAAACAGCTTGGCAAGCAGGGCTAAGTTAAGCACTTCTAGAGCTTTTGCTAAATAAAACTCCCTTTCTTCTGGTAGCCTGCAAAAAGGCCACTGAGTGCATTTCTTCCAGCCCATATAATCTGAGTGCATATTGACATACCTATGGATAATTTTGGAAAATCCTTTCTTAGAAACTTGCCTTGACTTTACACCTTTAAGAATCCCTCGAAGATTCCCTGAATGAAGAGGGCTCAATGCATTTAAGAGACTGAAAACAACTTGGATGTTGTCGACTGCCCCCAGCAAACGCAAGAAAAAGTGGGTTCCAGAGCAGTTGCATAATTTGCCTTCTTTGCCTTGGCTAAAGGGAGATCTCTTAATCCATGTCCTGACCCGTTCATTTATACATTTATACATTTATGCATTTATATTCTACAATGTACCTAAAATTTTTCTTTATGAGAGAGGCAAACACCCCTCTCCTCTAGAATCAGACAAGAGAAGTCAAGGCCCTGGATGACTTGAGAAGAAAAATTTCTAAGAGACATTACCGAGCTAAAAAAAACTGTGGACAAAGAATGCTTACTGAAACCATACTACTGAAGAATTCCTGTCCTCTACACCTGTCAAGTTCCCCATCCTATAATTCCTTCAATGAAAAAGATTTAAGAAAATATTAACCAATAAAACAATTTGTTTCCTACAAGTAGATTAAAGTGTTAGTCACTCGATAAAAGCACAGGGCCAGACCTCAGCCAAAGCTGAGTTCCTTTGCCATCAGTCATGGGTGATGAGAAAGGCTCCTACCTGGCAGAAGAATTTGCTAGATTATTTTCTGGCCCCGTTGGAATCCAGGAGGATTTTGCCATTAAATTATTTTGGCTCAGAATGCCTTTTAAAATATTGCAAAGATTTTTGGTGCTTAAAACCCTCGGTGATGTGACACAGCATTATCCTCAGCATCCACAGCACATCTTTCCTCTCTGCTGCATTCAGGGACTCTGGGACAGGAGGTGCTTCAAAAAGTGTGGCAGTAAAAAAAAAAAAGTATTGAAGATCTGACTAAAGCACAGAAAACAAATGAGCCATGTGAAAAATTTCTCTTTGTCATAACTTTTCGGAATAAAATTAAAGATGAAACACTTGCCTGGCTCTGCTGCAGATAGTCTAATAAAATATTGTTTTAAAAGAGCCTAATCACGTGACTGTAGTCATTATAACATAAATTGATTCA
Source organism: Malurus cyaneus samueli (assembly GCA_009741485.1). NCBI lineage: Eukaryota > Metazoa > Chordata > Aves > Passeriformes > Maluridae > Malurus > Malurus cyaneus. The sequence goes on from CM019217.1 coordinate 63,254,398, forward strand.
GAAGAGATTTAATCAATTTAATAAATTAATTTAATGCTTCTGGCTGTAATTATTATTCTGCATTTATTATGTAAGATTTTTGTTAGCTTAATGGTTTTATACATTTATCAGATATTCACTGAAGAAAATTTCAGTTACTTATGAAGAATCTGAATAAATTAGCAATTACTTTTTTTTTCTTTTAAATGGCTTTATTATAATGATTTTCTATCTTGGCTCTTAGCAGTCATGACAAATTTCTTCAGCTTCATTGAGAAAATACTCTATCCAATATCATCTAAAGCTATGAAATAAATTCAATTGATTACATTGCATTGTAAATCACATCTAAATATCTTTACAACAATTCCTCCAGTATTCTGATGTATTTCATAAGGATTATATCTTATTCATTTTTAACTTACATCCTATTTGTTTTTTAAATAAACAAGTAATTTTAACAGTTTTAGAGTGAATTCTAATGCCTTAGACAAACCTTTTTATTTTTGTTTTCTCACTATTTTAAAGCGTGCCTACATCTCTTTTCTAGTCTTGCATGCATATGATGAAACTAATCAAATTTCATTATTATGGGCCTTTGGCATTTTAAGATTTGCTTCAGCTTCTCTTCAAAATACTAATACATAATCACACTCTGTAAAGGGAATCCATGCATTTTAAAAATTTCGACTGAAAAAAATATCCAGAAATTTAATTTTTAAATGAAGTTATTTATTTAACTAGTGTAAAAATTTCACACAAATTTTTTATGTGTTCTGTTGAACTTAGGTGAGCTTGGCAGAGTGGAATTGCATGGGGAGAGTCACTCAGCAAAATAAATTCTTCAAACTTCCTGCTGCACCCCGTGCATGTCCAGAGTCTGCAGTTTGCAGGATTTTGGCTAAATGTCTTTTGTGCTATCTGCAGGCTGGTCTGATATTCTCCCTGGGTTGTTTTGTATCCAAAGGCAACCTGTCTTCCCACGGATTAACCTTGCCAGTGCATTATTTACTGCTGTGGTATAGAAAGGCAAACAGGAGCTTTCTGAGTTACTAAAGCTCCTTTGTATTTTGCATTCACTGCACACTCTGTTTTGACTCAAAGTTCTCTAAATTAACAGACAAAAAATTAGTTTAAATTGGCTTCTGTGAAAACGTGAGTGTTCTGTTCAGTATTTTTTTCTCTTTGGACTTTACATAGAGAATTAAATGGTTCTTTTAAGATGGTTTTTATTTAGACACAATTCAAAGCATTTGTAACTTTTAGACAGCATTTTAAGGATATTTCTGACATGAAACCGGATTTGTTTGCACGCAGATGAACTCCACAGCAATCTCATCCTTTGCAGGCTGTTATTGCTGTAGCCAAGATTAATTAATTAGAAATATTAAAGTTAGGATTAACTTTTGAACTTGATTCAGAAAATATCAGAAAGCTTGTGGCTCTGGCACACAAATAATTTTGATTTTTGAAAGTTAGCATTACGAATGTTAACATCCAAATGCTTGCTGAAGGAAAAGAAAGAATACTATAAAACTTATAGACTATAAAACTATAGAAATGTCTTCTAGATTGTTCCAGATGGAGTTTAATTTTTGTCCATCTATTTACATTTTCTTTCTGCAAGAGCTTATAGTTTTCATAAAGCCATTATCTTCACTGTGCTGCTCTCCATGGTACTAAAAAGAGTAGATTTTAACTCCTAATTTTGTGGTTAAGTGGTGAAAAATTACTTTGCTCCAATGTAATCAAGGCAAGAACTATTAGGAATTGCTTCCAAAAGTGCCATAATCCAAGAAGTCAGAAATTTTTAAGTTTGGATCAAGATTTCACATAGGGAGGTTTTTCCCCGAAAAAAAGTTTCAATGAGATTCTGATAAATGCTGTGCATATTCTCACATATCCAATGTTAACTTTCCCAAGTACCAATTCTTTTTCCAGAAAAATACAAAAAAAAATACTGATCTATCTGGGAATAAAACTACCTGATAAAATCATAGCATTGCAATTATAACTAAGGAAGAAAAAAAAATAGGAATCTTCAAAAAGAAACAAAGGAAGCATGGGAAAATTGGGTTGTGACAATGACTGGCTACCAAATTTTTTAAGAGAAATAAACATAAAAAAAAGTAAAGCAATCCGGTCAAGTTACTATCAATGTGTAATACAAAGCAACACATAATTTCTGAGCTATAGTTTAGGATTCAATGTATCCAGGAAAATTGTAAAAGGCACTAGAGCAGAAATTTCTGGAGTAATTAAGCTACTTTTGTTATTAATTGGATACAAAGTGGAACACAGTAGAAATCACTGAGTACCCCTAGAATGAAAAGGAAGAAATAAAGGGGAGGTGGGAAATAAAGGGGGATAGTTTATTTTTCAAGTTTTATTCCTGAAATGATAAAAACAAACTAATTAAAAGAAAATTCTGAATTCTAAATAGACTTGTGACAGATGGCAGTTTTTTGAATGTGTGTATACTGTTTGTTTTAAACCCTCCCCATATTTATTAGATTGAAATTACATAAATCCTAATCAAGACTTCCTATTTTTGCCTTGGCCAATCCTGCAGAAGTTTTCATATAAAGCTTTCAGTTTGAAGGAAAATATTCTTTTCTGTTCAAACCAAGGTAATTTTAGAAAATAGGAACACATTTAGGATTTGCTATCTCTTCATTTCTTCAGAGCAAGACAGCCAAGAAATGGAAAGCACCAAAGGATGATTCATAAAACTTACAATTCATAAATAATATTATCTAATTCACATTTTTTTAGGCATATACATAGTGAAATTTGTGATATATTATAATGTGCCAAAGACAGTTATTGTCTCATTTATTATCTCATTTCCAAACTGAGGAAGCCTCACAAAAGTTTTATTGACGTCCTGTAGGGTCATAGGTACTACTTAAAAATACAAATAGAACCCTTCTGTCAAAACAGCCAACCTCACAGTGCCTCAGTGGATTATTCTACCCCTTGGGTACAAACAAATGTCATTTCTACAATTTAAGGCAACATGGCAACATTTTTCATTGACGTGTTAGCAAAAATCTTAAAGTATTAAAAGAAAATGAGTCATACCTTTGTCATGTTCAGCAATTATACTTTAGAATGAAACACCTTGTTACACAGGATATGATGGGCCTTAAAAAAATCAGAATGTCGAAAACAGAGAAAGGAAACTATTTAAATTAAGACCTAAATGTGACTTTGTACCAAATCTGGGTAACCTGAAATAGCAACCATACTGCAGGAGAGTTTATAAGCATCAGGAGCCATATTCTACCCCTACATCTTCCTTAGTGGTGTTGGACTAAATTTTTAATTTGGTTAATATAATTAAGTAAAAATCTGAGCTTTGGTAGCTAATTTGAATGTACAGTATGCCTTCATCTGAATTATCAATTTCAACTGGCCTAGAAAGAAAAATATTACATGATGCAGGAGATCACAAGTTTGTTTTTTTTTCCATTCTGTATGATTTTTATTCCTAGGATGTCCCTAAACGTTTCCTGTATTTTATCTTTATCCACCATATAGTAACATAGCACTAATTTCTTTCTACAGTTTTTTTTATTGCACAATGTTTCAGTTTAAAAGATTTGGCTTGTATCCTCTGGCAAGGAGAATTGCTGGTTTTATGAAATATTATCCATCAACTTAGATAAATTTGTTCATTTTGCAAAGTTCTCTTTGCAAAAGAGTTGAAACAGAGGCATTTATGCTCTGTCCTAAATCATTTTTCAACACATTAATACTTGGCTTGCTATTTTTGAGCAGTCTTATGGAAATTATTATTAACTATGGCTTTGTTTACTTTTTATATTCATTGATGCTTAGGCCCAAAGTTGGTAAAAATCCCAGGAAACCAGGTACTCATTCATTTTAGTGACTACATATGCCTAAATTATAATCGTGCACTAACACAAAAAAGCTAGAAATTTCCAACAATAGAAAATTACATTCACTGTCAAAAGAAAAGGATGAATTAAATTTTGCTAGAGAGAAGGAGGGCTTGTGTCCATTTGCCAGTGCCCATGAGAGGATGAGAACAACTTTGAATTTGCTTTGGTTTGGTTTGGTCTAGCTAATATGAAATATAATTTACCACAAGCTTTGATAAGAGAATGAGGAGACTTTACTCCTAAACAAAATAAAACACGACCAGACCTCATATTTCTACATGTAATTAATGCAACTTTTTTTTGGCCCTTATTTTTACAATTAATCAATTAACACAGTCAATGGCATGTGCAGTATTTGGAATTTTTTGAACTTAGAAATATTACTGAAGCAGCATCCCATAATGAGATCAAAATGATCAGAAACTCTCCATCCTCAAGAGGAATCCTTGAGAGCAGAATCTTAGCCCTGAATATATCCAGATTTAGAATTCTAATCTAAGCACTTAGATCTAATGGAATGGAATGACAAAGAGGTTCTAATGTCATTACACAAACATGATAGGAACTTCCACGTCCAATAATGACCAAAGGCTGCTTTTTCATGTGGAGCCTGTGTTAAATCTGGGCTTGTACTACCTAATCAGTTTTGGTCTGATAGGCACTTACTGTTATCCTTCAAATTCAATAAAAAGGTTAAGAGGGCTGGCAGGATTGAGGAATGACTGCTGCCGTTTATCTTAGGTGCAGAGCCAGCTTTTAAATGAAAAAAAATTACCACGTGAATCACCACTTTAAAGGGATCGTTTTACACTCAGCTTTACTTACTCTAATCTTCCGGTCCTCAGCTGCTCCATAAACAATATGTGTAGCACTCACAAACATAACATCTGACAGATTTTAATATATCTTCCCAACATACATTCTTAGGAAAATTTTAAATTTTGAATAAATAATCATATATCAATTATCTTGATTAAGGCCGAAGGAACAAAGCCACATGGAAGAATTTCTATTTTTTTTCCCCTGCTAATACTTCCAAACTTGTGATGGTTTCTGGATAATTAACTCTTTAGAATTTTAATTTAGAGCTGATCTAAAGTCTTCCCTTATAACAATAATCTGAAACTACAACAGATCATATCTTTGTAAACCAAATCACAAAACTTATCTGGCTGGATTCTTTGGTGTCTTTCTTAAGAAAAGCTGAAGCAATGTGTAAAAAAGGGAATAAAAAGCTTTTGTGATACAGATTTGAAAACAGAAAATTCCATAAAAATTTGGCACATTTGAAACATGATTAATACATGTCCTAGGAGGTGACAAAATAAAATACAAATAACTGTGTGGAAACATCTGCTATGCACTGCCTCTTAAGGAACTCACCTCTAGATTGTCAGAATTACTCTCAAATCTCATCCTTTTTTTACCAATCTGTTGTCCATTAGCATTTCATGGTGTCCTACAGCCTAAAAAACTAGCTCTCCATATCCCTTGTGCACAAATAAATAAATAAAATAAAGCAGGTACATCAGCAGAATGGTTCTGTTGTTTTAAGACAAGAGGCTTAAGTATGAAGTAGCTTATAGGTAATTTCATAAATTTTAGATAAATAAGACCAGCATGTAATATAGCCATTTTCAGTCTCACATAGATAAATGTGGCATAAAAATTAAATGAAAAGTAAATGTATTTACTTTTTCTGATGTCTTACTACATAATTTATTAGGCTGATCCTGTTCATTATATTTCATACTCCATTATTTTTCTATGTAAATTCTCTTACAATATCAAATGAAGAAAACTTCTTTTTAAATTAATAATTTCAGAGTGAAACATTAATATTCAAATCAAATATGGTGCTATTGTGGGGCTTCAGGGACAAGGAAAAAACTTTTATGCTGAACACAATGAAGGATTGATAGGCATTTCTGTTATCTCATTCATTAGTCATTCTGGACAGTTCAGACAAGTTGTTACCTGCAATAATAGGCAGCATTTTACTTTTTAAAGGTTAATTCAAACTCTATTTTATGCTGAACTGGAGGAAACTATTTATTTATATATTTATTAATTGTGAGAAAATAGATATTTGTATTTTTAAAAAGAGGAATAAGTAATATTTATAGAGCTGTAGTCAGGAGTCTGACATGATAAGCAAAATGGTCAATGGAAGGATGACCATCTAGGTTGAACTGTGCACTTGCCTAATAAATTTTATAAAATTTCAGAAATTTTTAAGCAGACAGGAGAGATAATTCTTATTAATTGTTTGCATATCTTTTACTTTCAGCTCCAATTGCCGTCACTTCTCTGCATAATTCCACTTCTAAATTTAAACCCACCTCTTATTCACTCCTTCAGAGATGGAACCCAAATTCCTTCATTGATGGTATCAGCCCATAAAGTCAAGCACAGGTAATATATCCCCAAGCACAGGCACTATATCAATCTTACACATAATTTTGCAAGCTCTGAGCAGCCACATCCAAACTTCCACACTTTCATAGTGGAGAGTAACGTCACAAAAAAGTCGAGGTTTAACAATTATCAGCTTGCTGACCCCACTCTGAGTTTTCAGGGGAGTTCATATTTTTTGTCATAAAACAACACACCCCAAACTGCCAGTAAATATTTATTCATTATGTTTGTTCCTGTCTTCAGCATTTTTCTACACTGCCCTGTTTAAAACATCTGCATATATAAAATATGTGTTCAATGAATGCATGTATGAATCCAACCAAATATTTCAAGGAAAACAACCAAACTCTTATGAAGTTTAATTTAAACTCTATTTAATGCTGAGCTACATATGCCTAACATGTTTGTTATGCATAGACAAATAGTTTTGTAGAACAAAAAAATGAAACTGTGAAGGTTCTAAATATGTTCATCTAAATTATAACATCAATAATGACTTAAGATTATAAATGGCTTCTTATCTGTGAGCCAACACAATTCACTTGGTCAGAAGTGAGTGAAACATCAGATTCTCATGGATAGCAACGTAAAGTTTGGGAGGGAATGAACAGGCTTGTGGAACACTGTATCTGACCCTTTCCCTGCCATATCTCTTCTACCCAGGTCTCCACCCTTTGCTGCCAGATCCCATCCAAGCTGGCCCTCACGCCAAAGCCATTTTTTTCATCTCCCAACTCTCCCACTGCCTCCTGACTTCCTGAAAAATTCACAGGAGATTTGTTTCAAGACTGAGATTTTTAAGAAGCAAGCAGACACATGGAAGTCGTCGCCGTCACTGCAGTGTGCTAACCATCAAACTGAGCCATCAAATATTCTGTTTGTGGGGAGAAGGCAGGATGAATGTTTGATAATTAACTGCTTTGGCTCAGCAGTCATTCCCCTGTGACTATAAAAGCTGAAGCTGTGATTTCTGTTTGTTAAGATGAAGCCCATTCTTATCACTGTTATAAAACCACTTGGCATTATAATCAAAACCTTGGAGAAAATGTTCCTACAACTCCTGAGCATGCACTGGTTTTCTCTAGTTCCTTTGCTTGGATTGATGCTGTGGGTGCAGGTGTGTGCATGTCCACACACTGATGAGAAATAACAGGGGATGACACTGAAAATCAGAGCCTTAGTGGGTGTTTGGATTCATGTTCAGAACAACAGGAAGACAAGACTCACCCCTCTGCAGGATCCAGTCATTTAAAGGCCACACGTTTTTCCTGGCAGCAGCCTGAATGGCTCAGCAGCATAAGTGTACATCTCTAAGTGACAGGGGGTGTGAGGAAGGGATGGAAACACCTCCAGGCAAGAATTCCTGCAACGATGGCCCCCCCACACACGATGGAAACATCTCCAGGCAAGAATTCCTGCAACGATGCCTCCCCCACACCCTGTTTTTTGGGCTACACAGGTGATAATTTCTTATGAGTAAAAGCTCATGTATTTCATGAGTAACATCTATCTCTAAATTACTGTGCTGAACCAGGCAATGGAGCCCTTTCTGTGATATCAGACAACAAATGTGCCACAGGGAGCTGTGTCCCTGTTTCACTGCAGCCACTCCTGACCTCCAGAACCTCCTCCTGGTGCTGCTAAGATATAACAGGATCCAAGGCTCCTAAGTATGTGATTTTTCTTAGGATAAAAATATTCTGCTCGAATACTAAACTTCAACGGCCGTGCATCGAGGGACTCCGGTGTAATTTGTTGGACAGAAAGACCTTTTTAAGATTCTCAAGCAGCCTTGGGTAGTTTGTTGAATCGGTAGGAAATATCCAGTGTATCTGTGACACACTTGATCTTTTGCAAAAATGAAAGAGAAGAGGTTAGATTATGCTGAGAGCCCCTTGAGGCAGATTTTAGCATGTAGAGTGGGTACGACTCTTACAATCATCTTCGGATCACGAGGGCGCAGTTCAACAGGCTGAATCCTCAAAGGGATGGCATTTCTAGAGGTTTAGGATGTTTTGCCCAATTTATGTCTGTTTCTAGTGGAAATTGAAGCCTACTATTTCGACCTTCTCCATTTCCTGTATAATTTCTTCTGGTTTTAGTTTGCAGCTTTCTCATATTCAGTGTTTCTTCAGAAATCCAAAGTATGACTATGACAGCATAAGCACTATATATTATCTGTTACATATATTAATATAAAATTTTACATAATAAATATTGCCATTTTTAATGAGTAGGATCTGTAATTATATTACTATCACTGCAAATAACTAAAGCACTGTTGTTTTTATGATGGAAATGAATTCAGAAGACTATTTATGAATCAGTATCTTCCCTCTAAGACTATATGACAGCAATGAAAACATGCAATTACCAGAAATATCTATAGTGATTAAAATGGTAATTAATGACAGCCCCTCTTATTAGCATAAAATAAAGCAAATTAAGATGAATCTTTTTTTTCCTAATAGGAAGAAAGTGAAGGAAGAAAGTGCTTACAGATTGATGGTCTGTCACTAACAAGGTGGTGCAAAATACTGAGAAGAGCAGCAAATCCAGCCTTATCTTTCCTATGGGGGTGTAGATATGAAACCCTTTTCTATCACTATCTTTTCCAGGGGTGGAGGAAAGAATCATTAAGACAGCTCTGAAGTTTAAAATTTAAAATAATTTCAACTAGACAGCTAGTCATTTTGCCTTCCTCACAGATCCATTTACGAGGTTTATATCCTGATTCTGCTGACATCAACACCTGGAGGCAGAATTAAAGCTATATCGTACACAGAATCAGAAATTTAATTTATAAGAAAAATTACATGTTTTCATTTCAACTCAGAGTTTTGAGTTGCTTACATCTTCCTGAAAACAGACACATAAATCACACATACAGACATCTATGGCAGGCATCCTGCCTTTGCTCAAAATATTCACTTATGTGACCAGTAAGCCTTTCCTAAAAGTTGGAGACTTCTGCAAGGACTCAGTAAGCCAAAGCAACTGTTAAACATTCCTGAAGAAAACTTGAGAAAAACTTTACTTTTTAAATTCAGATGTTGAAAAACTGTATTTATCAGCTTACATTCAAAAAATTCCCTGAAACAATTTTCCTGAAGTTGCTGAAGCAAGTTTCCTGAAGCTTCCAGCATGGCGGTAAAAGTTTCAGAAAGCTGTGAGATGCAAGAAAGACACAATCAAAATATCCATTCAAAATTCATCACAGATTTTATTAAAATAAAGGGAATTTTGTTTTTAGCGTGGTGTAAACATGTCTGCCTTGCCCAATACGGCAGTTTTTGGGTGAATTAAACCTGCTGAATGTGGAGCAATTGGGGGTGCAGTTCTTAAAACTAGAAAATATTAAGTATTTTGTGTGCCACTTGATTTTTTTTTTCCTATCACTCCAGCCTCTTCCAGCACAAGGGCTGGCAAACACTCCTGCTCATGACTTTTACAAAGCCACAGAAAAGCCACAGTGACAAACAAGACAGCACAAGTCAACCAGGCTGGCAACTCTGTGCTATTGCAGAGCTCTCTTGGGAGAAATCAAACACCAACTGTGTGTTTTGCATCTTCCAGAAAAAATTTTCTGCAGAGCAAAGTGTTTCCATTCAGTCCAAGACATGGAATTTCTCTTTATGCTCTTCAGTTACACTTGGATGTTGCTGTGCAAGATCACATTTCCCACAAAAGACAGCTACACACTAAACCCAGTTTCTACTGTCCATCTACTGTCACAGCTAGGGATGACTGAAAGGCACAGAAAATCAGAGAGTCAAATATTGGAGCTTTGCAACATGTTTATCTCATCAAGCTCTTGATTCAGTGCCTTTTTTTGTGTCACAATTGAAATGAGTAAATAAATACTCTGAACACCATCTTACTTTTGGATGTAAGCAACCAGTTCGTCTGACAAAGATTCTTGGATAATGTGAGAATGAATTTTGTGAAACTAACAAAAAAGGAATGAAATATTTCATTTCTATCCAGATCCCTGAACAAAAACATCAGAGTAATGTTCAGAAAAAGCAACGTGAGGATTGCAGCAATCATTAGATGTAAAAATTATGTCAGAGCTGAGTCCTGCAATGCTATATTACCAGCTAACCAGCCCTGGATTCAAGATCCTCTTTAAAGATGAAGCAAGCACCCAAACTATCCAGTGGCTGATTCAGAGGCATCATCTTCTGGGGTCTTCAGTTTCATATCTGTGGGGCTTACCAAGGACAAAACTAACTTGAAAAAAAAAACCCTTTTATAAAAGGTTCTATAGCAGTAAATCTAAAACAGACACCCTAAAGGTTAGCCATTTTATTTCCATTCCAGCTTTAGGAAAACTTCAGATAATTATGCCATCATTAAGGTGTGACTCCCAGGATCTCCAAGCACTGCACAACTCCAAATCACCATCAGCCTGACAGGTATGTCAGCTGCCAGAAAATGCATTAAGTGCATGGGCAAAATTAAACTCAGATCTGTTCAAAACATACAAAAATCTGCAACTCCTCCAGCCCTGTGTTCTATTTCCACATGAAAACATTGCATTATGATTCAAAATCCTCATTCTACACAGATTTGTGGTCTTCATCCAGTAACTTTTTTTCTGCCCAGAAAACATGTACTTAAATAGCGTGCTCTACAAAATGATAGGAATATCATTTAATGAACCAAATCACGGAACTGACCTAAATTACATCTTGTAACAGGTTCAAAAAGCTTGGCTGAAGATTTCCCTTCAGATAAAAGTACTTATAATAATTTCCAGAGAAAATTAAAAGTGATAAGGGAAATGACTGTCTTAAACTTTTTCCTGCTACACTGCTTCTTCTTCAGACTAGTATTAAATCCCAGGTGGATAATAAATTTCCTATAAGTCAGTTGAAAAGTTATGACATATTTTCAGATAGCTGCAACAGAAGGCATTTGAGAGATTATCCTACAAGGAATTCATTAAGTGTCTGAAATTTTCAGATAGTCTCGCAAATACCTTTGTAATTTACTTAAGCCTGGACTTGGGTTTGTATAAAAATGTAAAGTGTTTCTTCTTGGATGAAATTATTCTTTATAAACTGGGATAAAGTAGATGTGTAGTGGGTTGACACTGTCTGGGTCCTGGCACCCACCAAAGTCTCTCACTCCCCTCTGCAGCTGGACAGGAGAGAGAAAATTTAACAAAGGATTCATGAGTTAAGGACTGGGAGAAATCACTCATTAAACACTGTCATGGGCAAAACAGCCTCTAGTTAGAGATATGAAGTGAATTTATTGCTAAGAAAATCAGAGCAGGATAAATGTGTAAAATCCACCTTTACACATTTTGCACATCCACCTTTGGAGCCATCAGGGTTTGTCTCTGCTGGACATGCAGGAAATTTTCAGCAGTTTCTCTTTAAAGTCACTCCTGTAGCACCCCCACTACCAAAGCTTGGCCATGCAAACTCAGCACAAGATGCTATATTTCCTTTTCAATATGATTGATGCAGACCTTTAATGTTTTAATTTTATAACATGAATTCAAATTCAAAGAGATATTCTGGTTAAGAAACATGAACAGCATCAAATATGCAACAGTGGAGCTCTGAACTACCCCTACCACCCACCTCTCATCAAGAAAGAGCCCATTAGTGAAATTATTAGTCCCTTTGATTTCAGAGTCTTTTCTAAAGAAGTATGTGCAAGGAAATTGGAGCCAGATCTAGAACCAGAACTGGGAAAAGCAGACAGAGGAAATTCAATAACGAATTAAAAATACTGTGATGCATCTGTGACAAATTTCCATCCTCTTTAAAGAAATTAAAATTTACTTACACTGCATATCCACAATACTGTAAAAAGCCAGTAAACATGCTTTACCTAGCCTGTTGAACAGATTGTGCTGTGTTATACAGGTTTCAGACTAATGTTGGCATTTTCTTTTTATAGGCCTGCAGAGCAATTGATACAGTCTTTTGTAGATCAGATGGGGATCTGCAAAGAGGTGTTTGATGGGCAGGAAAAACCTGGCAAATAGGCTGGATGAGGTGTATTTGTCCCTAAAGAGCACTGATTTCAAATGTCCTGTTTTGGAACTATTTTACCTTTCTGTTGTGCTTTCACCCCAGCCAGCCACTAAGCCCCACCCAGAAGCTCATTCTGTCTCCTCCAGGGAATGAGGAGGAGAACTGGAAAAAGGTAAAATTAATGGAATTAGATAAGAACAGCTTAAGAAGTAAAATAAACTCTATTATTTCATTATCATTACTACTCCTACTAAGGCTGCTACTACTGTTATTGCTACTCCTATTATTATTTTTTTTAAAAGGAGAATGAGAAAGAGAGGAATAAAACCCAGGAAGAAGAAGTGATGCAGAAAGCAATCACTCACTACCCACTGATCCATGCCCAGCCCAGCCCTGGTTTTCAGGCAACCTGCCCATTTTATACACAGGGCATGATGCTCCATGGTATGGAAAATTCCTTTGGCTGGTCCAGGTCAGGTTTAGGGCAGCATTCAACCAACATGAAATTTCCCAGAACATTCAATTAACCCGTTCAATTCTGAAAACTCTAAGACTGTTTGATTTTAAGTTAGTCTAAAATGCCAAGAAGAGGGAATTAGAAGAAGACAGAAAATATATAGAAGAGCACACATATAGCTCCTGGTTTGCAGAGGTGTTCAGCTGATAGAAATTCCAAGAGTAGGCAGGGTCAAGACATGTGCTTGCCTCATGTTCAGCCTTAAATATCCCTTGGCCTTCCTGGGGACCAATGCAACTGAACCGAGTTCTGCTGAACCTTCCCCTTTCTCCCTCTCCCCACCCCATATTCACACGTAAAACTACCCATTTGGAAACATTTCAGAGCAGCTTCTTCTTTGCCACTTGCATGCCTCCAAAATTTACTCTTAGCAGGAAGGCTGGAATTCCCATCCAACTAAAATGCAGCATTTTCAAAAGGTCAAAGTGCTACGGCAAAATAGCATAAATCACAAAACATGATATGCCGAGTCTGACACCTCTTTGGCACTACCAAAATTGTAACTAGAGTGAGAAATTATATGTAATTAGCTTCTTACTGATAGGCTCTGAAGACTGTAATTTCATGGTGCCTGGATGTCATTTTCAGAACCTTCTGCCTCTTTGCAGTACTGTAGGCACACTTTCAGCAATCATCTGGGGCACTTGAAATAAAAGTGGGAGCAAAGGAGAGACACATAAATGTTTTATTTGGAGCAAGAAGTCAAGACAGTTTTCAAAATTACAGTAATCTTTTGCTATTGTTCCTACTAAGTCAGAAATCTTCAGGAGATGCCTGATCTCTTCCTGTGGGCTGCACATGATTGAATCTCACTTGAGACTCGATAATGAGAGAACATTATGCTCTAGAAAAAAAAGGCAGATCTCAGTTTTAGAAATTGATTTTCCTCCTGTCTGTTTAGGCCAACAGGGCAAATGGGACAGAGCAGATCCAACTCATTAAATCCAAAGGCACGGTCTGGATGACTCCTAAATCCTTTGACTGCCAACATGAGAGCTGAAGTGTTAGATGAGTGGCAGTAAATCTCACTTTTTGTTATGGTGATGTCACTTTTGAGGTTCATTTGATTCAATTAAAGCACACAAGGAGAATCACTCTGCTGACAGACACCTTGCTGATTTAGTTGACCTCTGTTAATTCAGTTAATGAGTTATAGTTTGTTTTCTTGCTCTTCCCCCTGTTTTATGGCTGTTTTTCACTTCCTCTTCCTCATACTCCTCATGCTTAAGAGGCCAGGAATTGACATCAACAAGACTATCCCTGAATAAAAGGCTCATTAAAAGCTTGCAGCACTTCTTTGCACCTTCTCTTGGCAAGCAGAAAAGGATGGAGGCGAGTCTGAGATGAAATCCATATTCTCTAACCTCTCAGGAAGCAGCTGGAGCTTGAAGAATTTGGGTTCCTCCAGAAACGTAACAAAGAGATCAAGTGCTAGCATCAGGTCTTGAGAACCACAGAGCCCGAAAGACTTGGAAACACAAAGAAAACTGGAGTAGGAGAGAGGAGCAGAGAGGATAAGAGGCAGAATATATTAGTTTAGACATCCCACCCTCCCTGCACGGCGCTTCTGCGCTGGAGCTGGCTCACGCACAAACCGCTGGGAGTGGAGGTGGAGGAGGTCACGGACCTCCTCATGGTAGGCATAATCTCTCTTATTGTTACAACAATAAGGTTACCAAATTGCAAGAAAGAACTTTTTTGTCAGTGCAAAAAAGCAGAGAGAGAGAAAAGTGAGTGAAGCAGACAGGGAGGGAGAAACACTGCAGATTTGGGGTTGTGGCAGCAGCCAGGGGAGAGATTCATTGTCTGGGATGCTGTGGATGTGAGGTACAGAGCAGTTGCTTTGCTACAGGATGAAAACTTTGGCTATTCTGCAACATTAAAAAGTATAAAAAAATGGCAGGAAAACATATTTGGTTCAGGGGGAGTGCTGAATGAGGTGGGTAAGAAAGTTCCTTGTATCCTATAATAATTCTAGCTGTGAAATTTGATTTGATTTTGGTGAATATAAAATATTTAACTGCTGAATGAAAGAATTTACTTTAGCTCATGGATTATTCAACCTGTAAAGGAAATAACTTTCAGTTAAGCAAAAAACAAAAGTAAGTCGAACCTGATTGATTTTGAGCACAGCCAGATATATTCTCTCCTTTGTACATGTAAAATCATGGAATGGTTTGGGATGGAAGAGACCTCGTTCCAAACCCCCAGTCATGAGTAAGGACACCAAATGCTCAGTTACCTCAGATTTTTTTTAAGAGACCTGCTTTTCTATGCCAAGATTTCCCTAACTGATAATTTTTGAGCACCTGATCTAAAAGAGTAACCTTCCTATGGAGAAATTGTATTTACAGAGAAATTATACCTAGCAGTTTTAAAGGGACTGCATTGCTGTGTCTCTTCAGTAGATGGATGTATCACACCACAAAATAAACTGGTGCAGACCTGGGATTTGTGCAGAGGCACATCACCATCCTGGCTTTTCCTCAGCCCACTCAGATCCTGGAAAAGATACAGCCCGTACTTGGCACAAAAAAAATCCAAACCCCACAAGAGCAGAGCACTACTGAGCAAAGATTTCCTTTGTGTTTCAAACTCACAAGAAATGTGGTCATCTAATAGAATAGCTGTCAGAAACTATTTACTTAAATAATTAATTTGAAGTCAGTTGTTTTGCATGTTGCCAGAAGAAGTAACGTGTCAGGAAAAATGCCAAAACCAGAAGGATATTTTCTCAATTTTTTTTTTTCCCCTGGTATCCATCTGCATCTACTCTCCAGCAGTACAACTTATGAGAGGTCACATTTTATTACATGATTTCCCCAGTTATTGCACTCAAGCAGACTACAAATCACTGTTTAATTTCTGGTTGCAGTTGCTTTGTTGTAAAGAAGATTTTCAGAGTGAGTTCCCTACCAAGTGTAACGTTGTTCCACAGAATCCACAGGTTATTTATCAAAACCACATAAAAGTGGTAAACCACAATCATGAAAACGATGAAGCAAAGCTCTGCAATCCGGTGTCCCAAAGGTATGATAATCATATCTCTTGATAATCATATCTCCCTCTACTGCCTTATTGCTAATTAAATTAATTAATTAGGGAAGACTTTCCCAAGTGGACTTGATTTAATATGCTGTCTGTAATTAGCAGCTCTTGGAAATGGAGATGAGATGATTTCTCCCCCTTTTTTTTTTGGTGTCACAGAGAGCTCTCACAAGCTTTGCAGAGAAAGCAAGAGATCAGGCTTCTCATTTGGTCTGGTGACAGCCCTGAGATTGGTGTCTAAAAGTATTTCTTCACAGAAGGAAGGAAAAAAGAAAAATGAAATGAGTCAATATGATTAAGGACAATGAGATTTTTTAGTGATCCTGGCACATTTTTGTGAGCTGACATGAAGAGTCTCCCAAATTTAAATAAATAACAAAGAAATTCCTATTACGAATAAACTCAATTGCTATGGGGGGACATCAGTGGAGACCTGATCTGGGATGGTGGGGTGGGTTGACCCTGTCTGGGAGCAGAGTATCCCCCAAATCCACTCTGCCTCCTCAAGTGAACAGGAGGAAGAAAATATAAAGACAGGCTCATGGGTTGAGATGAGGACAGGGACAGATCCATTACCAATTCCTGTCATGGGAAAAACAGACTCCATTTGGGAAAAATAGTTTAATTTATTACCAATGAAATCAGAGTAGGATGGTGAGAAAATTGAATCTTAAACCAGCTTTCCTTCTTCCCGGGCTTTACTTCACTCCCAAATTTTCTTCTTCCTTAACTCCTTTGGACATGAGGGAAGCTTCTGGCAGTATCCAAAAGAAGGCAGCATCCACTCTGATCCCAAAATGTTGCCACACAAGGACAAGGAAACTGCTCACACACCTGTCAAATTTTGTGAAGATAACCTTTAGTATGAATGACAAGGAAAGATTGTGAAGAAATATATTTCATTATTTCTAAAGATATTCTAGATGATAGATCCTTCTCTAAAAATCACAGAAAATGCAGGTGTTATTCAATTAGAATACGTTTGAATTTGTAATTGTACCATTAGACCAATAATTTTCTGTATAAAATCAGTTATTTTTCTAGACACACACACACAATTCTCACTCGGAGGGAGTACAGAGGAGGAGGCAATGTCCAAGCAGCTGCTCGGGCATGTTTTCCATCTCTCAGCATCTCTCACCATTGCTTTATCATCTACCTGTGACCTCTTCCTCTGCCTGTTAACATCTCCCTCAGATTTATTCCAGGATGCCTGAAGCCTGAATATCTGCCAGTGGTTGGCAGTGATAAAACTTAAGAGCCAGAGGAAACTGCTTCTGCTTTTATTCAAACGTACTTCATCTTGTCTCCAGAAGACCTGGATGGGGAAGTCTCGGTGCTAAAGCACAGACAGATAATCCATGCCTTAAAAAGGAGCTTTAAAAGCTGAGTATTTTAAAGGAAGCACCAAGACAAAACTGTTTTTTTTTTTGTTGTTTTTTTTTTTAAATGCCATTTCAAAATAGCAATTTCATGCTTTTGATAGGCCACTGACTGCCCAAAGATAAACAATCCTCCCCTTCCCAGCATTAATGTAGTGCCTGTTAGAGCTGGGAAAAAGACACTGAGGTTGCCAAACAATAAACAATATAACAAAAACAAAATACTCCTTTCCTGTGTGTGGAGGAAGCTTTCCCCTTTGAATTTTTTCATGGGGGCAAAAAAATAAAAACCTAGTGGAAGGTGCACCTTTCTGCCTCAAGAATCATTAGTGATGGGCTGATGACTCCAGCTTCAGTGTCTGCTCCCTTTAGACCCTCCAAACAGGCTGTATATAATAAATATGATTGTAATATAAACAACAAAAAATCCTGAGACTTTTCTCTTCAGCAGCAAAGAAGTCTTCCCCAGTGAAATCCTTTTTGACATGATTTCTAAAATATTCTGCATTGCCACAGCAGCATTTCCACCTGTGTTTTATAAATCAGATTGTGAATTTTTCTGAAGCCATCCTGTAGCTGTAAAAAAAAAACAAGGAAAACAATCACTATTCATCATTGTAAAATTCGTGTTTCTCTGGTAAAAATTCTTTTTAATTAAATATTGGGGGGGGGAATGGAAATGCTTACTATTTCATGCAACAATAAATATTCCTGCACAAGAAGCCTTAAAAAACCCGAAGCAACAAAAAGAGACACATACACATTAGAGTATTTGAAATCTCCTTGCGCTCTGCATTAAAGAACTTTCTGAAAAAAAAAAAAAAAAAAGTCCTTGAGGGATTTTCCTCCTACAGCGTGGATTAATGTGATACAGATACGGGAAAATAAAACCAATTGCTAAACCCAAAAATCACGAAGCAGAATACAAACAAGAAGCTGGGCAGGGTTGGGAGCAGGAGGGTGGGATGACTGACAAGCAGCTGTAGTTGCAGATGCTGTTTCTACTGAAAACACAGAGCTCCTCTTCAAGAGGAATAATCTCTGAGGTCGTTTGTAGCAGCTCAGGACTTGTGAGCCATAGATTGGGGAATATAATGCTTTTTTTGCATGTGTGAAAAGGTGCTGGGGGCTGAGATGCACTGGCACGCATCTGCTGAGACTGAAAAGTGGTCACTCTGGAATGGCATTTATGGAGGTCATTAATTAACCATGTCAATAATTAAAAGTATCCTAGGATAGAATGAAATGCCTATGCCAGCAAAAATTTCTTCATGTGCCTTCTAAGGAATTTTGGTCCAGATGCCATCACTCTGAATGCACTTTTTGGTTCTTAGGATTCAAAGAGAAATTCCATTCTATTTCCTGGTGGTTTTATCAACTTTTTTTTTTATTATTTATTTTTTTTTTTTTGGCTGGAGGGAGCTGAAAGGGTTTTCAGTGTTTATTGGCCCGCAGAATGATGAGGAACACCCACAAGGTTACACCCAGCGAATTTCCCACCAGAGGGCACTGCAGGCTGAGGCAACAGTCCCTCAATGGCATTAAAAAAAAAAAAAAAAAAAAAAAAAAAAAACAAAAAAAAAAAAAACACAAAACAAAATAAACAAACAAAAAACCAAACAAAAACCCCCACAAAACAAGGGAAAAAACCAAACACCTCGCCCGCCTCCCAACAAAAAATCCAGAGAAAAAAAGCCCCCTAAAAACCCCTAAAGAAGCAAAGCCAAAACCCCAGCAGCACACACAAAGCTAATCTCTGTCCAGACTGAAGATCAGGATTTCCAAGCTGGCCAAGAAAGGCAGTTGGTGAATAGCCCAGACATTCCCCAACTTACCAAAAACGCTTACCAGGGATTGCATTTATTTATTTTTTAAATGCATCAAACACGAGAGGGAAGAGCTGGAGGATTCAGCATTTCAGCAACAGGATTGGGATAATCTCACGTTGGTATCAGCTGTTTGGGTCTGCCCAGGGTCAATCCCATCACGTGTAACCCGTCTCTGCTGACTGACCAAAAATCCACCCTGAAGTTTGTGGTGTCAGAGCAGTAATTTGACAAATGTGAGCAACGCTGGAACAGTGTGGTAATATCAATAAAGACAGCAAGAAATAAATTTGTAAGGATCAAAGAGCAAAACGGTGTCAATCAAGCTGCAAAAATTCTCCTGGGAGATACCAAACTCTTCCAGCAGTACACAGGGAGAGGGAGAGATGATATTTTTGTAAAGCTCTCAGTGCCTGCACTCACATCCTTGAACGAAGACTCCCACCAATCATTTAAATTTTAGCATCTCTTACAGACATGTAAAT
This sequence comes from Malurus cyaneus samueli, assembly GCA_009741485.1. Lineage (NCBI taxonomy): Eukaryota > Metazoa > Chordata > Aves > Passeriformes > Maluridae > Malurus > Malurus cyaneus. The sequence continues at coordinate 63,273,957 of CM019217.1, forward strand.
TGAGAAGAAACATCTAAAATATAGGGGGAAATGGAGGAATCAAAAGAATGCACTGAATAATTAAAATAATCAGTGTTTCCTGAGACAAGGTGTGGGCTCAGGGAACATGGACAGCTGGCAGCACTAAGACCAAGCATATCTGCTCCAAGCTTTCCTAGATCCTATCCTACACAGCACCAGGGGGAAGGGCTTTAAAACAAAAGAGGGGAGGTTTAGACTCAATAAGAGGAAGAAATTCTTTCCTAAGAGGTGATGAGGAGCTGAAACAGACTGCAGAGAAGCTGGGGACGCCCCATCCCTGGAAATGCTCAAGGCCAGGCTGGATGGAGCTCTGAGCAGCCTGGGATAGTGCAACGTGTCCATGCCCATGGCAGAATCAGAAACATTGAATTAACATAAATAATACTATGAGCACTTTCCCACTTTCCTCACATTTTTCCTCCAGTTCCTATTTCTGACATCAGGGAGCTGTTGATTTTGCACCAGGCTCTGGAGATGGTGAACCATCCAAGTGGAACTGTGCTGAAATCACATAAACCATCTTCTGGAAACACGTGTGGCTGTGTCTCCACTGAGCTAAGGCCACAGGGAGAGACAGATTAGACTCATTATGGAAACATTAATTAATTAGGTGGGTTTAAAGTTAGGCAAATTAGCATTTTTTCCCCTGGAATGGCATTTTGTTGGTATCTGTCGATCTAAGAATTAGTGTGCTTGGATGGGTGTTGTAAGGAATACAGGGAAAATTACTAAATTAATGGTATATTTACCTCTCTCTAGCATTGCCAGAGAAGAACAGGGAAATAAATGGTTTGGGTCTCTACTGTCTTTTCCCTATGGCTATGTTTCCAAGCTAAACATGTAAAGCAAACTAGTTATTTTGTATTACTGTTTGCTACAGAACTTCCTCTCCAGAAGTATTTTGCTTACAGTGGAGCTGCAAAAAAAAAAAAAAAAAAAACCAAAAAAAAACCCCAAAAAACCCAAAAACAAACAAACAAAAAAAAAAAAAAAAAACCCCAACAACAAAAAAAAGCCAACCCAAAAAGACAAAACCATTGTTGAAGTAAGCTAGATATATATAAAGAAACTTTTTGGGGGAGGGTGAGGAAAGTGGGGAAGTATTTTTTTCTAGGTACTGGTCATAAAGGGTATCCAAACACTGGGTGTAGGGTATCATCAAGGTGAGAGAAAAGGAAGACTTTTGCAGGGTGCAAAAAGAACAGGCAAATTAAAGGAAGGCATCAAGGAGAAAATTGAATGCTGTAGAGTCTTTGGAAACTGCTTATGCATAACTCTACGTATTTTACCTTCTTTAATAACTATTTCTTTGGGTTACTAAGCACATGAGCTGCAGGTAAAGTTGAGGAAGCTGCTAGAAGTGTACTTTTATACTTCTTTGTTTTTTCCAGTTTGAAAAGTTTCATTTTGGTCACGGAGATTTTTATAAAAATCCAACTTATCTCTATGACACAGTGATTATTCCTCATGAATAAAATAATGATTCTAGCTCTCCAGCTTTTTCAGAACAGTAGTCTGTACAGGAACTAATAACTTCATACAGCCACTGCTTTTTGTGTTCTCTTAAAAAAAAGAAAATAGGAACAAAACAAACCAAAAGACTTTGCTACCTACTTCTAAGAATCTCTCCCAGCATTACCCTTGTATGTGTAGAGATCCAGAATTCATGTCTCAAAACATATAAGGAACAATATAATGAAAACATGAAATAAAAGATAAAACAAAATTAAACATGAGTTTTTATTTTATTTATATTTATTTTATTATAAAATTTCCTGGTTTTGAAGTCACAGGTCAAGCTACTATCTCTGGGTAAAACTTTAGCAAGCTTCTCTTCTGTTTTAAAAGTCAACAATAGTCCTGCTGTAAAATGAAATCCCCACTCCTTCTCAGAACTATGGAAGGCAGCTAAAATTAAGATTCACAAGGCTTTAAGATGTAAGAAGTGATTTTACTTTGTATGTCAGCCTAGTAAAAGGCAAAGAACAAAAAGATATCTTAGAACATTAAATCAGTGCTTGTGCGTACTCTGAACGTTAATAATGGAAAAAAGGTCCGGTACCATTCTCATCTGGTAATTATTAAATTCAGAGCAGAGAAATAGAATATTTACCTAGCATACATATATATGTGTGTGCATATATAATAATATCCTTTATATTCAAATAAATTTAATATTTTAAGTGTGGGTCTATGATATTTCCAAAGCAATCACCAGCATAGAGATGAGCGGTCTTGTCTTGGTTTTAAAAAGGCATAAAAAGGCACCACACAGCTGAAATTCAACGAGTTTTGTAAGAGCGTAGAAAATGGTAAATCTTGATGGTAACAGCAAGATTTCTGTCAGTGTCATGGAGCATTATTGATTTGTGTCCAGCACGCAGAGAGACAAAACACTGGGCAATAACTCACCAGGGCTGCTGCCCAATAAAATCATTGCTGATTTCCGATGGTGCCACGCTGGGCCCACCAAGCGTTGGATTTCACAGCTCCTGCTTCCAAGAACCAGCCAAATTATCAGCTGGCATAAATCAGCCTGACTTTCCTGAAGCCAAGGAGCTGTGCTGATTTAAAAGGAGTTGGTGACATTTACATGTTGTCCTTCAAGGGGTGTTGTAGGGAGTGACAGTCGGTAATAACTTTCATCCTTTCACTCAGTGCTGCGCATGACAGGAGACACAACACCACAAATTATTCTTTTTGAGCAGACATTATTACAGGCATAAGCAAAATTACCACTAGCCTGTTCTCTGAACATCCCCCTCTTCAACACAGCTGTCTTTCCTGAATTTTTTAATGTCACATTTTGGGGTTGCATCATTAGAGAAGACCAAGGAAGAGAAAAAGCAGGAACATCTCCCACTCTGGAGCGCTGCCTGGCCTGGGGGACAAAGTCCCTTGGTTCTACTCACACTTTCTCTAAGAACACATTCCAGCAAACCCACTGCTCCAGGCTTGTTCCTTACCACTCTGTCACATTTCCCAGGGCAAATGAAGTTTATTTACCCATTCTATGCACTTAGGAATTTGGGAACAAATTGGACTCCAAGCTCTGTGAGCTGATGTCTAATCCAAATGCTTATTGAAGGTAAAAATATATCTATTCAAGCCAGATCACATCAGAAGGAATATCAAAACATTATCTCCAAACTGATGTGATAATTTTCATGCTACTTTCACCTATAATGAACTGGCATATTAAATTACAAGTTTTCCAGAAAAACAAATGTCATTTCTGAACTCAGCTTCTTGTGCCGTAGAAAACAAAATTTTTTGACCCATACCAAAGAGACAGGCCATACAATTATGCTCCAGATTAAATCTTTTCTAAAATGGTATGCCTGAATAATGTCTAAGTGTACAACATGAAATAATAAAAAAGTCTCATTTGTTTAAGTGTAGCTGGTAACAGTGGCCTCTCTTTTCCATGTATCAATTTTATCAGTCTTTCTGTCCATCCCTCCATTACTAATATTCTTCCATGACCTTTATTTGAACTGCTATAGCTGTAAAAAGTTTGTAAGACTTTTTGTCTTTCCCAAAATAATATTTACAAATTGACTCTTTCTGGGAAGCCTATGGTCCCTCCATTCTTTAATTAATCAACTGGATGGAAAATTTTGCATGACTTTTGGACAGTGTTCAGGTTTTTGTAGTAAAGATGTTCATGCTCACAGTGTCTGAAACCATCTCAGTGCATGCAATTTGATCTTCAGGAAATGTCATTTGGACTTAGAGAAATACTTTTTCATTGATCCCCTTTTCATGCAAGAATGATAATGGCACAGACAGAAAGTGTAAAAATAATTTGTTTAATTGTGCTTCTATCAGGAATATCAGCATGTAGGACAAGGCTTTTGCAATTCTGCATGGAGCTATTATTTAAAGATAAAAGTGATTTAAAATAATCTAAGTGTAGTGCCAGAGAGGAAAAAAGGCCAAGACAGAATATTAATTTTACACTCCAGGCCTCTATTGTCACTGGACATCCTTTGCTATCACTTCCTTACCTCACCGAACATCTGCCTTTATTGAATCTCATTTTTATCCCATTCTAAGCAGGAGGAAGTGGAAACAGTCCTTGTTTCCTTTGCTACCTCTTGTCCTCAGCACTGGATACAATCATCATCCTAAATTCAGATAAGTGTGAGAAGTCTCCCTATTAATTACATGATCTGGTCTGTTACATGCTTTTCAATCAATATGAAAATGAAACAAATGTAAGGATCTACTTATTTTTAAAGATGATTGCATTTTGTGGAGATGCTTGCTAGCAATATTTGCTAGAACTATTCAGTTGATGCTTATTTTTACTGCGTGCATTTGCATACACATAATTACAGAGGGAGAGAGAAAGCAAGTACATGCCCATTGGTAACTACTTTACCCTTTCTTTGCCTTCTTTTTGGTGTTTCTGCATTTTTCCTTATTCTAAAGAGATCAGCTATTGATTTAATAGCTTACCTACCATGAATAAAACAAGCAAGAATGAATATGCTAAGAACTAAGTAATGTTCTTTTTTTTTTTTTTTTTTTTTTTTTTTTATTTTTTTAATTTCTTTTCCCTCTATTTTTTCCTTTTCTTTTTATTCTCAGAATTATTAGGGTACTTTTCACTGTCATGCAACTCTTTTAAACCTTGTCTGGGTAGACAACTGTTATCATTTGAGAGCTGCTTGATTTCTCTCCCAGTGAGCAACCGAGTTTGAGATCTCAATCCAAAAGCACAGCTCAGACTGAGAGGTGTCTGTGCCACAGCTGAAGTTTTCCTGATGATTTCATTGAACACTCAAAATAAATTCCCTTCCCATCCCAGCAGCAGTTCTCCAGATGGCTGTTAAGAAATCATTTGCCAACAGGGAGCAAATAAATACACAATAGATTTCTGAGAAGGGATAATAAATAATTCTGCCTGGTCCTTGCACTGTACCTATTTTGAAGATAAATAAAGGTCTGTGGAGTCAGGAGCTGTCAATCTGTCTTTGGTGATGTTATGAGTGCAGTCTCAGAGCCACACCACGCTGAGCCCCACGCTTGAAAAGCAGATTTCACAGAATACATTTCTATGCCTAAGACACATCTGTTTTCACCAAACTTCATTAGAGAATGTTTCACCAGACTTACTAAAATCTAGAGGGACATGTGACAGAAAACCAGCACAGAGGAGCAGCAGGTTTGAGTGCAAACATTGCAATCTGAGACCTCATTTTGATCTTTAGTGCCCCAAGTCACACGTGCCATCAAAAATACATGTTATAATCTGCATTTTACAGAAATACCCAGTGATCAGGTAGAGAAACAGAAGGCTCAGTTAGAAGGTTTTATTTATTAAACCACTGAAAGGAACCTCTGTCTGTTCCTGTGTTACAAAGTGCTCAGCTACGTGTATCCTTTTCAAATATTGTAGAGAGAAATGTCAAATTCCATGATGTAAAATTAGCAGCTCTGTACCATACACAGCTGGATAACAAAGTTAAAATGAAACAAATTAATCTCAAATTATACTTATTTCACTCCCTTTTCTCTCACTGCTTTTCATGTGTGCTGAACCAGGCTTTCACTGACACAAAATTGTCAATATGACTGAAACATTCACAGTTAAAGCACAGGTGGGATATAGACAAGTAAAACTATGCACAGGTATTTTTCCTTGTGTATTTTTCTACGTTACTACTTCTCAAAACTTTATATCTAACAATGAAAAAGATCATGTTTTCTCAATCTGTGTGTCCCTATTTGCTGCCATAAAAGTAGTTACAACCCCCACATCAGTTTACTCTGAGAAACATTAATGAAAAAAACAAACTGTTCTGTTCTGGTGATGGTCAGAGCAGTCTGTGTTGCTGTAGACAGCATTAAATGTAAAAATAGCAGCACCACCTATTGGCAAAATACACAAACTGAGCCATCAAATTTCATTCTAGCATTCACCCTGCTACTCGATGTTAAGGTTGCAAACTATAATTTTCAGTTTGTTTTCATTGTTCGGAATGAACATGTTTGTTATTGTGGCTTTTAAAATTTCTTTTACAGTGCATCTGACATAGAATGCAATAAGACGTAGTTTGAAACTGGGAAAGAAACAAAAACATAATCCATAAGTTCATAATGCCAAGGTCAATTTGTCTGGAATGTGTCTAAAAGGTCTGAAACTTTTTTATGTTCTGGATTTTGCATGTGGATAATGGTATGATCCAGAAATTTTAGGTCTCAAATTCTTGACATGTCCCTTTAATTTAAATGGACTATAAATGGATGCAAAAATTAGTGTGGAGGGGAAGTAATTTGTATCAGGGTGAAAAGACAAGATTTTCAAGTATTTGTGCATATCAACATCTCTCTCTCTATAAAATGTGACCTGTGAACTGCCCTTGGCTTGCAGTTGCCATGATTCTGCTTAATATAAATAAAAACAAATTTCTTCAGGCAAGAGATGGAATGTGAAATTAAAAAAAAAAATAAAAAAAAAATAACTGAGAGACCAGGATTTGGGTGTGCAACTTTTATTTTTATCCAGATGGCATTCAAACAGACTGCTAATCCACAAATTCTTCCATCATGCTTCTGTTTCATCTTGATTACTTGGATTGAGTTGCTCAGAACAATCCTAGCTTAATTTTAACTTTATAGGACAACTTATTTCTGAAGATTTCTGTTTAATTATTTCTCTGGGATTGATACTTTTGGAATCTTTGTTATATTTATATATTTAAAATGATATTATTTTGCTTTTTAAACATCATTAGTATTTGTTAAAAAAATATGCTTCGTCCATGCATTGCTATTGACACTATTAAAGTCTTCTCTTTCTCTTTGCCTGCTCCTCCTGTTCATTGCTCCATCATTTCTTGTGAGAAAGAAAAGGTTGCTGATCATGGTAGCTCAGGTTCCCACAGCAAAAAACTCTCTCTGCATGCTTAGACTGTCTACTGACCTTTAGTTCTGCATTCCTGGGTATTTCACTGTTTTCTCCTAGAGCACCCAATTTTGATTTTTTTTAAATGCTGGGTTTTCCTTAAAAGCAAAGCTTCTTTGTGCTATGAGTGTATTCATTTTCCTTTATTTTGGTGCTTGTGAAGAGTGCTAACAGTCCTTGTATCTGCAGACCATCATAACAGGATTTTTTTCTTACAGAGAATCTTTCCAAAACCTGTAATGACTCATCTGAGTTATGGGGTGAAGATCTCTGCTGGAAAGGTGACATTTTCCATGTCTGTAGGCTGCTGCATCTCAGGATTCATGATTTCATGGCCTCCTTTTAGAATCATGAGATCATTAACAATGTTGGAAAAAAACATCAAGTCCAACCTTCAACTGAGTATCACCCATGCCCACTAAACCATATCACAAAGAGCCACTTCTACTTATTTTTGGAACACTTCCAGGGATGGTGACTCCACCACTGCATTTAGAAGCAAAGTGGTTGCATCTTTAACACCACAGATTGATAATAAATTTGTGCAAAATGCCTTAATAAATGATTGCCATCAACACTCATCTCTCCAGGCCTTGCCCGTGATGAGTCCTTCCAGTTAACAGCTGACAGGGCAAGACAAAATAGCACCAAGTTGCACCAACAGAAGTTTAGATTAGACATTAGGAAGCTGTTGGTTTTTGGTTTTATTGGTTTGGGGTTTTTTTCATAAAAAGGGTTATAAAGTGTTGGAACAGGATTCCCAGGGAAGTCAAGAGTCACCATCCCTGGAACTGTTCAAAACACTTGTGGATGTGGCACTTAAGGGCACAGTTTAAAGGTGAACACGATGGTGGTGCTAGGTTGATAGTCTGACTTTAAGTTCTTAAAGGTCTTTTCCAACCTTATTTCCAACCTATTTTCTATGATTTTGGTAGAAGCAAGGCCAGGAAAAGCAGCACCTCTGTCTCCTCTGCAAAAGCCTTTTTCCTAATCTAAACTGCAATAAGCAGAGTGATTAAGATTACATTTTCCACCTTCTTATGGCTAAGTTTTACATTTTCTTAGCAGCAGGCATTCCTTCACAGCACTTTCTATACGAGACATTTTTTTTATTCAGTGGAAAGAAACAATTCAATTTATTTTTTTATCTACAAGAATGCATTAGTTTAATAATTTACGTTGGTCTCCTTGGCTTCATGACACCGTTTGGGCAATGCAAACAGAGCCAGCCACACTGCAGCTGCAGGCTTGTAAATACTTGCCTAACAAAGCAACTCCAGCTAATGAATCTTGGGGAAGCAGACACTGCTGCACCCCAGCTACAAATGGAACTCATTGTATGAAATGAAAACGAGCCAAGCAGGCTGCACCATTTCCCTGGGCCCTCTGAAGATGGGTCACAAGGCAGTGTGTGCCTTGCGTTGTTCTGGGATGTTATGTTTGTGTTTGATGGTGTTTCTCCACAGTTATCCCCATGGAGCACGTAAACAGAGTGCTGGAAATCTGTCAAGGATTTAGAGATTTCTGTCTGAGCCATACCCCCAACACCCTGTGGTAGAGGGCTGTGGTTTTGCCACATATGTGTGTCACAGGACGTGATGGCCTCACCTCAGACCCAATGCTACATCCAAACCTTCCAGAAGCTGCCCTGCACTGGGTGGAAGATATCAGAACAGAGAGAGATAAACATCTTGCCCAAGTTCACAGAAAGGACTTGGTGCAAGAACCAAGAAGTTTGGACTCATCATAATTTTTGTAATCAATAATCGCAATATGTCATGAATGTGTGATTTTTTTTGCCTGCATCCACAGCTCTCCAGCACTTGGTGTCTCAGAAATGCATTACAGGTTTAATTCCTCTCACAATTACGTCAGTTTTAAACGTGTCACAGCTGTCATCACTGGAATTACTCTTAACTTGTCCCTTTGTAGCTAAGAAGAAAAACCAAGATTTATGTGACATCTAGGGAGCTATATGTTTTGGTACTACAAGTTTATTTAATTTCTGACTAATAAACAAAAGCAGATTGTGGATCGAAATGAATTATAGCAGGGGACAAATGATTTATCAGTAGAGAGAAAATTTATCATGACAAGAAAGCTCATGCAGATTATTCTTGTGTGAGCCTCAGGTAGCTGTGCATTTTTTAAATCATTACAAAGTCACTCAAAATTAGTAAGCCTAACATAAAAAGCCATCACACTGCATTTCTTGGGGATAATATTTGTAGGGCATACCCTTGGTATGAACTTCAAACTTATATAGTGAATTAAGTACTTTTCTTGAACTCAAGTAATATCTGACTTGTTAGACTACTTATTGCAGTGGGTACAACACTGAAATATCACAGCATCTGATGACCAATAGATTGTAACTCTACTCTCCCATTATTCAGTGATGTCCTGGTTTGGACACTGCCAAACATCAGGTACTCGCTCTCCCCTGCCACAGCTGGGCAGAGGAAAGAAAAAATTTAATGGAAGGGTTATGAATCAAGATAAGAACTGGGAGCAAATGCTCCAAGGGCAAAGCTAAGGGTTCCTTTTGTTCTGATTTCTTCTCAAACATGTCATACAGAGGCATAACCACCATCTCTAACTTACCCAGCAGCATGTCCATCTTCAGAGCCATCAGGAATTGGGTCTGCCAGACATGGTGGAAGCTTCCAGAAGCTTCTCACAGAAACCATCTTTGTGCCCCACCCCCGGTACCAAAACCCAGAGCATGGAAAACCAACACAAGAGATTATTGATTAGTGAAAAAAATGGAAACCTTTCACCAAAAAATTGGAGGCAGCCCTTCCTGAAATATGCAGGAAGAAACCCTTGACCTGTGAATCTTAGGTGTTATACAAGTTTCATATTAAAGTGATAGCTAAAGTGATAAATTACCATAATCATCCTACCTTTATAATTTCATTTCTTACTTGGTGGCTTATAGAGCTGGCTGGATAACTTTTTCTAATAATGTTTCCACTGACTTTTATTCACATTTTTCATTAATTTATGGGCTTTGAGGCTGTGTAAGTCTCTTCATTCTGCATAGTTATTATTCACATGTTTTTCCATTGAACAGTCGTCGCACCTACGTCCTAAACTGTTTCCTGGTAAACTGAAACTACCCTTATCAAAGTATTTACTGTGCACACAACGAGCAAAAACATGACTTTTATATAGACATATAAATAGATATTTTTTTTTTACGTGTGACAGTCATCACTATGACTGAGAGGAATAAAACAGAAGATAACTCTAACAGATAAATCTAGCTCATTTCTCCTTGGGGCAAATAATGTTTGGGAGCAAAGAAAGCATTTTAAAACACTGGAATTTTGCTTTGCCTGAGGAAGATACTGATAACCTTAACAGCAACTTTCTGCTCATTTACATTCTTCAAGCCAAGCAGGAGAGAAACCCACAGAAATGGGTAAGAATCAAAATTTAAACAATTAAGTAAGAAGAATGTTTTAAACCACGTTACACTAAAGGACTTCCCACTTTACATGCAGCAGGTACAGGATTCATGTGGAGAGAGAAAGAAACAGCCACTCATTTACATTTTCTATCGCTTTTCCACTCCGTGTTCTTTTCCACTTCTAGGAGTTCTTAAAGATGAGGAACATGTCCAAGAGCCTGTTTCAAACACCACCTGCAGGCTTTTCCTCCATGAACTAATCTCCAAGAAAGCACTTTCCCTTCTGGCCTCCATGGCACCTAGCAGCAGGGCATCCATATTTTAGTCCAGTGCTCCCCAAAGATCTCTCATTCCCCAGGAAACACCAACATCTGTCATCAAGCATGGCTACAGCTCAACCCAATGGTGGGCACGCACAAGGACCTTCCCAGAGTTTCAGGGACCTGGCTGAACTCTAAAATGAGAGAGCCAGAGATCCAGGCCTGCTGCACAGATGGAACTGCTTACGGATTGCAGGCACTCACTGTTATAAATGTTGTGCCACTTTTCTCCACATCGTATCCATGGGGCGATGAAGAAAATGAGTATCATCCCAACATTTTAAGAGAAGACACCTAAATTCCCTCTCTGACCAGATGCAGTGATTCTACTTAGTAGGCCAGGGAATATCAAATTTATTTATTCTTCATTTCCAAATAATTAAACATAAAAAAAAAAAAAAAAAAAAAGATTTTAAAAATAAATTTCTCTGAGAAAATATGTTGGACGTCTAAGAGGTCAGGATGCAGAGATGAAAGTTGATTTAAAATATAGGTTAGGAATGGTTCTTTTTCTTCCTTAGATCAAATTAAATTTAAAATAATCAAAACTGTGGATCAGAATAATTTGATTTTTAGTTAAAGAAAGATTTTAGGGATGTTTCTAATATTCTCTTGTTTCTAACACAGTTCTGTCCCAGTGCCTGGGCTCTCTACTCAAAGCAGTTTGGGTTTCTGAGCTTGATTTCCTTGTGATCAGGGTGGTGCTTTAAGTGTTTCCTGGACATTCTCTCTCCTTTCATTTTCATCTCCCCTATTCTGTCTCTCACATTTCATTGTAGGGGATGCCCTGTGTTCTGCTGTCATTTCTCAGGAATTCTGCACAAAGTGATACAATTGTATTATTATCATTGTACCATTACCTATATATTTCCCTTAATTGAAAACCATATAGAGCTCGCAGGAAAGTGGCAATATCCAATATAACTAAACAAGTTTTCTCTTGTTTAGTTAAGGCCTTTGCTTCCAAACTTGAAAAGCAGCTCCACAAGGCAGGCAAGGTCAAGAAGAAAACTGATCTAATTATCCCATATTTCTTAAAAAAAAACAGAACTATCAGGCTCTGTAGTTATAACATAGAAATGGCCAAAAGACTTTAGCAGTATGGGATCTTGCTTGGTAAGGGGCTTCAAGAGACTGTGGCTGGAATTAATTTATTTAGGGCAAGGAAATGAACCACAAAACACAGCCAGTGCTGCCATACTGTGAAAATCCAGCACACAGGCACTGCCTCTCCTGGCTGTCTTTCAGATCCTCTTGCATTATTTTAACTAGTTGTACAAACCTTCAGACTGAAACTTTCTAGCAATTGAGGGTTTTTCAAGGTGAGGGGTGAGGAGAAACAGGTAAAATTAAAGCGATGCAGGCATCTCTTCTGAACACGAGACTGAAAACAGCACACTGTAGATAGCAATATGCAGGTTAATTTCAATTAGATGTATCACAGATTTAAGGCTGTAAAGGCAATTTGGATGACGCATCCAGGCTGAGAGGTTTTCAGCGCAAGGAACGCCTTCTGCTGTTTCAAATAAGGGAAAATCATAAAATTTCTGTTTTAAAATCTCTGTTCAGGTATAACAAACTGAAGTAAAACAGCTAAATTATATTAAATATCTGTCTGCAGTGAGCACGCACACAAGTTTCTCCACTCAGACAGGCAAAGGCATCTGTCACTGCTGAGAGAACTTTACTGCTCTCACAGGGAGCAGCTTTGCCTCCCAAGTTCTGCCCTGAGGAACTCCACACACTCTTGTTCAATGGCAAAAATACTTTCAGTCCTCTGAAATCTCCCCAAGACTGAGGAGGGAAAGGAAAAGTTCTCCAGAAAAAAAGGGCTATGAACAAACAGGGGGAAGAGATGTGGGATGGTAGATTAGGGCAGAGGAATGAAACAAAACACATTGAAGATGTGGTGAAGGGCAGGAGATGTTTATCCCTTGCAGTGCTCAGGCACCCATGAAAGCCTCATGGATACCAGGAATGCTCATGGCAGTCCCAAACTTCCCAAGCAATGGGTCATTAACCCAAAAAACCCTTCTTGGTTAAAGTGTTCTCCAGGCACATCTCTTCTGAAGAGGAATCAGGGATTTGAACAGCACAATCTTTTCTCAAGAAACTTTTACTGCCCCAGCTCTAAGGGGGACAGTGACCAGGGTAAAGTCACTGTCTTTGGGGAAAAAAATAATAATAATTTAAAAAAAAAAATTGGAAACATATCCTTACTTGAAAAATAAGTTTCCTTTAAGACAGCTAGTTGCCACATTTTAGCTTAAGTGCACATTTATTGAGGTTTTTTTTTTTCTTTTGCTGTGTTTCAGAACACAGGAAACTATTCAATGAACCTGATAATACAAAAGAAGTAGCCCACGGGGGGAGTGCCTTAACATTCATGACCCTTCAGTGTTTTATCTTGCATTTCAGTCATATTTTTCACTAAGTATCAAGTCCCTTTACTAAATAGAACATGATTTAATCAATGAAATATATTATAATATGGTAACAAATCAATACTTAGACTTGAGAGGAGTGTGCAGAGGAAACAACCTGAAGCAAAACAGGATTCACCAGGCAGGATGGAGTTCACAATTTGTTCACAGCCATATCTTCAATCTGCCACTTCATGTATCACAACTCCCACCACACTCTATTTTGAGAGCTGAGGTGGGATTAAATGAACACACAGATCATGAATCAGGTTTTTGTTTTTTTTTTTTTGTTTTTTTTTTGCATATGGGTGGATTTCACCTGCAGTGCTTCGTATTTTGTATATTTTCACATAAAGGGAGGGAGGCTGTGTTTCTTCATCCTGTTACCTCCTTTATGTAGATTTTAATGTAAATGCTAGCACGTAGGAAATACGAATAATGCAGTTACTTTAGAGAAAATGAAGGGCAACTAGAAATAAAATATGCTGCCTGTATTGGAAATGAGGGAGAATGCATCAGAATTAAGTTTGACTGCAAAGAGCCTGCAAATTTTAAACGATAATCTCTCTTTCATGTGGTTTAGACAATAGTAATTATAACAATATTTGTTGAGATATGTAAAACAAAAACTGCATTAATGAGTATATTTGAGATCAGTAGGACTGTGAGGAAAATATCCACGGTGCTCCCTTATTTCAGCTGCGTATGGAACCAGTTCAGAGGCTTAAAATGCATGAGGAAGGAGCGCACCAAACATTTTCCGTGTGCTGCTTAGCACAAACTGTGACAGTGACAAATTCCCTCAGTGATTCTCAGGTGCCCTGTTATTATCTTTAACTGCCTTCCAGCCTGTCAATCTTCCGCTTCCAGATGGTATCAGTCATTCACGGGTGAAACCTTGCTCAGAGGGACTTACACTTTGTGCTGGTAATAGGTGTTTTATCTCCCAGTGGGTTATTTGCCCACTATTCTTGTGGAATTCCACCGAAGAAGCATCCCTGATTATCTGACAATTTATCTTTTGTACGGATCTTGTTGGAAATTGAGTTACTAGAAGGAGTGGGTTCTTTCAAAATGGAATCTCTCCCCGAGGCTTTCAGCGCAGGATAATAAGATTTCATCTTCTGCATCTCGGAAGGCACGGGACAGGAAAATACCTGCATCTCCAAAATGTTTGATAGGGGATAGCAATTCTGTACACAGCACACCCTTCTGAGGTATTTAATACTACAGCTGGCCCACACAAAAAAAGATTTATACTCATAATTTCCATGGGAGCTCAACCATATTGTATATCTCCATACAGTTACCATTCAAGGCAGGATTTTTTTTCCTTGACTCTTAAATAAAACCATGCTAATTTATCCTGGACTAGGTGCTACATTATGCAGTCTATAAATGAGAACACATTATCACAGTTCAAGGCACCACCATTCCTCTTTGTGGAGGTGATGTGTCATTATCCCACCATCCTAAAGCTGTATCAGAGCCATGCAGGTAAGAGCACTTTAACACATCAAAAATGGTAAACATTCCATCAGCTTCATTCCATTTGATGGATTTCACAATATCCAGATATTTTGCCTGCAAATACTTCGAAAAATAATATCATAGAAGAAAATTGACTTTTTTTTCATCTAAAACATCAGGCATCAGGTAAGTTTTGCATAAATGCAACTATAATGAACAGTCTTCCTTAAGAGAGTTCAGTTTAGTGTAAAGAGGTTAAAATATTTAATCAGAGGGAGACCTGATAGCTGACTCATTGAAAAGAGCACAGACCATCACAAGCAGTGGAGGAGCATGACACTTAGTCACTCTATATTGAAGAAACATTCTTTTTATACTTCATGGGCTACATTAAATGATTGTCAGAATTCCCAGACAAAAGCAAGGAAAGAAAAAATGTTTTCCACAGGAAGGTTAGACCTGTGGAATTCTTTAATTCCTACAGTCCATGCCATGATTTTTTTTTCCTTTGGAATGATTTTTTTAAGTTTTTTAAACTGTTTAAAACATCTAAAGCATGGACAACTACATCAGAGGCATAATGACATAAAAATGGAGCAGGTGCTGCCCATCTGAAGTCAGAGGGAGAAGAGGAGAAAGCTCTGTTTTAAGGAAAAAAAAACCAAATAAAGGACAAAGACATTGATGCTACTGAGGTAGTGCAAAAAAAATCGTAAATCCAGGTGACATTTTTAAAGTCAACACATTTACAAGTCCTCTTTATGTAGGTGACATTTTGCTATTTTATTTATTTTATTTTAATGGGATTTCCAAGGTTTTTATGTGTTATTTTTTAATAAAGGTAGTAATCAACACCTAGGCAACTCTTCTGCGAAACTGTGTAGGAGATTTATGATTGGATTTGATGATCTCAGATGTCTTTTCTAACCTTAATGATTCGGTGATATCAGTGCTTGAAAAAGTTAAAGGACACCATCTTCGGGGGGAAGAAACCAAACACTTTTTTTTTTTTTTTTCCTGCTGGCCAGAATCCATTCTTTTACTAGAATTAAATGAGTTGAAGTACTGTGACAGCTCCCACTAAACCAAGTACAATATCACATGTAACCTCTACTCAGCATATTTCTGTTTAAAGTTAAAAGAAAAAAAAACAACATCATTAAAAATGGAAATACAATAGAGTCTACTGATTGCAATAACGTTGTCAGAGACAAATCAAGCTGTCCAACACAAATATGATTTAAGAGGTTCTTTTTGAGGTCATATCAGTAAAAATTCACAGTTGCTCTCAACCTCTGTCACCCCAAGAGTGGCTGGAAATGCTGACTGAGGGAAACACGTAACACACTGACTGCAATGTCATTGAAATGCACCAGTTTTAGGTCTCACATATAACAAGAAAATGTATTTTCATGTTTCCACTTTTATTTGAAGTACACCTATGCCTTCAAATAAATTTGTTCCCAATAATAAGGCTCTGTTACCTCAACAACCTTTTTCATTTTCTGCAAGGGGAAAATGCTTTTATACTCTTTTCGTAAGAAAAAAACCAAACAACCTACTTAAAAAAATCTGGAGAATAAAATAAATAATGGAAAATGCAATCAATGACACTGACAGGAATATTGGAAACTAATATGAGAAGGTTAATCTAATTTCCCATATTTTTTTTTTATTTTTTATTTTTTTTTTTTTGTGGTTTTTTTTGGTTTTGTGGGTTTTTGATTTTTTTTTTGCCTTTTTTCTTCTCTTCTTTAGTAAGAATGTGAGTGCATATTTTTACATTACAGGTTATTTAATGTCAATGTTAATATTTTTTTTTTAATTTTAAGCCTGATATCTTACATGGGCTGCAAAACACTGACCCTGTTTTGGTGATCCAGTTTCCTGGCTCCTCCTTGTTGCCAATAATTTCTTTATGCATATTGCGCCCAACAGCTTGACCTTTGAAGATGTAAGTATTTTTTTTCTTTTTCTCTACGAAGACAGAGTTATTACTAAGTCTATTAAAACACTGTGAAGTGTATAATTCAACCTTTCTTTCTTGGCTGAGAGTCTGGTCACAGAAGGTTTTTGTTGCACAACCCTCCCACAGATCGTCACATAAAGGTATTTTGAACCAGTTGACACCACCAAATCTACAGCAGAGATAAAAACAAATACAGAATAACAAAAATAACTTGTTTTATGTTAAAACAAAACAAATGAAAACAAAACAGCCATTTTCCATTAGCAACATTCAAATGAGAATGAGGCCAAAATCAGATCATAAATATTGATAATTTTAAGCATGACTATATCACTGTCTTTAGTAAACTTTTTCTTTCTATATATATTTTTTATATCCTCAAACTGTTCTGCATATGATGCCTGCCATTTTTTCAGAATATAAATATAACTTAAATGAAAACATACTAAAATGAAGGCCAGCTCTCCTGAATCCTAAAATTCCTCTACCTGGCAGAGGTAATTAAATTTGGCTAGCCATGGATGTCAGATTTTCCTACAAGCAGCAGCAGAAATGGAAAATTAGAACGAGTATGAGTGATTATACTCATCAATGTTCCAGAGGGAATAAGAGAAAAATTTTTAAAATTAATATTTTTTTTTATCTATGAAAATATTTGCACCCTGTGTACAACATTTGTATGATTTGGTTTCGTGACAGAGTTTTGGAGCCAAGCAGACAAAACTTTTAAGGTTTTGGGTGACAGCAAAAAACGTGTGCATTTATGCTCATATTAAGATTTGCAAAAATACTTTTTCCTTAGCAAGAAATACTCGTACAGAAAATCCTTTTTGTCACAGTTTAAAATATGTTAATTTTTCACTCACTGTCCCTATTCTAAGGGTTTGTGTTCTGTTTTTTTTCCCCCCCTTGTTCTCTATCATTCCATTTATTTCACTAAAACTCTTAGGAGAGGCTGCAGAAGTAATTTGCAGCCTCGTAACAGCTGGTTTAGATTTTGTCAGGATTTCTGCTACATTTTAGCAGTGCTTTCAGATTATGTTGTCTTGTGCTTAATGTGTGTAATCCATGTCTGTATTAAGAGGATACTTGACCGCATTTAGTGTAAATAGCGGTGCCATCCAGTTGCCCGAAAACAACCAGAAAATCAGCTTACAATTAACGTGCCTCATTTTATCCCAGGGACGAGGGCTGATTCTCAGGGCTGGGGATCATGAGAGCAATGCTTTTAATTAAATAGAACACCCCGGCTACACCAAATGTGGGCCTCAAATTCTGACACACTTAAATTGAAAGATGGATAATCCTGGCAGTCTTTGAGTTGGTAGTGCTGTAACCAGGAATAAATTAGGAAAGCTTGTTTTTTTTTTTTTTTTTTTTTTTTTTTTTTTTTTAATTTAAATTATAAAATGATGAACTGGTATTTTTAAGGGGTGGTAGCTACAATGCAGCTCCGTTAATCCCTTTCAGATGGTTGCCAATGTGTTTGCAACTACTGTTAGAAAAGAAAACAACTTTTTTTTTTTGTTTTTTTTTTTTTTTTTTTTTCCTACTTGCAGGGGCTTTTATCAGAATCTGAGCTCTGAATCAATGTACACCACGTAGCCCTATTTCTGAGCACCTCGTGCCTCTTCCCAGCACAAAGAATAGGAAGGAGGGGGCAGACAAAAGTGACGTTCGTTACCTTGGCATCTCCAGCACTCCCCAGAAATTTCGTCATCCGCAGCTTGGCCCCAGTGCTATTCTGAGTGCTGAAGGCACAAGGCATGCAGCAGCTGAGATGAAATGTATTCAGCCCAGCCACCTCCCTCTCTCCCTGACCTGCTCTCTCCTCAGCTGGGATGTGGCTGGACATGGGCAGATGTAAAAAGGACACTGCACTGTGGTCTTTTATCTCTTACAGGCATAGATTTGGAATATCAGATGGATCCATGTACAAATACTCCTATCTTGTCTTCCCTCTTTTTGGCTTATTGACACTGTTTATGCACCACAGTCATGCAAAGGCAATGCAAACAAAATAGTTGCTTTTCTGGCTCACAGATGATGAATTTTTTCAGTTTTCAGCACAAATTTTCTGTGAGTTACAGACTCAGAAAGACCCAGAATATTCCTTCAGATGCTCCAGGACAGCTCCCCAGGAGTGGTGCTGTGGATAAGGCAAAGTACAGGAAGCTGTTTTGAATCAAACAAATCATGCTCAGTGATGTGGTAACTTCTCACTAAACATGTTTTTGATTGCTTAAAACCCTCTGTGCTCTGGGAAGCTGCCTTGCACCATAATTTCAAATTATTTCTTCAATACAAGGGATGAACAGCCATCTAATCTGTGCCTGACACCAAAGACTCCCCACACCACCCCTAGGCTTTGTACTGACAAGCTGAAAAGTCTAGAACAGTCACATTACAAATCTGGAAACTTCAAGGGCAAGAAAAGGTGATTATTAGTATTTTTATTTTACTTTTCCTGTCCATAATACAAACTAATTCTTATCTCAGCTTCTTTCCTAGGTCGGACTCAGTATATTTGAATGACTACCCTGTGACTAGTCAAACTTTAATATTGTGAAGATGAATAGGATGCTCTAGACAGCTCCTTGTGGCAGTTACAACCAGTTATTAAAAAGTTTAGCTTCCTTAAAAAAGTTTACTGTGATTGTCCTAAAAGTGTTTTTTTACCCAATGGCAAAAATTCACAAAGCAGTAAACAATACCTGACTGTAAGTTTGTGTAATGTGTAAAAAGTTGCCATTAAGTGCCATCTATTATTATATTATTTGTGCTTTGTTTCAGATACTTCTGTTTGTAAATGTGTTATTTATTACTTTTAATATGAGTGCCTGACATTTCAGTGGAACTTGTTGACAGACAACTCATGTCTCTGGAAATTTAACGTTTCACAAATCAAGTAAGCTTTACAGGAATTTCATTTTATAAGTGTAAGCAATTTCTATAAATGTCAAAATATCTCATTTCATCATTCTGGGAACCAAATGCTTTCCATTTTAATTTTCTTTTAATTTGCATTTCTAAGTTTTAAAGCATTAGGCAAGTTTTCCAGTAAAAGAAATTTAAACTTGAAGAATTCAGATGTTTCAGTCAATGGTTATCTATTACTTTGTTTTATGCAGATATATATTTTATATATATTTTATATATATTATATTTTATATAATTTTCTTTGAGAAAGGGACTGAACTCCAGAGGCCTGTCATGCCTTCCCAGCCATGATTATTTTATTTGCTTTAAAATCAACCCCTGTAATATGGAAGATAGATCTAAAGGCATGCAGACTAGCAATGTCGCAGTCAGATAAACTTTAACACATGGCAGATTCTCATGCTGGCTTTAACCTAATATTCCTGAGCATCTTACAGCTCAAACACAAAGTAGTCTGTGGTGTTGTTAGGCTTTAATACTTTTAAAGACACATTGAGTGTTAATGGGGTCCCTGGGACTTAAGGCTTTGTTGTTTATTATACCCAGACTGCCTGGGCACTCTTTAATGACATTCCCTAGTAAAATACCCAATTCCTGACCTGCTGTTAAAGTCAGAAACCCATGGATTATCCCCATCCACCTCCCTGCCTGAAGCAGCCTTCCTTCAACAGCAAGTCATCTCACTCCCGAAACCCCAAAATATGTTCATACACGGTGTTCCAGAGAAATCTGAAACACCGGAACACACACATGGGAACAAGAAACCAAATAGGGCGTCCAAGTTGCCAAACCCGTTTGCCTTCCCCATTGCTGAACCTGGCACAGCCCAGCAGTGCTGGCTTCCCGTCCCTGGTGCAGAGCTGCACCCTGCTAGAGATCCCAGCACCCAAAGAGCAGGAATTAGGAGCTGGAGGCACAGGGCAAAGTGTAGGAAATTGCATGGGCAAAGAGACAAAGAGCCCAAGGTGAAAACTGAGAATAAATGGAGCTTCCATTAACAATGTTCGCTTGTCATAAACACAAATTCACTCCTGGGAAGTTAACAGTGAGCAGGGCTTGGGGTCAGGAGCTGGACCTCATTCTTTATAAATGGTTCTGGTGGCCAGGTTACTGTGCCCAGAGCAGGAGAATTATTTAACCAACCAACCAAAAAAACAAAAACAAAACAAAACAAAAAAAACAAAAACAAAACCAACCAAAACAAAACAAAACAAAAAAAAACCCTGAAAAAACAAAAAAAAAAAAAAAAAAACACCCCCCCCGAAAAAAAAAAAATAAAAAAAAAAAAACACAAAGGAAAGGAAAAGGGTTTTTTTTCCAAGTAATCTTTAGTCTGAAACCCTGAACATATGCAACATCATTCCTCTTATGGGTTCCTACCTCTGGAGCAACTCAGCTCTCATTTGGATACCCTAAAATTGAAATTAAAGAGTTAATGCCACTGTTTCTGAGTCTCTCCTGATACAAATATGTTCCTTTTCACAAGGGAATTTTTAAGTCTTCTGTCTTCTAAACCAACAGCAAGGTTCCCACCACCTCTCATGGCATGGGGCTGGGATAACACTGCACTGCAAAAAAGAGGTCAATCCCAACTGCACATTCAAGTGCTCACAGGCATTGTAAAATTAAATTCATAATCATGATTTTCCATATATTTCTAATAGATTTGTCTCAGCTACAGTACAAAAAAAACCGAAACTTCTCTTTAGACCTGCCCAGTACCACCTCCCAAACCTATATCAGATTTTACTCTCAGCTGCTACATTTTGAGACTTTGAAATGGGGATTTTGAATAAATGTAAAGGTTTCTGCTAGGTGTTAAAATCTCATTGAAATTCAGTCAAAGATAGTGAAAAACCCCATTAGAGCAGTTGAAAATGGACACAAACTCAAAGGCACAAACCAGTTTTTATCCTGTGTTTTTTTCAATTCAAAGAACAATGAACAGCATTCAGAAGTGCCATATTTTGTTTGAGGGCTTTTTTTTTGTTTTTTTTTTTTTTTTTTTTTTTTTTTTTTAATACAACAGTAAAATTCTTACAAATCTAGAGCTGGCTCATCTGAGGCATCACAGGAATTCATCTCAGAGCTGCACAGGGACAATAAGGGGGAAGATCGTGTGGTTACAGCAGCAGCAGCCCCAAGAGAACTCGATTTCCTGCTGTACAGAGGGCTTTCTGCATTGTACTAAAGAGACATATTTAGGCTCATACCTTTAAAGATTCTTCAGTACCTAACTTTCCCTGAAACAGCTGACTAAATGCTTTTGAAGAACTGGACTATAAGCTCCCAGATTCCCATGCAAATTAAGGTCCCTAACATGGATCTTAGGTAGAATTGGGGAAACCAGGAGTCCAATTCTCAAAACCCTACAAAACCCATTTAAGTTGGTGTCTACTGATGCCTGTATGCTTTCATTTAGGAATTCTTTCTTGAGAGGCAATGTTTGGTTCCATCTGTGTCGAGAATTGCCTCCATGCAGTTAAAGAAGGAAGATACTTGTGGTTATTTTCTAAAAGGAGAACTGTTCCTGCCATCTCAAAGTTACTTAACAGTCAGGAGTGAATTACATCAGAAAAAGCAGTCATGGGTTATTTACATACAAAAATATATCTGAAGGAGGAGGCTGTAGAAATGCCCTAGTTTTAAAATGGTAGCTCAGGTGCCAGCATGCCAAAGATAGATTCAATGGCTTCTTTAGCCTGAAACAGTTTAAATCTGCACCTCAGGAGAAGGGAAAGACGATGAAGGGAGTATCTCTACTTTCCAAATTTTAATTTATTTTAAAAATCAGGTATTTTGCCCCAGAGACCAAGCAAAATTCTTTATTGCATTGATTAGAGCACATGGCACAAGACATACTTCTGCTTCTAATCTTGCCTCCAGAGAAAAGATATTTATTTTGCATTAATACATTATTTCACATCCAATAAATAAAATCCAATAGCCCACCAAGTTTTTGGGTGTTGCAGAGGAGCAGCTCCCAGCTTTATTTTCTGCCCAAAGATTTTGCAAACCAACTATCAGTGCTGATTAACAGAGTTCCCTGTCCCGGATCCCTCCCATTCTTCTCCCTGCCGTGGGTACAGCTTCTCCCAGTGAGTCAGATTCGTTTGTCAGGAAGATTAATATGCAGCTCTCTATGATTATCAGTCTCTTAGAGAATTATTCAGATATTCTTCCTGTAACTTAACTCCTGATATGGTGTCAAGGCATGAGATATGCCCACATATGTCACAGGGCATGGTGATTTGTTCCCACTGAGTTCTTATTGTACGGAAAATCTTCAAATCCTTTCTGGGTTAGAAGTGACTAGCACAAGTTAAGCAAAAATAAAGAGCTTTTTTTGTTATTGTTTGATTTGCACTTTTGCTATTTCGTTAGCCTATACCAGGACATCTGTGGCTTCAAAAGTCATTCTCATTTAAAATATTTCCTTGAAGTACAAAAAATGAGTATGGGATTTGCTCAAATCTTCCAGCCAACTAAGATTCTCTCTCAAAAGTTAATTAAAACAACTTAAGATGGAATATTTTCTTTACTCCTTGCTTATTTAATTTGTTCGATAGTTTATATCACAGTACTTCCAACTTCCCTCTTTAGTCTGAATCATTTTAAATTTTCTCTTAGCATTTCTATTTTAAGTACAGGCCTGTACCATCTCAAGTGAACAAACGTCTTTGTTCTGTAAGGCTTGATAAATGAGAACATTAGATATACCCAACAGCTTAATGAAATTCCCCACCTTGGTTTGGATGCTGCAGATTGCTTATTTCATTATTTGGAGAAAAACCTCATCTTTGGTAATGGTGCTAAACAATGCGTGGCTTCATTGATATTTAATAGATAACAGACTTAAACCAACACTTTTGGAGTATATATTTTGCACCCAACAGCTGTGCAGTTAAAAAACACACTTAGTTTAAGGGATAAGAATCCCAGCAGCAGATGGCATTCCAGGCTGTCATAGCAGGGGAAAGGGAAAAAAAAAAATAAAGCAGGCCAATAGTCTGCCTTGATATTATAAATCAACAGACTGGTTACTGCCAAACACATGAAGATTAATACATCAAAATCTGTGGGGTTTTTTCTGAGAAGTGAAAGTAGGAAACACCTCTGTGTAGACCACGTCATGACAAAACCGTGTTTTAGACCCTGAAGTAAGCAGGCAGAGAAGCCCTTATTAATTGAAGTTTCTCTAATGCTTCTCATTAAGTGCAATTAGGTTCCTGAACTGCATTTTGGGAGAGAAACCTGAGGACAGATTCTCCCCTCGCAGGAAAGTCCAGCTGCTGCCGTATGACAAGGTGAGGGAATCACAACTCCCAGGCACATCACCCCAGAGACGAGCTTCACAGCTTGACAGTGCCACTGCTGCAGAGCATCAGGGAACCATGAAGTTCAGATATCCTCTGTAATCATGTTTCATTCCAGCAGAGAGCCCCTCCCAGCCTGGTTTCGACCTGACAACAGACTCAGATTAGCTGAGGGGTTTTAAGTCCCTGATCAACAAATAAAGGCATATGGTATGAGAAATCTTCCTTAGAGCTGGAAGGATTAAATCAGCTGGAACAAGTGTAGTCAAGAATTCAGAGCTGGCAGTTGTGTGTTCGTTCTCTGTGAGAGTTTCTGCACTGCAGATTTGGGCAGTGGCTGCTGAACTCTTGTATGGAAACCACTTCCAAAGTGAAGACATTTCCAGCACCGTAATCACCAACGTGACACGACAGAAGAACTCGCACAAAACGGGCATTAAACAAATTCTTTATTACCTCAGTTTGTCTGCAGCCTTCCTGCACAGGATTTTGATGAATGGGTCTCAATAAACCGTGCCTTGGTAGCTGGGATGTAGCTGTCAAGAACACAGCTCTCCAAAATTTAGCTGTTTGTCATCAGTTTTAGAATTCACAGTTAATTCGGACATGGCAGCAGCAAACGTTGTCAACAGATCAGAGCACATAATAAACACTTAGGGTCAAGAAAAAAAAACCCCAAACAACTATAAATACAACAGAATTGATGGAAAAAAATGAAAATGTATTGTTTCCCTTATCCCGGTCTTCAGCCTCTCACAGCACACTAATATTTCAAAGAGCACCTATGAGTTTTCAGGGCCATCCCCAGTCTCTTTTTAAAAAAACAAAAATGCTTATTTCTATAACCTGTTAAAAGCTGAAAAAAACCTTTTTTTAGCTTGAAAAGACAATACACTACAGTGGTTTCACTGTTCGCTTAAAATGATGTTCTTTTTTCTGTTTCGTTTGTTTTTCAGTTGCATTTATCAAACTGTCTTAAAGTAGTTCTGCACTGCCATTGCTGTCCTCATTACAGTAATTGCAAAATAATTGCATCTATAACTCACAGGTTGTAATTACAATATTGTAGTATAAAAGGATTATAAAATATCAAAGAATATTTATAAAACAAATGGTAAAAATGTACTGTTTAACACACTCGCTATGTAACACACCCATATCTCTTGGGATGCCCTTTGCAAAACAGATGCTTTGAATTCGTCAAGGGAAAATTAATCCAGTGAGGATTTTCTTTTGGTTTTCATTCTATAAACTGCCAGCAATCAAAACTTGAATCATATTCGAACATTTTCAGTTGTTTCATTCATTGCATCTTAAATATGTAACTGATTAAATAAAAAAGAGAAGTTTGCCTTACTGGCCTACATAAATTTCCTTCTCAATTTTTCTGTTATTTGCTAGACATTGTATATAGATCAGTCATATGAAATAATCTTTTATCTTAAATAATTACAATATCAAAATTCATTAACTATGCACCTTAAAAACAATGTTTTGATTAGCAGTTGGAGAATACTGGATAAGAGCACAGACAAAGCTCTTTTATATGTTATTTATTGATGATGTCATCATTATATGTTAAATAAGCACTCTATGTTAATGGTATAATAATTTTAATATCCAGGATTTATGTTTCAAATAATATTTTTAAAGGACTGAAAAGATAACAGAAAAGTTTTTCTCTAGGAAATCTGTTTTATAGTGAGAAACTTAAAAAATAATTGTTTTAATTTGTTGAAATGGTGATTCTAAACATATGCAAGAAAATAGAATTTTAATAAAGGAATTTTGATGCAGATACTGGTACAACATGACTGCAGTGTCTTGCAGCTGACAGTAGATATATTCAGACAAGAAATCAGGTGAAAATATTTAATAATGATGATATTGGAGCAAGTTATCTATTGAAGGAGTCAATTCTCTGTTACATAAATTATTTAAAATCATATTAGATATCTTATTAAACAATATCCTCTAGCTCAACCAGAAGTCATGGACTTGATTCGAAATCAACTAATAAAATTACACCTCATCAGCTATGCTATGAACCATGAAAATTATCGTTTCAGTTTCCTTTGTTCTTCAAAATTTAAGGAAAAAATCCCATACACAATTCCACTGAAACTGTCGCAAAAAATAGGGAACTCACATTCATCAGTCCCTGGCCATTTCTATTATGCCAGCTCTCAGTGCAGAAATTTTTCATTTTGCCGTGTTTACTTTAGGAGGAGTCATCCTTTTCAATAGTCATTGAGTGCACATACAGATTTCTGTTGATTTCAGGGAATTATGGTCTGAAATGCGCTACACTGCTCATCCTGAGAGCTGTCTGCCTATGTAAATCATCACTGTTGATCAATGGGATGAATTTCAAGATAAGATACCAATCAACAGGAGCTGGAGTGCAAGAATAAAACCCTCTATGATAGCTTTCCCTCAGATTTGCTTTCAATTACTTTCTTCCTGCTAAACATACAGGCATTTACTAAAAATGAAAAGGAACATGCTTTGAAATTTAAATTTTCCAACCGGTATCGAAATGCCTACTTTCTGAAGTTTGAGAGGCACATTAAAGTTTGCATTTGCAACGTTGTTTGTAACCACTTTGTTACAAAAGAGACAATTTATTTGTATAATTAATCAGCTGAAATATCCCCAAGGATTTCTTTTTTCCCCCAGTAAGACACCTTTTGTTGTTTAGAAGTAATGAAAACATTTCATCAAGGCTTTCTAGTGTGATTGATAGTTTTTGTTGAATTTTGTTGAAGGCTTTTTGTCTGAATGGTGCTTTGAGCTCTTTATTCTCTTTCATGGGATCTGGAACATTGTTTTAATACGCTGCTAGTAACAGGTGTTTCCCCTATAGGAAACCATTAGCTCCACATTTTTAAACAATGCAAACCTAATTTTTATTTCGGGCTTGCAAGTTTTTTTGTTTTCCTTTTTTAGTATAGACCAGACCTTTAATAAGTCACAAAGAAACTTGAGATCTTTGTACAGAATGCTGAAGGCCTCATTCATTAAACAGGCTTCTAAGGATATTCCTAAACAAATAAATTTTCACAGAGAAATCTGCATATTATGGATGGTTTTAACTTTTGTCAGAAAATGGATGTGGAAAGAATTCCATTAACCTAAAGGCTACAAACCCAGGGAAAAAAAAAAAAAAAAAAAAAAAAAAAAAAAAAAAGAAGACAAAATTTCTGTGATTACATGACATTAAATCCAGCACTCCCTAGTTAGTAGTGATGCAAATATCCCTCTAAAGGGGTAGTTTTATTCCTCTTATAACACAAAGAATTTGGGGCTAGTGACGAAATCAGTGGAGAAGGCAATTGAGCAAAAAAGTCATTTTTGAAGCCCCACAAAACATCAAATAGACATTAACAAAACTCAGTGGGGAAAGAATAACTGAAATGCATATGGGAGGGAGAACTTTATAATATATTTAGTTTGGGTAAAA
This sequence comes from Malurus cyaneus samueli, assembly GCA_009741485.1. NCBI lineage: Eukaryota > Metazoa > Chordata > Aves > Passeriformes > Maluridae > Malurus > Malurus cyaneus. The sequence continues at coordinate 63,301,210 of CM019217.1, forward strand.
ATGCATACAAAAATAGATAAATATAAATTTCAGCACCAAGTTGGATGGGGCCTTGAGGTGGGCTGGGACTAGATGATCTTTAAGGTCCCTTCCAACCCAAACTTTTTATGATTTTATGAAATAAATGTTTGTATGTATGTGTGTGTTTATATATATGTATGTGTAGGTTACTGAAAACTAGAAGAAAAAAAGAATGGAATTAATCATGTGAGAATATGTTTTCTATTGCACATGTAATTATTGATTGGATCATGTGCAACACATTTAATACAGAAAGTTGAGCTGGCTGCTGATATTTCTAAGCATTGTGCATTAGCTTTGATTTTTTCCACTTGCCAGTACATCAAAGGCTGATTTGGCCAGTGTGGCTGCCTCATTGACTCCTCTGTATGCATTTTATCCCAAATAAGCTATTTAACTAACAGTGGAATGGAAATTCCCATGGCTGTCATAGATTCATGTGCAGATTTGTCACCATCCAGGGCCTAAAGGTGGTTAAAAGAGACAAGTACCATTTAGGTTTTAAAATGTTTGCTTGATGAAGCACAAATAACCATGTAAACTGAGAACTCAGGTTTGCACAGATATATTTATTATATTTTGACTTTTTAAAACAAATGCTTTCATTCCTATGTGAGAAGTAAAAACATTGGAAAAAATAGAGGAACGTGCCTTTAATCAACTTTTAATGTTTCTTGCTGTACAAAGCCACGAAAAACAGGATTGAAAAGGTAAGAACAGAATTCTAAACTCTCAATTAATACAAATGACACTTTTAAATCCAACGAGGTTTAAACAAACTAATTATTCCCAGCAGAGTGGATGCTCTCTCATATAGTGTTGATGTTAGATAAAAACCTAATACCTTTCCTTCTACCTGTAAATCTGCTCATTTAAAACTGCTGGTTAAAATCATGTACTGCTTTACGTACAATCCATGAACTGAATTATCAAGTAAGAATAGGTACAGACATTAAAAAAAATTGTAGTTCTTATAATCTCAGTTTCATCGAAGTTTGGATTTTGCAGAGTGATAACTGGTCCTGGCAGCATTGGCATCGTTAGCATATTTTTGCTTTGTGTTTCATCAAAGATGCAAAATGCTGTCAAACAATTATTCAGCTGCCACATAAGTGATGTTTATCTGAGATCTTGCTCATACAATTAGCAAGAATGTAAATAGGTTGTCACTAAAACTGCACTAGTAGACAGCTGCAGGGAAGGCAAATTATGCACATAACTAATTTATAAGGGCCTTGTATACAAACAAGTGTTATCTGAGGCCTTTATTTATTAAATTATTTAACTAGAAATAACTTTAATAACTTTATACAAACTACTAACCCACTTTTTTTTTGGTTAAAAAATAATAGATGCAAAAATGTGAGTGATCCTGAAAATTCCAAGCAGCTTTGTTTCAGCTGTTTTGGGAAAATTTAGCACATAAATAATATTTTACGTATTTTTATATGTAAGAATGAGCTTATCAAAACTTTTGCTCTGAAAATTGTTTCCTCATTTTCTCATAAGTTCTTTCCTCTTTCTTCTTATTAAAATGACTTTGGGACAAGGAGAAGAGGGTTTGCTGAAGTAGGGAAAATATTAGTGATATCAAAGCGGGCTTTTAAACCAACTTTTCCCTTTTCTCTCTTTTAAGAGGGACTCATTCCTATCACTTTTAATAATACATTTTTCTCTCTGATCTAAGAGTAGAACAACTTTTAGTCACCCTTGGACCTGGTCTACTTCAACAAATCTTACCAGGCTAAACCTTCAGCTGAGTGCCACGATACTTATCCATGTCAAAAAAGGAGACATAGAACCAGAAATAAAGAGAACTTGGGGATGTGTTCAGATCTGTGACACCTACAAAGTTACTAGAGGGTAAATGAGGATCTCCATGGTCCCTGTTTAAGACATAAGCATTTATTTTCCACTTCATCCTTGCTGCAAATGAAAACATTAAGCCCTCTGGATCACAGGTAATGTGTGTGTGGACTTTCAGCACTGAGGAATAGCCCCATCCAAACAACCCAACATCACCTGGTTTTAATCTTCCTGTTTGGGGGGTGCCTCAGTTTATTTTCTAAATAAAAAACACAGCAGGACTTCACTGATCAAAGAGAAGTTTAAAGGCTGGTAGGTATCACTGGGAACATTTGATACTATTATTGGAAATGTTCCAAAATCCCTGGGACATTCATCTTGAACCAAGACCGAAGACGCTTTCAGGGCACAGGAAATTGCTGTATGAAAGATCAACTCTTCAGTCAAAAAAAAAAAAAAGAAAGAAAAGAATATATTATAGCTAGTCTAAAGATTTTTTTTTTCAAAATACAGATTTAAACACACTTTGACCTATCAATTTGTTTTCTCCATTATTTGAAAGGTTGTTTTCTCCCTATTTTCCTCTGTAATAAAAGATACTAAGAAAATAAAACCTTAATTATGCTTGGTGTCAAGGAATAAAAATAACTAAGTAGCATAGGAATGATTACCCAAAAGTCTTATCAAGGTATTCAACCTCTATTAATGTCTCTGCTGCAAGGCAAAGTAATTACCACTTTTTTCCTTGTTCTGCATCTCCTTATTTCAGCCAGTTCTATTTGATGATAAGCCTACATGGGAAGCCAGGAGTGTGGGAGTGTGGGAGTGAAAGCAGAGTTAAATTTTGCTTTAACATGGATACCCAAACTAGGAAAGTCAGCGTGTTGCAGTCCATCTCAATATTTACATACCAGGAGGCAAGATGGGTTTGTTTCTGATGAACAGCAAAGCTCAGCTGGTTTAAAAGCCAGATAGCAGAGTCCTCTGCCTACATGGAGTCCACGGGTAAATCCACTAGCTTGCACTTTGTTGAGTAAATTTCATTAACTATTTAAAACGTTTACACTAGCAATGATTTTGGCTTGATTAGGAGTGCTCTTCCATTAGCAGGGCTGTGTACAGAGAGTCTGCTCAGCCTGACTGCTGCTGTTTGCAATATAAACCCACCCTGCTAAAAAAAGGACTTCTGGTTCCCACAAAAAGCAAACATTGAGTTTAAAAAAAAAAAAACCCTCATTTCCATGAAGGATTAATCTCAAGATAGATCCTGATTTTCTATATATAAAACGGATCTTTTTAAAATGGAATGCTGTGTCAACACACAAGCATCCCTCGGTATGCAGCACTAATATCATATTAATGAAAGTAATTTCTCCCTGCTGAGGTCTCTTGGAAGTCAGTGCAGCCACATAAGGGACAGGTTTGGCCTCTGAGGTCTCATCAAGCCAATGAGTTAGGAAAATTCTGATATGGCTAAAGGAACTTAATGTCCAATTAAGGGCTCAGTAAGAATTGGAAAATTGAGTCATAATACAGCAGGTCTCTTATGGTTGGTGGCATCATGTGCTCTTTCACCTCAGAACCGCCTGTGGGCAGATCTCACGAAGACATACATTTGCATCTCAGTCTCATTTTTCCATTGGTATTATTGCCTCTGCAAAACATGACCTTTGGGCAGTAATTAAATAGCTTCCTTGCATCTCTCTCTTTCACCTGTTTTCTTTTGCCTCTAAGCCTAGAGCATTTGCAGTTAGTTACATGTGCCAGCAGAAAAGGTAAATCCTATTTATCTCTCTGTGCATTTTATTTCTTTATAATAGTGGAGAGGTGACAACAACCTAAAATATTCCTCAGGCTGCTTTAAAGACAGTAACGACTTCCTGAATCACATCTAGCAGCAATTATGCAAATTAGTGCATAATTTTATACTACTCATTCAATACAGGCACAGGAAACTCTTGAAAAAGAGAACCCATAACAAGCAAAGGAAGCAAAGATGTTTGAAGGCACGTGACCATGAAAGAGAAAATGCTTTAATATGAAAGTTTCCATGAACGTAGAAAAACTCCAGTGGGAAAGGTTTTCACGTAAATTCAGGGAGAAAGAAGCACAAGATCAAGCTGTCATCAGAAACACAGGTATGAAGTCATGCCACAGCAAAATGAGGAGGGTGACATTAAATTGGATTTAAAAAATGGGTAACAAGTTTTAGTTTATTAAAATGAGCAGTCATGACGTAGATAACTGGCTGCCTGATATGCCTGGTGGAAGCATTACTAAACCCTAAAAGTTAGAGAGAAAACTTTGAGAGAGATCATAAAAATGGGAATTATGTTAGGATGGAAAGTTATTAATTCTATAACATATATTTTTTACATTTGCAGACCATTTCAATGAGAAGTGCTGATACACCATGATTCATGCTTCAAAATTCCAGTTAATTTTTAGGTAAACATTGAGATTTTACAGTTCCTTATATTTAAAAAATTCCTAATCTATCAGTACAGCATCTAGATCTTTGTCAGAATCATCAGAGGTGGCTTTATTTGATCAGAAAAATCTTGAGCACAATAATCATACTTCTGCTGTAATGTGCTTCTTCCATGCTTTCTAATATATATATTTATATATATACATAAAAAATGGAGCAAAGTCTGAGATATGAAATTACTGTTGTAAGAAAAATATATGGTGTCAGTTTCAAGAATATTAGATCTTTAGAGCTGCAAACTCTCAAATGAAATTGAAAATTTTGCCTCACAAGAACTTGTGCCCATATGTATGGGAGAGGTCCTTATAAGTAAAAACAATATTAAAAAAAAAAATAAATTAGAAAGTAGCAGAATTAGTACAAATAGGAAAAGTAGCAATGTTATTTTACGCAAACAGAAGTCTGTCTGACAAATAACTTTGTTACTATGCAAGCACTTTTTGTACTCACACTTTTCACAAAAGTGCAAACAGCCCAAGTTGAAAGGTAACATCACACTGAATTTCTGGCTATTCTGGACATACATCAATGTAAATGTTTTCAATATTTTGTCCATATATCCTGTATTACTGCTGTCTCACTACATTTGAGAGTCCTGTCTACATGTATGTACATATTTACATAAAAACACACACAGATATCAGAGTTATCACACTGAGAGTTATGAAGGGAACATTGATTTAATTCTTAACTGAAGTACTCAGGACTGGTTTTACACCTAGTTTGTTGGCAGATCTTTCTCTGCTAGCTGTTTGAAAGTGGTTTTCTCATATTTGTTTTGCTTTCTATAAGTACATCACTGGGAAGAGCTTTAAAAAGTGCTTTTAAAGTATCAGAAAGTAAAATTGCTCCCTTGGCAGTATTGGCTCCCAGAACAGCATGATTTGTTGTTATATTTTAGCATCAATTTGGTGGGGAATAAGATTGCTGCCTTTCCTCCCTTCAGAAGTATGCAGCACATGAATTAAGGCTTTTTAAAGGCAGAAAAAATGTTAATAACAAAGTAGCAAAAACATAGATGGAAAATGTAGCTGTTGTTAACCTCAACAGCAACAAAAAGAGAGAAAAAAAGGCTGTCAGCATTTCTTGATGTCATATATTGTAAGAACCCACTGGGCTAGAGGAAAGGCCATATCCACATTGATATCCTCCGAGTCCTCACCCTGCTGCTTTTTTTACACCTTTGCCAAAAACCCCTTCTCTGACCACAGAGAACACCCTGGAGCTTAAACCCAGATAAATCACCATGATTTATGTCAACTGCAAATTTTCACACGCTCTCGGGTTTTCTCCTATGTTTTGCATAAATACAGAGGCAAGCTGGACTTCAACCCAGTGACACATTTGCACTTGAGTTTGGGGTGCCAGCCAAAGAGAATAGAAGTGTTTTTTACACCTTTGGTGCTGAGCAAGTAAATCAAGCTGCACTCCAACGTTACTTGCCACTGAACATGACTTGAAGCTTTATTTGCTCACAGTGTTCTCTGCTGCGGCAGAAAAAACTACTTTTCCATGAGTCCTTGAGTTGATGAATACTGGAAATGCCAGGAAAGTTGAACAGTTTCTTACTGAATGAACAGGAAAACACAAAATGTTTCCCAAGAAGGAAGGGCTCCCATTCTATCAAAACTGTTACAAACCTTATTAACAAGTAAAGCCAAGAAAAGTAAGACTTCTCAGTCTCAGTTTCTCTCTCTTCCCTTCTCTTTTTCTCACACACATTTTCTTTTATCATCACATACATTCATGTCTAAATCTGATTTTAAGACAGTTTGCTCTAGTGATAATGTAAGCAACATCCCTCATCCAAGGCAAGACAATTGTCCCCTCTAAAGTGCAACTCCAGCTACAATATTTGCACCCGCTGATTCAAAAAAAAATATTCTGACTTCCTTTTTTTTATGCAAAACTACTTAGCTTGGTGTAATACTTTAACAAAGAAAAATATTCCACCAGTGTTTACTAAATGTTCACACACTAAATTCACTGTGAACTTGGCATTTATGCATGAGTTCACAAAATATATCTACTCTTAGAGGCAACCAAAGACCTACTTGAACTGTTTCACTGTGTTTCACTTCAGGCCTGCAAATTTAAAAAAAAAAAAAAAAACAAAAAACAAAACAACAAACCACACAAAAACCCACCACAAAAATACAGACAAAAACACAGACCAAAAAAAACTCTAAAAAAACCAAAAAGCCCAAACTCAAAATCTATGATCATTATATAATTAAAGACACAAAAACCTACAAAATCTTGCTGTGCATCTTATTGTACACTTGACAACCCAATTAATCTATTCAGATTCCACTTTAGAAAGTTTTCCATTAACCATACAAGCAGCATTTCCAGAGTAGTATTTTGCACACTATTATCTTGCTTCTAGTATTGTAATTCATAAAACAAAAGAAAAAGCTGCAGAGAATATGAATGCCTTTTTTTTCTTTGCATTACTGCTCACATCAAGTATATTAATAGGAAGTAAATTACAAGAAGAAAAAAAAAATTGAAATGGAAATTATTCAAAATACTCAAATCATTCCTTTTTGGAGCTCTAAAAATAACTTACAGTGGAGCAAAAGGACAGTTCAGTTAACTGATAAATACTTTGGGGCAAAATCTATTTTTCAAAGGAGATTACAAATATGAGGAATAACTAGGCAGTAGAGATCCTGTGGCTGAGCATGGAAATCATAAGTCTAGAAAGCCTGAAAACATTATTTCAATTTCCCTTACAACAGGAGTGTATGACTTATATGGTTCCAGAAGTAAGATTTATAATCTCTTGGCAGTCAGGCTATAAATAACAAAAAGGAACAGAACTCAGGAAGAAGTAGCAGGCAGCCTGAAGGATAGTGCAGAGGTGGGGCTAGACATGAGAGAGGGGGGAGAGAGGAGATGAGGATGAGAGATGATGATGGATGGATGAGGATGGATGGATGATAAGGATGGATGGGATGGGATGGAGACACGGATGGATAGGATGGATGGATGGATGATGGATGGATGGATGAGGATGGATGGATGGATGGAGGATGGATGGATGATGATGATGGATGATGATGAGGAGATGGATGGAAGGATGGATGGATGGAGATGGTGGATGATGGATGATGATGGATGGGATGGATGGATATATGGAGGATGGAGGATGGATGGATGAAGGGAGTGGATGGATGGATGGAGTGGATGATGGATGATGGATGGATGGATGGATGGATGAGATGGAATGGAGGATGGATTGATGGATGAGGGATGGATGGATGGATGGTGATGGATGGATGAGGATGGAATGATGGATGGATGGATGAGGGAGGATATGGATGGATGGAGGGATGGATGGATGGGGATGAATGGATGGATGGATGGATGGATGGATGGATGGAATGGATGATGGATGGAGAGAGAGGATGGATGGATGGATGAGATGGAGGGATGACAGACGATGATAGATGGAGGATGGATGGATGGATGGGATGGAAAGGAGATGATGGTGGATGAGATGGATGGAATGGATGGATGGATGGATATGGGATGAGGAGATATGGATATGGATGGATGAGGATGGATGGATGGATGGACAGGGATGGATGGAGGAGGATGGATGGATGGATGGATGATGGATGATGAGATGGATGGACAGGGATGAGGATGGATGGGATGAGGAGATGGATGGATGACAGGGATGAGGATGGATGGATGGGATGGAGAGGATGATGATGGAGATGATGGATGAGGAGGATGATGATGATGGTGGAGGATGAATGGATGGATGATGATGATGGATGGATGGAGATGGATGGAATAGGATGGAGGAGGATGGATATGATGGATGGAGGGAGGATGATGATGATGATGGAGGATATGGATGGAGGTGGATGGATGATGGTATGGAGGATGATGGATGGATGGATGATGATGGATGATGGATGGATGGATGGAGGAGATGGATGGAGGTATGGATGGATGGATGGGTGGAGGATGGATGGATGGATGGATGGATGGAGATGGAGGATGGATGGATGGATGAGGGATGATGGATGGAGATGATGGATGGATGGATGATGGATGGTGGATGGTGAGTGGGATGGATGGATGGGATGGTAGGTGGATAGGATGACGGGATGGACGATGGGGATGATGGAGGATGGATGAGTGATGATGGATTGATGAGGGGATGGATGGATGGAGGATGATGATGGATGGAATGGATGGATGGATGGATGGATGGATGGATGGATGGATGATGAGATGGATGATGGATGGATGATGGATGGAGGAGGATGATGATGGATGGATGGGATGGGATGGATGATGGATGAGATGATGGGATGATGAGATGAGATGGTGGGGATCATGGGAGGTGGTGGAGGGATGATGGAGGTGGATGCAGGATGAGGATGGATGGATGGATGATGGATGATGATGGGATGGAATGGAATGGATGGATGGATGGATGGATGGATGGTGATGGATGGATGGATGGATTGAAGTGGATGATGATGACAGGGGGGATGATGATGATGGAGAGGAGATGAGGATGAGATGATGTGAGGAGGAAGTGGATGGTGGATGGGGATAGGATGGATGGATGGATGGATGGATGGATGGATGGATGGATATGGATGAGGGATGAGGAGGGATGAATGGAGGATGGATTGGAAGGATGATGGATGGATGGATGGATGGATGGTGATGGATGGATGGATGATGGATGGATGGAGGGATGGATGTGATGAAGGATGGATGGATGGGAGGATGGGATGGATGGATGGAAGGATGATGGATGGATGGATGAGGATGAGGATGATGGATGGATGGATGGATGGATGATGGATGATGCTATGCAGGGATGGATGGATGTGAGATGATGGGATGGATGAATGATGGAATGGATGGAGTGGATGGACAGGGTATGGATGGATGAGATGGAAGGATGGATGGATGGATGGATGATGGATGATGGATGGGATGGATGGATGAGATGGATGATATGGATGAAAGATGGACAGGGATGGTGATGGAATGTGATGGATGGAGGACAGGAATGTGATGGATGGATGGAGGATGGATGGAATGGATGGATGATGGACAGGGATGGATGATGGATGGATGGATGGAATGGGATGAGATGGATGATGGAGGAGGGATGGATGGATGGATGATGATGGAGATGGATGGAAGGATGGATGGATGATAGGATGGATGGATGGATGGGATGGATGGATGAGAAGGAAGATGATGGATGGATGGATGGATGGAATGGATGGATGAGACAGGGATGGATGGATGGATGATGGATGGATGGATGAGTAGGATGGATGGATGGACAGGATGGATGGATGGATGGATGGATGGACGGATGGATGATGGATGGATGGATGGATGGATGGATGGATGGAAGGGATGGATGGATGATGGATGATGGATGGATGGATGGATGATGATGGATGGATGATGGTGAGGAGGTGGATGGATGGATGGATGGATGGATGGATGGATGATGGAATGGATGGAATGGATGGATGGAGTGGATGGATGAGGATGGATGATGATGGATGGATGGGATGGATGGAGGGAGGATGGATGATGGAATGGGATGGAGATGGATGGATGGCAGATGTGGAGGATGATGATGGATGGGATGGATGGGATAAGATGGTTATGGATGGATGGGATGGATGGATGAGATGGATGATGGATGGATGGACAGATGATGGAGGATGAGGATGGATGATGCATGATGATGATGGATGGAGGATGGAGAAGGATGATGATGGCATGGATGATGATGGAACGGGATGTATGGATGGATGATGGATGAGGATGGATGATGATGGGATGGATGGATGAGATGATGGAGTATGACAGGATGGATGATGGATGGATGCAGAGGGATGGAGGATGGATGATGGCAGGGAGAATGGATGAGATGGATGGATGAGGGAGGTGGAGGAGATGGATGATGGATGAAGGATGATGAGGATGGATGATGGATAGGTCATGGAGGATGAGGAGATGAGGATGATGGATGGAACAGGGATGAGATGGATGGAGGATGAAGGGATGGATGGATGATGGATGATGATGGATGGATGGATGGATGGGATAAGATGATGATGAGATGGTGGATGATGAGAAGGATGGATGGATGGATGGAGGAGGATGAGATGATGGATGGGTGGAGGAGGTGGATGGATGGATGGATGGTGATGGATGGATGGATGGATGGAGGATGGATGGAATGGATAATGGATGATGATGAGAGATGGACAGGGGATGGATGGATGGAGGATGAATGGATGGATGGATGATGGACGGATGAGGGATGGATGGTTGAGGATGGATCGGATGGGATGTGATGGATGGAATGGACAGGAGGATGATGGATGATGGATGGACAGGATGGATGGTATGATGATGGATGGATGGATGATGGTATGGAGGAATGGACGGTTATGGATGGATGGATGGATGGATGGATGGAGATGGATGGACATGGATGGATGCAGGGATGGAGGATGGATGGATGGATGATGGATGGAGGAGGATGGATGAGGGAGGGATGGATGGATGGATAGGATGGATGGATGATGGAATGATGGATGGATGGAAGGATGGAGGATGAGATGGATGGATGATGGAGGTGGAGGATGGACAGGGATGGATGAGGAGGATGGATGAGGATGGATGGACAGATGGGATGGAGGATGGAGTATGGATGATGACAGGGATGGATGGATGAGATGATGATGGATGGATGGATGGATGAGATGGATGGATGGATGGAGGATGGACAGGATGGATGGATGATGGATGAATGTGATGGATGGTAGGATGGATGGATGGAATGCATGTATGGGGAGGATGATGATGGAGGATGATGATGATGGAAGGATGGTGATGATGGATGGATGGATGAAGGATGGATGGAGGATGGATGGATGGAGAGGATGGTGACAGGATGTGGATGGTGAATGGATGGATGGGGATGGATAGTGGGATGATGGAGGGATAGGATGGGATGGGATGGATGGATGGATGGACAGAGGATGATAGGAGTGGAGATGGTGGATAGGGATGGTATGGATATGGAAGGGATGGAGGAGGATGATGGATGGATGGATGATGGATGATGGATATGGATGGATGGATGGATGGATGGATGGATGGATGGATGGATATGGATAGAGGATGGATGGATGGATGGATGAGGTGATGGATGATGGATGATGAGGATGCGATGGAATGGATGTGAGGAGGATGGATGATGATGGATGGATGTGATGGATGTAGGTGGATGGGGGGATGGATGGATGATGAGGGATGGATGGAATGGGAGGCAGATGTATGGACAGGATGGATGATGATAGGATGGATGGATGGAGATATGGATGGAGATGGATGGAGGACATGGATGGATGGATGGATGGATGGTATGGATGGATGGAGGATGGATGAAGATGGATGGATGGAGGAATGGATGGATGGATGGATGAAGGATGATGATGATGATGGATGGATGGATGGATGGATGATGGACAGGATGGATGGATGGATGATGGATGATGGATGGATGGTGGATGGAGGATGATGGATGGGATGGATGGATGGATGATGTGGAGGATGGATGATAAGATGGATGGATGGAAGGGATGGATGGATGGATGGATGGATGGATGGATGGATGGATGGATGGATGATGAGGATGGATGATGGATGGATGGAGATGGTGATGGAGATAGGGATGGAGGAGAGGATAGATGGGATGGAGGGATGGAGGATGGATGGATGGAGGATGGATGATGATGGATGGATGGATGAGGAGATGGATGGATGATGGAGAGATGGAGCGGATGTATGGATGGATGGAGGATGGGATGAATGGATGATGGATGGATGGATGATGAGATGGATGGACATATATGGATGGATGATATGGAGGATGAGATGGATGGAATGGATGGATGGATGGATGATGATGGAGGATGATGGATGGATGGGATGGATGGAGATGGATGATGGATGATGGATGATGGAGAGTGGATGAGAGAAGGGATGTGGATGATGGATGGATGAGATGGATGGATGGATGGATGGATGGATGGATGGATGATGGATGGATGGACAGATGGATGGATGGATGGATGGATGGATGGATGGAGGAGATGATGGATGGATGGAAGGATGGCATGATGGATGGATTGATGGAGAGGATGAGATGGATGGATGGACATGGATGGATGGACTGGATGGATGGATGATGGATGGAGATGGAACAGGAGGATGGTATGGTGATGGATGATGGATGGATGGATGGATGGATGGCAGGGATGGATGGATGGATGATGGATGATGGATGGATATGGAGATGGAGGATGTGGATGGAGGATGGATGGAATGGATGGTATGTGATGGAGGAGATGGACAGGAGATGGATGGATGGATGGATGATTGGTGGATGGATGGAGGGAAGGTATGGATGATGATGGATGATGGATGAGGTGATGGATGGATGGGATGGATGGATGATGGATGGATGGATAATGGATGGATGATGATGGATGGTTATGATGGATGGAGAATGGATGGATGGATGATTGATGGATGGAGTGAATGGATGGATGTGATGGAGGGATGGATGGATGATGAATGGATGGATGGAGGGAATGGATGATGGAGATGGATGATGAGGGGATGTGATGATGAGGATGGATGGATGTGAGATGATGGGATGGATGGTATGGATGAGGTGATGAGATGATGGATGGATGGATGGATGGATGGATGGGTGAGGATGATGGAGGATGGATGGATGGGATGATGGAGATGGGATGTGATGATGGAATGGATGATGAGATGATGGAGATGGATGGATGATGAGGATGGGATGATGGATGGATGGATGATGGAGGATGATGAGGTGATGATGATGGATGGAAGGATGGATGATGATGGATGGATGGATGATGGAGGATGGATGGATGGATATGGGATGGATGATGATGGAGGATGATGGATGGACAGGAATGATGGAATGGATGATGATGGATGATGGATGGATGGATGATGGATGGAGATGATGGGAGGATGGATGGATATGGATGATGGAATGGATATGGATGAGGATGGATGAAGGAGATGGAGATGGATGTGGATGTGGATGATGGAAGGGATGGATGGATGGATGGATGGATGGATGGATGGATGGATTGGATGGGCAGGAATGGATGGATGGATGGATGTGGATTGGATGGATGAGGGATGGATGGATGTATGGAGGGGATGGAGGGATGGATGGGAGGGATGGATGGATGGATGGATGGATGGATGATGGATGGATGGATGGGAGGGATGGATGGATGGAGGATGGTAGATGAAAGAACTGGGACTTCTCTCCTTCAGTCTAAGCCAGTCTCCCTTCCTCCTTTCTCCTGTGGGAATTTCCAGTGCTTTTCTACCTTGTCTGGAGAAAGTCCTCCCATCTAGAGAATCTAGCTTTCCATACGCTGAGAAAACAAAAAAAAAAAAAAACAAAAAAAAAAAAAAAAAAAAAAAAAAAAAAAACACAACACCCCATCCTCACAGATATCTCTTTCTTACACAGGACACTTAATCCAAGAGAGAACAGATCAATGCTCAAGGCTGAGCACTCACCTGTGCCTGCACAGGAGAACTCTACCCTTGCCTTTGCAATTATTTTGGCAGGAGAACATGCTGCAACTAAATTTTAAAGTGCAAACAGTTGTTCCAGACTGTCTGAAAAAGAGGTTTGCAAGAAAGAGTTTATGTTCTAAATATAAGATCTCAGTACAAATTGCATAACCTGAAACTTACTGTTAATTAAAAGTGTTTGCTGTAATTGTTATAACTCCTTGGGTTACAGCAAATGTCTCGTTACTTGATTTCCAGTACCTATCTGTTTACTGAGTTGAGAACTTACAACATTTTTATGATAGATCCACTGATCCTGTACAAAAGCCTTGATGTGCAGCAGTAGTGACATGAGGTAAGAGTTATAAACCTCTCCACTCTATGGTGACTTACACGGACAGGCAAAAGAAACATTAATCTGCTTATATGATCCTGATTACAAAGGCCATAACAAAAGGTTCAGGCTGTAAGATTATCTGTATCATGCAGATCAACAGCCCAGCTGCCCACTCTCAGCTTATCTTAAGGGCAGAGTTTAAGGATGAGGTAATCTTTAGAAGGGATGCCCATTTTTAAATATGCATTAAACCCCCCTGCTCAAAGTGTCAGCTAATCACATCTGGGAAATCACTCATCCTCCTCAGCAGATACTCAGGGCTGCTCACTCTGAAAAGGGGTATTTGGCAAAAGGGACATTAATTGAGTGCCTTTGGGGTCAAACTGAGAAGCTTGGTTTCCCCACTCAATTCATCCAGTTTAATGCCATTTATCATTTCAAGAAAATCAGATGTAGACTAATATCATATGCTGAAACCAGTTTTTCTTAATGGTCAGTTGTCTGGATGCCTAAAGTAAGTAAGAAATAATTAGAGGATGGATTTATCTCAAATTAAGGCAATAGAAGATTGATACATTTATTTTTAATATCTTAAACCCACCACAGATGTGAATCACGACTAAAATGAGACCATTTAATTATTATATGAATATGTAGATTCAATCCAGAATAAAAAAGCTCAAAAATGAAACTGTAGCAGTCAACTTTTAGTTCCTCATAGCGAATATTGCAGTTTTCCTTTGTCCCTAAGAGTTACTTCTGTCTACACAGCTACTAGGCTTGTAATTTTAGTGGCTGCAAGATTATTTGTAGGGCATAAGGGGTCTTTCTTCAAGTGGATGTTCACTTTAGAGAGTGATGTTTTGTTCCTTCTCTTCCAGCATTTTTTCTATGGAAACCCTTCCTGCCACTACCTGTCCTTCCTCCACACCTATATCTGAGCATTGATATTAAAGATCTTTCCCAGAATTTTCAGCATTTTATCCTTGAATTTCAAGGTTCAGGTATTTCAATTACTAACACATCATGGTATGAAGGAGTACAATAGTATTACAAGAAATTGTGTTCAGAAGATGCTGCAGGTCTGTGATCCTGTCTTCCTGCATTTTTTTTTCTGTTTTCCAAATACAGCAAAAGCTGGAATTTGTGAATGGAGCTCCTTTCCACCTGCTGCATGGACCTATTGCTGCTGGACCCTTCACAGTGAAATCATAGATGAGATCACTCAGCTTCCTGTGCTCTGCCAATCTGCACAAGTGGTGTGTCACTCTAAGACAGTTCTGACCTTTATAGCTCTGACTGACCTCGGGTTTCAGTTTCTGTGGCAGAGGAATGCCAAGGGAGAGTGTAAGAACTGAGGAATTTAATCTATATAAAATGTGAGTTCTTAAATAACAGTTATTAGTCTGTCCTGCAGCAGTGGAAAATAGAGTTGCATAGGAGAAATTAAACGTTTCTTCTTTCCTATTTCATCAGCTCTCCACTCATATAGAGGATTTCATTTTCTGCCCTGTTTACCTAAAATGTTCAGTAGTTTTGGAAATAATGTGTAAATCAAATGCATTCCACTATTAGACAAAAAGAGAGAAATTTAATCTCACATGCAAGTTAGAAACTGGGTCTTACCTCTGAAGCCTCAGTCCTCAAAGAGACAAGAAAATCATGAGCCCTTTAGCTCATGAAACAAAAGCTTATCACAACTTCCAATTGTTCTTGGTCCAGAATAATTTCTAGCACATGCATATGATTGTGCCTGTGCATTCAATGCCTGTTCACAATATACCATTGCAGAAACACAACACTGATGCTCTTCCTGCACTCTTTTCTTCATCTGTGGCCAATTAATAACTCCAAATCTTCAGGCTCGGCCTGTTTCAGATTAGTACATTATAATCACAATGAATTTTAGGCTTGGATATCAGTGAAAGATACTTTGACAATAAATTTTCTTAAACAATCATTTAAGCTTAAATACAAAAGGTGTCTATTTCTTGTAAGAGTCATGAGGCTTAAACTAAAAGCTCTATTTGTACTAAGCAAAATCATTGTCAGGTACAGTAAAATAAGTTGGACTGTCAAGACTCTTACAAATATATAATTAATTTGAGTCTTAAAAGGGATGAGGAGACCTGTTTAGCAGAATGAAAAGGTTATAAATTATTTGAAATTGGGGAGGCAAAACTAACAGAGATTTGTAAAGAACAAATCATGTTAAAATTGGCTCATTTCCTTCAGCAACACGGCATCCACCTATGTGGTTAGGGAGAAGCAATAAGCATCGTGTATCTTTCCTATAAAACATGACATTATTTCACATTACAATCTTTTAGGCTAGGGAAACATGGTCTGGATTGAATTGCTATGAACTGGGTGCAGGAGTGGTTGGATAGCAGCTCCCAGAAGACTTGCCAAATGTTCTCTGTCAAAATGGAAGCAAATATTAAATGCCTCCCCACAGGCCCTCAGCTTTCATACAGATCTGTTCAATCTTTAATTAATAAAAGAAGCGAGAGTAGACTTCTGTGTAAAATTAGAGAAAACACCAAGACGGGAAGGACCAAGCTGAAAACTGGGACCAGCAATCAAAGTGATCTCAAAAAAGCAGAGAAATGTTCTGAGAAGCAGCTCAGGAGGGAGAGGTACAAGTTGCTGTACTTAGGAACAACCAGCTGCAGATGTACCAAGCAGGGAAGAGCCAAGCAGACAGCTCTCCTCCAGAAAAGGGCCCCAGGTAAAGTGGTTTTACATGCTCAAGGGAAATTGGCAGTGTCGTGTTTGCATGAGACAGGCAAATGTCACCGTGGTTTGTATAAACAGAAGTGCATCCTGAAAAATAGATGAAGCGATTCTGCTGCCCTGTGAGTGCTTGCAAGACCTCAGCAGGACACTGAGCCAGCCTCCAGCACTTGATTTTGGTGAAAGGACAGGAAAAACCCCGAGGGAAAGGATGTGGCAGCATGAGGTGTGAGGAGAGGGAGGAAGGAAACAACCAAAGTGTCTTCCTCTAGAGAAAGGTGGGTGGAAAGGAGTTCAGGGGGAAATAGTGCTACTTTACACCTCAGGTGGGTGAGATGCTGCACTGAAAGGAAGGAGAGCAATCTCTTCTTCATGCTGCTGCCAGATAGAGAAAAAATTAAAACATTGCCTCACTTGCTCATCTGCAGTCACTTTTAGACCGTTGGGATAGTGAGCAATCAGTTTGGCCAAACTTCTGTCAAAAAAAGGCACTAATGCAGTAGATCCCACTTTCATGAAGGAAGGCTGGTTTCTGAAGGTCCCTCTCAGCTATATGTTTATGTAATAGTATATAGACACATACTGACTGAGGTTTGTCTGTGACATATATAATTTATTGTTGAAAAACTAATTTTTAAAGGATTGGATGACACCAGACAGTACTTTGCAGTCAAACAGTATTGACTCATATTATAACCATTTCCTGTAACACAGACAAAAAAGAATATGAAAAAAAAAAACCTCTGCATTATGAATAAGTATTTATTCAAAATTATATTCATTATTCTTTTCATTTATTTGCTAATTGTTAAAATAGTCTGGTAAAGACACTAAGGGTAGGCATAAGTATTAAGCTGGGTTTTTAAACTCAAAGTGATACTGTGTAAACAGGTGCATTGTAAATATTTAAACTTCTATGACTAAGCCTCAATTAATCCTTATTAACAGACTTTGAGAGTGTAAAACAAGAATATTACCCACACTCCTTCCCTAAGCAGTGTCTTGTGAGAAAGGATGTTGATAAGCCCAACCTCAGAAAAGAAAAACGAGTGTGTGATATTTTTCTGCTTGTTTCTGCAGTGTAGGTCACTGGGTTACATGCTCGAAGCTGAACTGGAATTAGTTATTTTATTTATAAATACACTGTGCATATCATTTCATTGCCATGGTGCAGTGAAAGATGGAAGGTATTAAAGAATCCTGTGCTCCAGATTTACAATGAGTGTCTCAGGAGCTGGAGGGGAGATCCTACAACAATTACCACAGAGGTCTGCAGATGGGATTTCCCCATGCCTTTTTTAAAATATTCAAATGGAAACACAAATATGTTAATAAACTTTATTCTGCCTGCACATGAGAGATTCAACTGTTTTTTAAATTCTTGCATTTTCCAAGATTTATTTTCCAGAAGGAATTCTAAATTATATAGTTTAATGCATAAAGTTAGTGCTGAGACATTGTTGGAGACCAGAATGTTGTAATTTATGACTCAAACATCTTCATAAGGGACTTTTGCTTATTATAGCAAAACTGTACAAAAGTTTGCTGCAGAGAAAAACATCAAAACTTTGAATAGGGCCCTGAAGTACGCTGCTCACGGCCCCCACCACCCAGAAGACCTGATGGAGGGGAGCAGCAAGATGTTCTTTGCAAAGAAAGGCAACCTGTTATTCTATGATCCTATGATTTTCTTGCTACCTCTGGTAAGTGCTAAAGAAAAAAAAAAGACATAAAAAAGCCAGGCTACATTTGTTAAAGGAACCAACCTCTTCTGCAGAGATGCAGTAATGGCACAGTAGGAGCTGATAATGTGCAATTCCTGTTTATAGTGCATATAAGCCCTATTTAGTGATCAACTTTTATTTAACCTGATGGATTTCCCATTAATGACAAACTTTCAAAGGTGGCTTTAAGAAATCAGAAGGCTGAGATTTTTCAATACAATCCAGCATCTTGCAAATGGGCAGGTGGTTAGGATCCCTCTGTTGTGGTTGCTTCTGATCTTGGGTTAAAAATATCCCAGGTTATTTAGCCAGACTTTTCTGCCTCCTCCCACGTCACATTCAGAGGAATCTGACAGCATCATGTATTATGCATGGTGTTGTCTTAACTCTCCATCACTGCATGGAACTCTGTGGATTGCCTTTTTCTCTTAAGTGCCTGAAGGATGGCCCCTCTGCTTTCCTGCTCATCTCTCCCAGTGAGTGATGCCTTTGCCTGGGCAATCCCAGGAGTCATCCCCTGTATGATGTCAAGGGGGTCTCAAAAAGGGAAAGTTGAGAGGTGTCTATCAAATAAGAAAGAACACATTTTACTGAGCAGCATTTCAGTGCTGTAAAACTATCCCCAAGCTTTCATTAGGAATATTTACCCATGGACAATTCTTTGATCCACAGTGATGAACATGTGTCACAGCCAGCAAGCAGAAAACTGTGAAGGTAAATTATATTAACTGTTTGACCCATTAGGTTAATCCATCATCATACACAGGAGAAAGCTGATAATATTTGTGGATAAAGGGAAAAATGCAGTTTGCTGGGTATGACAACAGACTGTCTCTTTGAGATGTTTTGTTTTCAATTCATGAGCAAAATGATTGCTCAATATTTGTTCAAAGATGCTTAATTGAGACAAACTGATCTATGAGCCATAAGGGTTTCCAATAGGAAGAGACCTGCAATAAACTTAAAATCAATATGTTTAGAAACCAACCCATTTTATTCGGGTTTTTTTTTTTTTTTTTTTTTTATTTTTTTTAATGATATGACTAAAATACATGTTTTTGAGAGTTCAGTGCTTTATAATTAAGAAAATGTGTTTTTCCCAAATTAACTAAAGCATATTTGCTGTATGAATCCTGGTGCCTGCCTGCCTGCCCAAAAAGAGAGGTTGTCTTTTTTTTTTTTTTTTAATTTCTTTTTCACATTAGCACCTAAAACAGATTTTGATGAACTCTGTATGAAACACCAATAATTAGTGCTCTCAGTCATGCTAGGAATTTGCCCCATTTCATCATGCAGCTTGGTTGCCATCACATAAAATTCTCAGTATCTAAATAACAGTTCCATTCAAATCAGAGTGAAGTCATCAGAAGTCTTTCTGTTATTTCCAGAGAACCTTGGATCTGTCAGGGATGAGCCAGCTGAGTGATATTAATTGATGTGAACAGGAAGAATGAAGAACAAGTGCTGGCTTGTTCACCATACACCACTTATGCTGAGAATCAGATTACTGAGGCAACAAGAGAAATTGAGAGAGAAAAAAAATATTAGAAATATTAGAAATCTGGATACTAACATAGCATATGTTCTGTACCAAGCCATAGTCCAAATTAGAGAAGTCATACCAAGTTATTCATCATGCTTTATATCCCATTAAAAAAACCCAACTTTATTATCAGCACTGCTTTTACTACAATCTCCTTACGACCTATCATTCTTCCCATAATAAAAAAAAATACTTTGTGAGCTTCTGAAACACTTGTCAGTAACTGTGGGCAGCTTTGTAAAGTGAATATTCTCACATGCTGGACTCTGTCAGATCTCATTCTCACAGAGAGAGCTTACACAACTTTTAAGTTACAATTTTAAAAACTGAAGGCCAAGCATATAGCTCAGCTGCTTTAATATTCAAAATTTATAGGTGTAAGCTGTTAAAGTCTCACAGCTGAAGAAATAAATCATTATCAAAAGAAGCAATCATTATCAAATAAATCATGAGCTAAATTAGGTAAGAGAAAAACATAACCATGATATTCACATGAAGTTTTGGTCCCTGTCTTAAAATTCTGCTGAGGTCCCTATCTTAAAATTCTGACTGAGACCAGTCTAAGACAAGTAAAATAAAATCCCATCATACTTAAATAAAACAAATGTGCATTAAATAGGAAAGGGGAAAGCAGGCAACAACAAACAATATTAGAAACAAGGAATTTAGAAAAATATTAAGAGAAACAAAAGGAAAGATAACCTTCCCAGCAAAGAAAAAAAAATGGAAACAGCTTTTATAGCATATACTATGGCTAGAAAAGATTTTCGTGTTTTACTGGTAGGTGTGGTGTCCTTTAGGACAGCAAATGAAATCATCAGTCTGACATTAATTTCCAGAGTCAGATTGAGGCAAAAAGAAGAAAGAGGACACCAGGTAGGAATACCAAAATGTTTTAGTGCCATGGGAATGAACAGTACTGACATAATCTGTCTGGGTCTACTACATTAGATTTCAGAAGATTCTGTAAAATTGAAAAAGTAAAGAGGTATGAGAGTAAGACTAAAAGTCACATTTTATCATAAACCACTGGTAAATCAGAACTGATTTATTCTATCTTTTAAAATAAAAAATTTTAAAACTAATTTGAACTCTAAATAACTTTCCTGTTGATTATTATTTTGATTACAGAGGGATGTACAGTCTCTCAGACAAAGATTCATATAACGGAGGCCAGTAAATTATAAATTCAGAGAGGGTGACAATTGTTAGTCTAGAAAAATATAGTAATTTTTTTTAAATGCAGATTTCTGACTGGGGCTAATTAATAATAAAATCTGCACCTTTTTCAGCTTTTGTGGGCTAGAGAAAATAATTATTATATTTTCAGCCAAGAGTTCATTGTAATGCTGAACATTTTCATGCTTTTTCAAAGACTTACTACCCCAGTTACAACAATACCAGTTCTGATTGTTCGAACCATATTATTATACAAAGAGTTTCATTAATGACATATTTAAACTTTTTAACCATGCACCTTGTGGGTCTAACCTTTCACTGATGTTGTGCTACCCTTTCTCTGTCCCGAAGTCCAAAATGAGAACTCTTGAAGGGGAAAAGGTGGGGAAACTGGGATCAGAGGCCAGCTTTCTACACCAGGGGAGGATGATGCTGACAGTGGGTTTTCTCCTGCTCAATCACTCTGCCTGACATTATTCTGATTGTTTTTAATCCATGCTACACCTCGATCTTCATTAGTCTACACCTCCACATTATGCCCTCTATGGCACACACAGTGTGCACTGCATATTCTGGACCTTTGCTCATCCTGTTGTTTTGCCCTGTAACTGATTTAATCTGATTTCCAAGGCTACATTTCTTGGCAACATTGGCAATTTATTTATTGCCTGTTTATAACCTCCACTGTCATCCCCAGGCTGTGTTTTTCTTGCAAGGCCTTTGCTACCACCCTTTGCCTCAACTCCATACTATTATTTTAAGGTCAGAGATAGTTCACTCTACAAAGAATAACATTATTGCTGTTATTGTTATTATTATTATTATTATTATTATTACTGGCAATTACTTACAGAGAAGCAACAAAATTATCATAACACTGCACCACATGATTGTATGGAGCCAACCTAAAGAAAAATAAGTTAGGTAATATTCAACTGTTCATTAGGAAAAAAAAAAAATAGAAAAAAGCTAAACCACATCTTTAAGCAAGCCAAAGAAGGGCAGCCAAAGCAAGCCTGGCCAGGCTGAGCTCAGGTGATTTGCAGGGCTAATGCAACATCTGTGTCTTTTTGGCCAGCAATGTCAATACCAAATTTGCTATACCACGGAACTACCAATCAACTGACCTACAAAACAGTGGATTCTTCAAAACTTCAGTTAATTCTCAAATTATATATAATCTTGTTTAAATGAGAATTAATTCAGGAACAGAATGGCCACTGCCATGTATGTATTAAGTTTAGGCGACTGTTATTTTCTCCTTCTGTATTTATGGTCTCCAACTGGAAGTTTATAGTATCCTGTGTTTTAAAGAGCTAATTCTTCCCCGAGAATTATATTTGCATGTAAAACACACCTGGTAGAACAAAATACTCCTAATTGTTTCTTTTTCAGTATTTTGCCTTTGCATTGTAGGCACTACTTGAAATACCAGAAATTCACAGCAAAAATTAACATCAACAATTAATATCAAACTTGGCATTCAGAGCTCCAGCTTTGCCTAGGAAAAAAGACCAAAGGTTTAAAAAATTGTAACATAGCTTTGGAAAGATAAGGCTAAGTTTTTAGGTTTGGTTTGTTTTTTGGTTTTTTTTTTCAGTGGTCAGAGATCTTTAAAGACCTGGAACAAAAGGTGATGTGATATACAGATCATCTGTTCACACCTAAAGTTCATACCAAGACCAGACAGATGGAAAAAACAGGTTGTGGGTCACTAACTTTCTGCAGAAGGATGAGGTTTCTTGCATGTATGGGTTCTTTTCACTACATTTTATTTCTCTTCTTATTCTACACCTGTTCCCCTATGTACCCACTGCTGCATGGCAGCCTGCCCTTTAGCTGATGGGTGATGCCTTCTGGGTTTTTACAAAGAAATTCTGGATCAGGTGGCCTTGCAGAAGTAATTCTGCACCAGGGACAGATTCCTTTCTGGTGTTCTCATTTGTGTTTGCTGCTGGATGACCTGCCAACCTCTTCTAAACACAGGCAGGAGACTCAAGGCTGTGTTTAGGCTTCATGCATCTAATAAATCAAGCTGTTCCCTTTTAGCACTGAGCTTGGGCAAGAGGCAGTGCAATGTTTAGTTGGTCTGGAACATTAGGTCAGTGCAAATAAATGCATGGCAAAGCACTTATTTACAAGAGCTGAATTAATCTGTAATCACATAACAATAAATTTATTGAAGTGCTGCTGAAGAGGGCTAGGACATTGGTAGTGTGGCTCTACTTCTGATGTGCATTAATTACCAATACACCAATAGCTGTTTGGATGCACAAAATGTTCAAAACTTGTTTGTTAAGCAATGACAAAAATAAACTAATGAAATGCTACTTTGTTAATGTACACTTGATGTTATTCACCCTGTTCCAAAAGTATCTTTACTAACACATTTAATAACACTCCATCAATTCTTAGAACCACTGCTGCATCCCAGGGGGCAGGAGTTTCTTGGATATCTTTATCTGAAGCAGTTTTCTGCATGGCAGCAGCTTTCCCACCAGGAGTCCTTTTTAGTATTTCTCTTGTCAGGGATCTTCCTTTCCCTTTGATGAGATCTCCCAGGCATGTCAAATGCTGTTACTGCAGGGCCCTTCCAGCTCCTGAGTTATCAAGTGCAGTGCCTTCACCCTGTGACTGCCCAAGTTATACCAGCTCCTCAGTCTGTCAAACAAGTTCATTATTTTACCTTTCAGTGACTTTTACTTCCACAGACTGCTTGCTGAGAATCTTTCCTTCGTCTATCAGCCATTCCTGCTGTTATATATACTAACATTAATAAAATCCATTAGTTACTCAGTCTTTCCTCATTAATGACATATTATAATGCTGATGTTTCTGATGTAGTGTGTGGTGATTCTACTCAGGATTCTACTCAGTTTGCTGTAAAATCGAATACCTGTAACATTAAGGGAGTTGTTATTATTAGCCAGAAATTTTGAGATTAAATTTTAAAAAATAATTACATTCACAACGTTTTTTAGCACATTTAACCTTTGATATGATATGATCTTCATGTTCTTTTTCTTTAAAATGTTGCAAAAAAATTACATTACAAGTTTTTGGTTCTATTGTGTTATCATTTAGGGTGAAATCTTTCTTAGCTTTGCTTGAACCAGATGCACTGAATACTTGTAAACAGAAAAGTAAATATTGTGGCAGGCTGACAGCTAAACAAGGCTTAACTCTTCCTGTGCTTTGCCCAGAGCAAAAAAAAATCAAATATTTTTTGCTAGAGTGAGTGAAGAATTCTCTTTCACCAGTGCTTTGTCCCTGTGCACAGACACTCACACACACTCCATGAACTAAAAGAACAAACCAGCGGTGCTTGGAGACAACATGAATTGCTGACAGGCTGGAATCTGGGAATTCCTCTTCTTCAGGGCCACCTAGCCCTGAGATCACACACATGTTTGAAAGATTATCCAAGTTCAGAATAGATTTTTAGAAGAACTTATGGAAGAGAAGGATGGAAATCTTCAGACACTGTGTTCGTAATATTCCTCAGTAATCTCTCTTCTCTGCTCCAAGAATCTTGACTTTTTCCAAAAGGCCCTGAGTACTGGAGCTCCACAGGAGAATTGGGCAACATTTAGGAGTCAACTGTAAGAGAAGCTTTGGGCACTGATGAAGTGAAGGCAACATAGAAGAACAATTTTTTCCTAATACTCCACCTGAATCTCCGCTGGCACACTTTGAGGCCATTTCCAGTTAATTACTGAGAATGTGTCTTTATGTACCACTTAAAATATCTGTTGAGACCATGTCATACACCCTCTAGTTCACAGAAAATGAAAATATAGGGTCAAAGGCTCCCCTGCATAAGTTCCTAAAGGTATGAATCCCTAAGAGGTCTTGGTGTTCATTTTCACATATTGAAAACCACTGTTCAAAACAACTCACAGTGTGCTCAGATATCATGTGAAGCTCCATTTACCCAATTTGCCTTCAAATCTTACTTTTGCCCATAATATAAATTACTACATTAGAAATTTTTGGTCGCATTCCTTCCCAATTTCTTACATGGCACCCAAGCATATACTGCTTTCAGATGCTGTTTTCCTCAACGCTGCCCTTTGAAATCTATATCAATGCTACCTAAAACCCTTGCATGAAAAGAGCAGAAGAAAATGTGCCATTCTGAGTAGATTCCTACAACTGCTTTTGCAGCCTGTGGATGAAACCCGTGTTTCCCTTATCCACTTTGAAATATTTTGTGCTTTAACATTCATCTCTCAAAATAATTAATTTTTTTTTCCATTTAGTCTCATGCCAACAAGCGCAAATCCAATGTTAAGCTAAACGTTGGCAATGTTTTGGTTGGTGAATATAGTCCTAACCCTGCTCTCCTAATGTGCCCTGACAGTATCAATCACCCAAATAAAAACAAGTTTCGTTCTTCTGATGTCACAAAGCTTTCAGTACCCATGTGATGAACTTCTTACCTCTAGCTGGTGCCAAAGATGAGACCAGGCTTTGTTTCTGTACAAGATTCCCTCGCAGGAATGCCATGGCTCTTCGGTGCCACGGCGCACTAACATTTCTGCAGAAGTGATTATGGTTTTGGCTCAGTGGATGCCTAGGTGCAATGCTGATTCCAGTTCCATTTAACAGTGTTTGACAGCAACTAAGCCCGAGGATGAATCAAAGTTGACATATTTAGAACAAAGCAGTGGAGCACTTGACTAAGCCAATAAATGGTTCCAGCTGGGACTTGTCCTGTCGTTAGTGATGAGGACATTGGGGGCAGTTTCTGTGGCAGTTAACTTTAGCTAAGGATATTTGGCATTTGCAAGGAGTAGAAAATACATTTTATCAACTATTTTTTAAGTTTAAGCAGGGTTATTTTTTTTTTCTTTTTGAGGAAGAAAATGTTATCTCACCCTCCAAAATATGCGTCAAACTTATATCGATTACTGTGCTCAGCCCCAGCATGGAACTGATTGAGAGTCATTAAATGCAAAATAAACCAAATTACAAAGTTTAACTGAAAAATTTTTTAGAACAAGTTTGGGAGATAGTATTGAGAAAAAAGAGAATTATGGTCATTCAGCCTACACACTAAGGGCAGCTTCCTACACTCTATTAAAAAAAATAAAAATCAACCATCCCATTTCTAAATAGTCTATGAACACTTAACCAACAGCTGAATGGTGACAGACATTTTCATACTTTGAAGAAATTTCTGTGATAAGCATAAACTGTAAATGAATAATCAGAGTTCTAGAATATCATATTCTTCTTATATTCTTTACCTCCAAGAGATCCTGATCACCTTTAAGCCCTGGCAGAAAACAACAGAATATTTAGCACCCACATTCTGTTTTGAAAATGTCATGTTAGCCCTTCTCCTATATTATATAAACAGGAGTATCATTAAAGGTTTTCTAGCCATTTATTTTTTAACTTACATGTTGTAGAACAGACAGAAGGGGTAGTAGAAGTGCAGATAGCTTGGTGTGGGGGGAAGGTTGTTGAAAATTTTCTACATGCCACACTTATGACTATAGGCAAGTCACTGCTACCAAATGTCAAGAAAATATCTTTCCTCTGACTTTGTTCTCTCTTTAGGTTTAGAAGTCTGGGTTTGGAAGGTAGATATTTTAGGTGTTACGAGTTCACAGGTGTGATTTTCTCCTCTAGATCCTGTGCTGCGTAGTAAGAAGCATTCAATTCAGTATAACTTCTGAAGACAATGACATTTTGTAGGACATAAAAAATAACATTCTCTGTTTTCAACCTGTTCCTGTGATGATTATAAAATCTGTATTCAGATAGGCAGTGCTTTGCACAAACATTTTCTTTCACCTAATTCATACTAATCTGCATTCCACATGCAGTCTCACTACAATATCACCTAAATTCCCTTTTTCTTCTCTGCCCCTGCAAGAGATTATTATTAATATCACTTTTATTATTATTGTCATTATTTTGTCCCTTCCTCCCAGATACCAAATTAAATACAGAGAGCAAAAAAAACGTATCTTCTAGATTTTGGTTTGTAGTACAGAATAGTGCAGCTTAAATAAAAGCATGTAATTCATATTCCAACCAATGTTCAGCATGATTCTCCTCAGTTTTCTTTTATCTTCCCTAATTTTAGAATAATGGAATCATTAAAGTGGGAAAAGACCTCCAAGGCTGAGACCAACCTTTGACTATATGGCAGCATACCCACGAAAACAGATCACAAAGTGCCACATCTACTCATTTTTTGAACCCTTTCAGGAGTGGTGACTCAACCACTTCCTTAGGGAGACTGTTCCAGTGCTTAATTCTTCTCTGTGTGAGTACCATCATAAATTTATCTGTTTTCAGCTTTGACTTGTAAAATGCTGGTAAAACAAATATGAGTCAAACAAGAAGTGCTTCATTTCCCTGTATGAAATGTCTGCTAAGTTTTATAGAGTCATGGAGTGATTTGGGTTGGAATGAACCTTAAATGTCATCAAGTCCCAATCTCCCTCACCAAGGACAGGGACATATTTCAGTAGACCAGGCTGCTCAGAGCTCCATCCAGGCTGGCCCTTAACACTTCCAGTGATGGGACATCCACAGCTCTGGGTGAGCTGTTCCAGTGCCTCACCATCCACAGGGTGAAGATTTCTTTCCTGTTATCTGATCTCAACCTACTCTCTAGTACTGATTCCCACCAGTGAGACAATAATCTTTGTTACTGACCATGTTTATGTGTGAGCCCTAGCAGAATGCAGACAGACCAAAAACACAATTTAGAGAAGCACCACATAAAGAAATCTCCCTCTAAGCATCTGTGCTCCCTGAAATTAGGATTACATGGACACTGAGTGAGAAGAGACTTGTATTACCTCACAGAAAGAGCCTTGAACACCACTGAATAAGATCCCTCTAAAACACTAGTAGCTATTGATTCATACAAAAGGACTGTGTAGAATGTACACAGCAGGATGTGATTCTTCCTAACCCTATTTCTTGTTTTCTCCTTCCCTGCCACTACAACTGTAACTACAACAGAGGTCTCGTTTGAAGTACAAAACTTTCCAATTTGTGAACACTGCAAAGAACAACACAAGAAATGTCACATAATTTTCTACCAGCAGATGATTTCTCCTGAGAGCATAGACTTTGTTCAATCTAGCTGAATCTTTTACTACTTCAGGGAAGGAATACAGAAAGAAAGGCTGCTGAAGGAAAAAATAATTAGCCATCGTGTTTCAGAGCAGAATGCTAAAAACCCTCTTTTTCAATCTGACAAGCTTCATGCAGAGGTATCTTTTTTAACCAGCTATTTTCTTACACTTGCTGAGCACATGCAATATAATATAGATTCTGAGGTTTCCTCAGCTGTGGGAATTTCAGTCAGTGGAGGAGTCTAAAGAAAGTTGTCCTGAGACCAGAGCAGAACCAAATAAACTTTGATGGTAATAGCTTCAGTAAGATTTTGTTTGAGCTTGACCTGTTAAGGGTTTGATGGATTTTCCATAAGGCCCTATCTGACATATTTTCAATGTGCTTTTACCTACTCAGGAGCACACTTTGGTAATTACAAACCTGAGGATGCCTCAGCTTCAAATGAATCCAACTTTCCCCTCTGATCTGAAATATTATCTCCATTAAACAAGTTTTCAGCATTACAATACAATATTCTTCCAATTAAATTGAAGTGTGTTATATAGCGCATAATAATTTGGGGACTCGAAGTGTGGATACTTTTAAAGGTGGCATATAATTTCCTAATGCAGGATGCTTTTCAAATACGATCTCCTGCTGAAGGAGTTCATTGTATCAAAAAGCAGAAACCTGTCAATAATACCCATATGTCCTATGAAATGTTTTCATTTCTTTCATGATGTGTTATGCTTCATCAGTTCCCTTAATCCTAGCTGCAGTTCACGTTGCCGTGCTGAAACAGCTCACTGAGCAGTAATTTATCTCTTGACTGTGGCATAACAACCACAAATACAGGTTATTCTGGGAGCAAGGATTTGCATTGCATAAACTGTATTTTTAAAATCATTTTCAAATGAGATTAATTCATGATAGGGAAATTTTTCCTCTATTTTTGGATCTGGTTTCCAAGACACTTGAGGCTGAGTCTTGAGTGTTTTGTTGGGTATCAGACAGAATCTTCATTTGGGGATTAGGGATTTCTGTAAAAACGAGATGATACCACAAGAGAAATGAGAAGATATTTCCCCCATTTGCTTTAATACCTATTTAAAATTGGCATTGGAAAGATAATGACAGATTGCATTTTAGCTGAATTTTTCTGCTGTGCACTAGATGACTTGTATTTCTTTTCAATTAGGTTGACTGCTTTAGCGTGGTGGGAGATTACTTCTCCTGCATGCTGAAAAGTTATTAACAATTAAAATGGAGGGGGGAGCTACTAGCAGAGGATTGTTGCAGTCTTCTTTGCCAAATGACAAGGGTTTCACTT
The DNA here is from genome assembly GCA_009741485.1 of Malurus cyaneus samueli. NCBI lineage: Eukaryota > Metazoa > Chordata > Aves > Passeriformes > Maluridae > Malurus > Malurus cyaneus. Next base: position 63,331,120 of record CM019217.1, read on the forward strand.
TGTAAAGATCTTGTTTTAATGTTTGCCACTAAGTGAGTATGGTACGCATTGAATAGATACAGTTATTAAGAGAAATTTTTTTTTTTTTTACAGATGTAAATATTTACATAACAGTGATACTTAAATAGCTTTGGCCTCGTGCATCGGAAGGACACAAAGTTTTCTTCAGGCGTAGCGCTGTGTGAAATGCATTTCTCAGGATTTCAAGGCCCAGATATCATAAACAACACTTTCCTTCCTACTTCTTTTCCCAGAGCGGGGAAGAAAAGCAAGGGATGCTCTCCTCTCCAGCACTGCAGAAATAAGATGTTGCAGGGAGCATGGGTGACTCTGCAGCCTCAGCCACCTGCTTGGAGGTGCTTTTCTCCTCCTCTGCTTTAGGCAAAGCTCACCTAAGCTCCCTTGGCTACCTCTCTGCATCATTCAAATACTCCTGGTGCCTTTCCTACAAATTATTATTGATTTTGTTAATGGTAATGAAACTCAGAATAATAATAATAGCAAATCTCCACTTTAGGCACTATGCAGTTAACCAAACCCACTTCTCCAAACTGCCCTCCTGGGAAAGCAGGCAGAGATATTGCAGAAATCAGTGAAATCCTGTAACTTTTATGCTCTCCCAAAACACCTGACCTCTGTTTTATCCCCTTCTGATTACTGAAATATTTTTGATTGCAGAGGCATTCTACACTGCCTATGCCCTTTAGGAATCTCCTACTATCTGGCTTACCTTGATGCACTCTGTTTCCACCCCGCTGATTTTTCCATAAAGGCTTACATTAATCCACACCAACATTCATTTAATAAACATCTCAGCAACCGAATGAATATTTAGCAATCATAACTCCATTTCCATCACAACAGGTAGTGGCACAGCTGGCTCCAAATGATGTCCACTTTTATACCAACTGCACACACATAAATCCCATTGTTATTAGTTATGTTGTTGCATTACTGGGTTGCATTTCTAAAAGGGTTTTAAAACAAACAAACAAACAAACAAAAAAAGGAATAGAGTGTATGGAGAGATCCCTACATACAAGACAGAACTCTAAGTCAATAAAATTAATTTTGGTTTTGTGCAAAATGACCAAGTCTCACATGCAATTATTTTTTTCAGTCTTAACAGAGCCTCTAAAAATTTTGGTGAAGGACTCTGACACAGTGGCTTTTTCTTCCAGAAATAAGCAACACTATTGACTTTCTACTGTACAATTATTCCCAGAAAATCTTCTACAATTTTATCTGGAGGCAAAATTCACTTCTTTTGATTAATTCATCTTTGAAAACGAGTAAGGTGAGTAAATGTGAATCAGGTTTGTGTTATCTGGGGTTTGTCACTGGAGTAGATGTTTTGTACCTGCTAAGGGTAATCAATAGCTAATGATTACTATTCATAACAGTCACATGTCTATGCATGGCCATGGAAAATGTTTTGTCCTCCCAATTTTTTCTCAAAGTGCACAAACTCAGAAGCCCAGGGATCAGCACCTGAAGGAGCCCAATACTGACTTCTTTACTAATGCAACTCAAATTGCAAGCAGCATGAAATTACAAGTGCCAGCTGCAGTTCTTTCTCTATTCTGCAATCACACAGAGATCTCTGTGCATTCCTGTAAGGACATTCCTCATTGAACAAACAGCTCAATCAATTTTCTGGTTCCCTTTTTTGTATCTCTAACAAATAGGTTAACTCATTTAACTATAAAAATAATCTGCATTTATGCCAGTTAAATAGGTCTAATATTATTTTTCTTGGAATCCTAGAAAAAGAATAATAATTTGTAATAAAAGACTGAACTTGTACTTAAAGAATAAAAGTTACAATGATGTGAATTCAAGAACTATATTGGGGTCACTCATAGTAATTTTCCAAATAACTAGTACCTGAAGTATCTCCCAAACATCGTACATCAAATATCTAAAGTGTGTCTGTGGCTAGTTATGGTATATTTTACTCATTAACAGCTCTTTCCCAATCCTTAGTTCATCTTTCTTAGAAGTTTTTTAATAAAAAAGATTATTGTAAAGATATTTACAGTGAGGATCAATGGTGCAGGAGGATTTTAAATGTCAGGTTCCCACTGGCAGTCAATATTTTTTGCTGTGAAATGGCACTGGACTGTAACAACAGACACCTAGAAAAATTTAAGCCTCTAACTTGGATTTTAAACTGGGAACCATTATTAGGTGAGCTTTACAAATAATCCTGTGATAAAGAAAAATATGATTTTTTTTCATATATCTGTGTAAAACTTATGTATATGTGTGTGTACATTTTTCTTCAGATGAAAAATAATTTGAAATTGTTCTGATCTTGAATATTTTCTGGGTTTTTATTTCCTAGTATAACAAAATGAAAACAAAAGTCTTCATTTTGTAGGTAGGGCATTTAAAAATCATTCAGAGAAGGTTATGGTAGAATTTCTCTCTTAGACCATAACCGGGAAAGGTGTCTTAGTATTATGGTGATATATCCTCTTCCTTTTCCTTAGGAGTTGCATTATTGAGTTCTTGCAAATTTGTAAATCTGCAGTAGTCACTAAAAATTCTAAGTCAGACAAAAGAACCAAACAATTAATTTATTGGATACTGAGAAAGTATGGAAATTATAAGACATCACAGGGAAGTGGAGACATCTTCTCACCTTCAGAACATGGAATTAAGTTTTGAAAAAATAAATTTAAAAAAACGAAGCAAACAACAACAACAACAACAAAAAAGCATCTCAAAACTACTATTTTTTGCCTTTACAGGATTGGTTCAAATGACATTGTTCTTAGTTCAGGCACCAGCTCTTCAGTGAAGAGTGTCCAGCTGTTATCACAGATACCTGTGTCTCACTCAGCAGCAATTTGCAGTAGAGATCTGCTAATGATGTGTATAATGGAGATTAAATTACACAGATCTCTAACCAGGGCTCTGAAACCTATAAATTCACGCGCACATTTCTGCTTAAATGCACAAATAGAGAAATAGAAGGAAGAGAGGCAACATTATATTGAAAAAAAAAGGGAATTATTGGACTCCAACAGTGCTTTCTAGACCTCACAAATTTATTTTTAATGTATTTTTAATTCCTTGCATTTCAAACCTTTACAAAATGGCTTAACAGTTCAAATAGTAGATATTCTCACTTTTCTATGCTTAATGTTTGCAATGGCATTGACTTTCAGTAAAAATTTAATACTCAAAGTTGAAAGTCTCAAGGAAAGCACTTCTTACGGGCAAGGAATTCTGGTAGTAAGAAATTCCAAAAGAAATTTCAAGTTCTTCACCTACAGATCTAACAGCACTATCTTGGCCAGTGCTAAATGTTGTTTGTTCCAAACTGAAAATACTGCTTAAGGTGACCTGGTCTCCTCTGCTCTTCCAAAGTCTGCACTGCAGTGACTGTGAAAAATAAATCTCTGTATTGCTTTATAGTGCAGATCAAATTGTTTTAAAGACTTGTTGGAAAAAAAAAAAATCAAACAATGGCATTTGATAAATCTTTGTGTGTCATTACTGTCCTCTATCTTGAGCTCCTCAAAAACAGGATGGCTGCACAAATATAGATTTTCTAACATCTGTACACACACACGTGAACAGGAATGCACTTCTCAAGGAAGTCAATGCAAATTCCAAAAGATAATAATAACCATCCCTGGAGATGGGTGTATTGCAACACCCAAGGAAAAAAAAAAATCAGCTCAATTGCAAACCTGCTCAAGGTATTTGGCTTTACTCCCAAAGAATCTTCAATAGAATATGCATTTAGCTCAGCTGCCCTCAAAAATAGAGCTGCAATTTTCCTGAATGCAGCTGAATTGAGATGCACATTATGCAATTTTTACTGCAGAAACCCAGGGATGCTGTTTGGTCACTCAGTCTCTGTGGTCACACAGTTTGTGCTACACACAGATCAGAGGACACACAAGTGAGCTGCCTCTGAAATAATGTGGGCTCAGGATGAAGTGCTTCAGATTTCTCTTTATGAGGCACTTTAATTGCCCTAAAACCCACCAGCCACAAACACATACATGCTGCTCTGAGGCCACATGCAGCCCATGTGTTCATTTCCTGTTTAAAGAATTCAGGATTAGGCCCTTATTCAGAAGAAACTGCATGTCAAATCACAGAGGAGCAAATTTTGTTGAGAACAAAACCAAGGCAGCCTTGCAAAACTCTTCTCTTGATCCAATCTACTTTTCCATTTATGCTAACAGCATAGAACAGGTAGCTTGGGGCTCTTTATCTTTTCACTGATTATACCATTCTGCATTCTGCACGCACTTCATTGTCCTCAGTTATAAATGAGCTATAACAGAATTTTAATAAAATTCGGGAAACATTTTCTGATTCATGCTCGCTATTAAGCAAAAGTAAAATGAAATTTATTATTTCAGTTGGGGTAGTACATTTAGTGCTGATATATCGCCTCAGATATTAAGTGCTAATCAGATGCCACTGAAATATATTTCAGCTTGTAAACACTCAAGTGTTTTGTTGGGCTGTGCTCTGTTTTTTTTGCTGCACAAGAAAAAGTGTAATTGAATAACTAGATATTCTGTGATGTACGGTTTTGTTAAATTCATTCAACCAAGCAACTGCAGATGCAAGAAATTAGTATCAAAGAGTATGTCAGTGTGATATGATGTGAGTTTTCCACCCAATGTGGAAGAAAAAAAGTGATTTCACTTTTGCAAGTGTTTTTTGTTGCAGGAATTTCCTCCCATTTTCTTTGTAGCTTACACAGGCTATTGAATCACACTGCCTAGGGCATAAAATATCTGGAAATATTGGGCACAAGCTCATTTACAGAGCATTACGTGTATGAAATATATAGATACAGAATGTACACGTGTTGCTTGTTCTCATTGGAAAATTCTGTAATACAGATTGCATTTAATTAATCCTTGTCTGCTAGTCTGTGTAGATTATTAATAAAATAACTATTTCAATTTTTATAAGTCAATTTTCTATCCCATAAACCTTTATATAATCCTTCTCTCTGAATTTTGGCCACAGTCCTGCAACTGTACTCTTGATTTGTGAACATACTGCCGTTGTCTACCTTGTCCCTTGGAGGGATAATCTGTGGATCAGTTATTTGACAAGTACTGGGACAAAGCCATTTCCTCTCTCTTTGCCCAGCTGTTCCAGGCAGAGAGAGCAAAGAGACACTATAAACCATTTTACCTTCCCTAAAGTCCACAGAGATCAATAGATACTGCTCCTTTACTCAGTTCCTCAGTCCCTTATCTAGGTCATATTTTTACCTCAAAGTTCAAAGGCTGAGGAAAGAACTTAAAAATATCATGGCTTTTTCAGCACCAAAACTTAGTCACCTTCTTGGTTCCCTAAGACCATTTGTAACAGCTCCAAAGAGAGGACCAAATTTCAGCCCATGAACCAAATTCAATGTTGGAAATATTGCTGGGGGGAAAATGGGCACATTTTTCTGCTTTACAGCAGACAGAAAGTGGCTTTTCTCAGTGAATGTCCACAGAGCTCAGCTGGGGACAATGAGAAGGAATATTTTAGATTTGCTCTGGAGAATCCTGAGAATTTGCTAAATCCCTGTGTTCAAATGTTTTCCTCTTTGTAAATGTCACAGCTCACAGTTATTGAATGTTTATCTATTGTAAAGTCACACTGAAACAAAAGCCATATTTAAATTGTTTTTCCTTTTATTTGCAGAGAAAAATCCTGCACAACTAAGGCACAGAAACCTTTTCTTAATACCCATCCTTGCTAAATACTAATTTAATGTTGGTGTCGTGGCTAAGGGTGAAAGATGCATGGTAGCAACACGAGGCAAGTTATTTGAGTATTGAGGTTGGTTTTTTTCCTTGCTGGGTTTTTAGGAGAGAGCAAAAACAAAAAGAGAAATAACATCAAACAGAATGATCTGGAGAGCTTATCACGTACAGCCTGAACCAGGACAATGGATAATTTGCTTCAGGCCTGTTACAGCCCTTCAAATAAGCCAGCTACATGAAAATGCTGGGATTTTAAATATAGCTCACTGTCTAAGCACTTCAATTTCCCTCTGTTCTACAGTAGGAAGCGATGACTTCACACATTGAATGAGTCCGTTTAAAGTCACCTAAAGAATTTTAAAATACATCTCCATCTGATGTGATGCCAACACCTGGAAACGTCTGTAACCAACTCAGAGAGAACACAGAACTTCCAAAACCTCTCTTCTCTGTAAGGCAGTGGGAACTTTGGACAGGGAAAATCAAAGAGCAAATCACAGCACCTGTTCTTTGGCCCCCGTTCTCCCTGTGCACCTCTTTACAGGTGCCCAAAACTTTCATTACCAATGAGTGTTTCCAACATATTTGCTAGAACTATAAAAACCCAAATGTGTTACATTCTTAAATAAGGTCAATGATGATATTTAATCTTTAAAAGAGGAACTGATCTTTCCCAAATTGCAACCTGTCCATTCCTACTAGGTTAATAATCAGAGAATATCTTTCCCAGCTTAAAATACACGGTGTCTCTCAGTGTATCATCTCATGGAACTCAAAGACAAATAAGTCACCCTGAGAGAGACTCATATGTCTATTTGGTTGCACGGGAATAACTGGACAAATAAAGCATTCACTTAGTTTAACTTAGATTTAAACCTTGAACAACTGAGTTTTGAGGGGAGAAAGGGGAGAAAAAGGCAATTTGCTCTTAGAGGTTATTTACTGATGGTATTTTCATTGTTGCTGACCTCTAGTATGTGGATTTGTATAAAAATAGGCCCTACCTCACTGAAGGGATGTAGTGGTGAAGCCTCCTAACCCAAAAGTGGAGAAGAAAGTTTGCAGAGGCAGCTCCATATAAATCTAGTTAGAGAACATTTTTACCTACCTGAAAATAAGCATATTTTAATGTGACTGCCCTCAAAACTGACTTTCATTACCCTTATTTCCCCACTTTTTCCATTAAAAATTAAAAAGTCACGGTACAGTTATTCAACAAGAAGTATGTTAAATTTCTTTTTTGTATGAAGTTTATTGGGTTAAGCTGAGAATGCTCAGCTAAACCTGTTCATATAAATTTTGAACTAGATATTGGTTTAAAACGGGATTTATTTAATATGTTTTAATAGAAAATAATCAGTGCAGTATCTATGGATGTGAAGAGTGTCGCAGTATAAAAATATTTTCTAATGTATTGTGAAGAGTTTGTGTTTTACAATGCATTTTCATTGAAGAGATCTGTGTTATGAAAGTTGTTTTTAAAATCAAACAGTTTTCAGTATGGAATGTGTTTCCATTAACACTCTGAATAAGGAAGGCACATTTAGAAAAAAATAACACATTTTAGTGATTGCTTTGCATAAAAAGTGTATTAGCATGGAAGATTTCAGCAAAAATTAGGATGTATTTTTGACAGCATTTACCTACTGCATTCGTGGTAGAAGCACATACTACTCTCATGGTAGGTAAATTGCTGTTTTAGAGAATAAAAATCTTCCTCATCATTGTTGTAAATGCATTATTTTCTCTGTAAAGGATTCCTGATGGCAAAAAACACTGGAATTAGAGCACAGTTTGCATCATAGCAGCACCCAGAGGTTCCAGTCTGATCAGGGCAAGGTACTCTAACACAAGGTTTCTTCCTTGAAGGATTTCAATTTTTTTTTAAGGAAAAATGGTAAAGAAGGAGGTGGAAAGCAGGTAATGGAATATCTGAGGTGATAGTCTTTATTTAAGACTGTGTCCACATCCTTACCACGACAGGGAAAGGAAGCCACAATTTGAAGGAAGGCCTGGTAGAGCCCCACAGGATATGTGGCATAAAAAGTTTTTGACTGCCTTATTCTCTTCTGGGTTTGTCTTTCTCTGATTCTGGCACTACCATATCATCATCTTCTGCTTCAAAAGGACTGTAAATTCATTTAGGCTCCTACTGGTCACTCAGATGCAATACTTTTGGTAAAAATCTAATTGTGTTGGAACTGCCCTCATTTTTCTGCCATGTTAACAAATGTTAAGGTTTTCTATTCTTCCTCACAAGACCACAGCAGTCTTTTCTTAAGCATTCATAATTTCAATTCAATACATTTGCCAGAGGCAGATATTTTTTAAGTGGCTTTGTAAGGGTTCACTCAAAAGTGCACATTGTAACATTACAAGGTCCAGGAATTGATTCAGAGCTCATTCACACTTCTATAAATTAAAGAATTCCATTCAAGTCATTTTGCTGTAATGATTGTAAGCCATCAGGAATTAATGCAAAAAGCTAATACTTGTATCAAGGATGTGAATAATATTTTCCAATTTGCATTCTGTTACTGCATTAAGATATTTACATGCTAAAGAGTGAATATTGTATATGGTATTAATACCTTTAAATCAATTTAATATTCGGTGCAACTACATTAATGTACTATTACGGTTAAGAATTTAAATGCAAAAATGACAAGAAATTTTAAAGCTGTTTCCCTCAGCAGGCATAACTCACTTGTATATAAATTTCAATGTAACTGGAGTAGTAAAAATATGAAAATTAATTCATTTAAACGACCTTTTAGGAAAATATAACATCTCTTCACTGATTGTTCCATGAGTTATAAGAATTTTGCTGTTCAGTAGGCACTCAGAGTCAAGCAGGCCTGAAGCTGTGTGAGGGAGGAGTGGACAAAGGTTAAGGTTTTCAATAAAACTAACCTGTGCTACTCAAGGGAAGACACAGGTTGACCCTTCGAGACAATGTAAAATTTGTACCAAAAACATTTCCAGTATTTTACCTTGATTCTAAATTTTACTACTAATATCCCTTGAGGAAGGTAAATGAACACACAACCAGCTTTAATGACCTTACAAGCACTTTTATTGTGGTCAGCCACATTGTGAAATTCTGCATATTTTAATACACACTTGAAAATATCTTTAGAACTACAGCAGCTTCAGAGAGATATTGCAGTATTTCTAAAAGACATTTCTTTTACCTTGGAAAGGTTTTGGATGAATGGGAATTCCTTTTGGGAGGGTCAAGAATTAATTAGAATTACTTTATGAATGGGAATTTTATTTTAAAAAAACCCAGCAGGATTGAAGCTTAATGCCCCTAAAGCAGAAGGCACATACTTGAAATATTATAGGAGTCTTTGCTGGCACAATTTATAGGCAAAATCTCAGGCATTAAAAGGTCCTTTTTATAATTATCATTTTACAAACATATGGCAAGTGGTTATATAAACCTCTGAAAAGATGTACTTAAACAAGATTATGCTCTTTTTACACAAGTTAGTTGTAAGTCAATTCTTAAAACCTTTAGACAAGACTAGAAACCTTTAGATAAGACTAAAAAATAAAATATTGATTTACTCTTCCTTCTTCATATGTATGTAGTCAAATGAGTATTTTAATAATATTTTTAAAGTATTTTACACATTATCATGTTTATGTTCACTATTTTAGGGATCTATCATGTTCAGTTTGCGGATTCAGTGTTTTATTGCAATTCTTTCCAGTTTAAATGTATTAAAGACGTAGGAGAGCTGTTTATTTTGCTATGTATGTTTGTGCCTACTGAGGAAATCTGTGTCAACGAGCAAAAGTCATCATGAATGTTACAGTATGACCTCCAGTCATTGCCAGAGTTGAGAAGATCTATTTTCTTTATTATTATTGGAATAAAGAGATATCTAGAAGTGTTTACTCATCATCATGCAGTAACCAGTTTAATCATTACTACTTTTTGAAAGTTTCCGAACATGTTAGTGACCATCCTGCAGGGAAAAGTCAACAGGGCCAAAATGACTAAGATTCACAAACCTCTGAGAGCCTTGGCAGCAATCACCCATCCAGGATCTATTTCCTACTCAAACACCCCTGCCAGCAGTCTGGCTGGCCAGTTTTATTCAGTTGCTTCTTAAAAAACAATCTATGACTGTCCAGAATTTTATTACCTTGCAATATCCACACACACCAGAGACTGCAGCTGTGGGAATAACTTTACACCCAGAAAAAGATGTGGTTTTCCTAGGGAGGAAAAAAAAAAAAGATTGAAAATTCAAGCTGCTTGCAACTCATCAGCTTGACAAAACCTATTATTTCTACGTTCACACCCAGCCATGTGCACAGTCATTTGTTGCTGCAGAGAGGTGGAAAAAGGAGAGCTGGAGCAGGAGCAGGGAAAAATTAACTTCACCCAACACAGTTGTCCAAGAATGGACAACTTTGGAGGTTGAATTCTGCACTGTACATGGGAGGGACAGTGACCCTACACAACCCTTTGGCTAATCATTAGGCCACTTGCTCTCTCATGAATCAAAACCAGGCAATTAATATTCCTAAATTGACTTTGTAGGAACTGGGGATTTATATGACTAATACACAATTCTGTGCGTTTTGGGGTTTTTGTCCAAAAGAGGGAACATGGGCAATAGATTGTTTTACTCAGGTTATGGTACCCATAAATAAGCAGAGCAGCAGCTTTGATTATAAAAAAGATTACAGACTCGTGTATCATTCACCACAAAGCACATGGAAAACAAAAATTGCCATGAAATTTTTCATTTTTTTCCCTGTAGAGCCAGATTAGCTGTCAAAGGCCAACATCTGTACCCCACAAAACCAGGCTACAATGGTGTGTTTGGGGAGTAATTCCACACCACGTTGATGCAGGCTGGCCAGTGACACACCTGCAGGATCAGACAAATGAGTATGGCCAAATCTCAACATCACTGCTTCCCAAGATTCTGAATTCTGCAGGGAATCTTGTATATGGGGAAGCTTTTGTTATAAATAATGCTTTTGTTCTATGATAAGAGATGGAAATGGGCATTCTGAGAAGGAAAAGATATCCATGGGATCACCTACCAGAGGATAAATCCTACCCTCTCGCCTCACGGTCTGTATTTTGTGTTGACTGTCAAGATACTTCCATTAACTGTTTTCTCTGGTTTTGACTCATTTTGTAAATAGATATTACAGAAGAGAATTATCCTCTAGTTCTAGCAACCGAACCACAAATCCTCTGTTGAAAATGTAAGGAAGAAGAAAGCCTATTCCTCCTCCCCCACACAAACACAAGTGGCAGAACTAAAGTGATGTTACCATTACAGGCTGAAATAAATTTTATTATTTTTATTGTCTTATTAACAGTGATGCATTTTCTAACAGATGAACTTACTGCCACTCCAGAGAGTGTGTTTTATTGATGAAAAGAAGAGAAAATCATCAGCAGTAATGTTGGTGAAGGTGCACATCTTGATGAAAACAGAATAGAAAATACAAATAGAACATTAAAACAAACAACTATCAGGAGCATGAGATTAGTTAGGTGCAAAATAAAGAGTCGTGGGGTTCAAGAGTTTGCAAGTAGCCCATCCCTGCTAGCTACAGTCAACTCTCTGTCATATTAAGGGGCTGAAATACTCTGAAATACTCCATCCAGAAGGCACCTGGAGCTGGCTGGGGATTAGCTGTGCTGCCTTTATCCTGCCATGCATTTATTATGTAACCTGCAGAAATAACAGAGGGGATGAGTTCTGAAATTATATATTTTAGTATAGTCAGAAATTACAATCAGATGAGTTCTGAAATTATGTATTTTAGTCAGAGCATGGGCACTTTATTCCTGGAATTTCTCACAGATCCAACAAACACAGGTGTAGTTTCAGGCACGCAATAATCTCCTGATCTTGTGTGCTGAAGTATTTGTCAGCATACATAAAACCCTACGGAAAATTAGAATTCATTTCAACAACAACAACAAAAAAATGCTTTCTCTTGCTCAAAAATAACAAAAACTTGACAAATAAGCTAATAAAGAGATGTGTAATTTTCTATTGAATCTTACTACAGTCTTCAGGAAAAATCCCCTGAGCGTCTGAGTACGGTTTTTGCCTTAGAGTACAGCTGGAAGGACATGCTTTCCTGAGACACTTAATATCACCTTCCAAATTAAAGGGAAGTGAGACCAGAAATCCTGGTGGGCTGCTCTGCTGGAGTTAATTAGCATGTCCTGAAGCTGCCTCCCAGCCAGGAAAGGATGAGGACACTGGAAGCTGCCTCCTTCCCTACCCAGGCTTGACCAAGGCTTCACCAGTGATGGGTGTGCCCACCAGCAAACTCCTGTGCTGGGCAGGAATTCTCTGAAATTCTGAAGAGATTCTGAAATTTATTCTTCAGCCAAAAAAAAAAAAAAAAAACCAAAAAAAAAAAAAAAAAAAACCCCAAACCCCGACACTGTCATAGCTACTACGTCCCATCCTGACCCAAAGCAAAAGCCAGGATTTTTGTCTACACAGTCCCTCTGGCATGGGAGGATATGGTGCTAATTGATGATGGAACCAATGTATCAGGGAAGAAGTGAAGAATGCATTTCAAAGCCTTCCATTTCATGAGCTCATCCATGTATTTCATATAGTGCATTTAGGCTATAAAGCATTTGTTTTACATTGAATTTTATTCTATTTATTAGACTGTAACTCACTTCTGTGTATATAACATGCCCACATTAATAACATGATTAGGGGTTGCAGTGATCTTATAAATATCTTGTTAAACTTGCAGGGGCCAGACAAATCCAACCTCACAGCTACTCAATCAAAACATCCATAATGATCTAGTACAAGCATATTCCAAACTGATGTGTCAGGACATCACAGTGACCAGAAAAATTGCAAACAGGAACCAAAGACAAACCACTGCAATGCCATTATTCTCCTCTACCCTGCCATTGTTATTTTCTAAGTTGTATCACTTCCAAAAATGTGTAGGTTTTGGGTTTTTTTCCAGCACATTCTACTGCTTTGTGTTGGAATGATGTTTGCTCCTTCCCTGTTATTTCATTTCAACAACAAAGCACTCCAAGGTGCTCTCCCACCTGTGTCCTGAAGAAAACTCCTTTCTTCTTTTATTGCATTTTGTCCCCCATGGCCTTGTCAATCAAAGGTTCCCCCAAAGAATTCTCTGCTCCAGCTCTCACAGGTTGCACCCAGGGAGGTGCTGTCAGTTCATGGAAGGGGAACGATTCCATGACATTTTTGAGCTGCAGCTCATTGGGGCGAATCAGTTCCACAGAAAATGCAATTTAATATTGAAATCACACAGAAAACATGTTTTGCTGTTTCTCTTTTTTTTTTTTTTTTTTTTTTTTTCCAAGAGCTTGATGAGAATTGTGTGAATTTCAGCCTTTCAAGTTTGACCAGATTTGGGAAAAATAAAACAAGTGTGGAATACTGTAATTTCCCACTGGATGGAAATTATGATTTTTCAGCCAGCCCTAATCAAAAAAATTTTGTTCAAAACAAAGCAAACAAAACACCCCAATCTCAGGTTTGTTAAAAGAAACAATTCTTGCTCAAGGAAAACATCAATCAATACAACAGAAATTCAACTATACTGAATAATGTTGCTATTTATACACTAATTGTTTTTTAATAAGTGAATTTTAAGACTCAGTTCAGCCTTAATTTAGACACATGCAAGCTCCATTGGCTGAACATTTCCTTCTCACTGTGATAACTTAAGATTTTCAAAACCAGAGAATACATTACTTTTTAGTTACTGTACAAAAAACTCAGAAATTGGAAACCAGCAAACTGGATAAACAGAAAAGCATTGATTTAATGAGAAACTGTACTTAGGCATAAACTAATAGCTATTTTTTTTAAAAATAATTTCAACCTGTGCCTAGCTCTGTAGGTGTAGAATTCTTTGAATTATGTTAATTTCTCTAGATTATCACAGAAAAAAAAAAAAGGAAAACCTTTCTAGATAATTTGAGTCTCACAAAGCCACAAACAAAAGTTTAAGTCCTATCTCAGATAATACTATAAGGAGTCAAGGATTTTGGAAATTTTTTTGGTTCATGGACTTTTTTCTTCCAAATTAAAGTCTCAAAGTTGTTACAACATTCTGATCAGTGTTTTGGAGTAGATCAGTGTAGTGAATTATTGAATTTTGGCCAGGTTTGCTGTTTTAAAGTTGACACAGATCTTGTTTCAGTGTTTGTAAAGAGAGACAACACCCTACTTTCACCTACATTTTACCTGTAGGTACCTATATTTAAACAACTGAAGCATCCAGCACCTGCCCACGGGTAGCTAAGTTTGTTATTAAGGACAACTCACACTGCTTTCTGTCCAGAAAAAATGTTTCTAAAAAATTTAAAAAATTTAAAAGAGAGACAAGAAGATATTTAGATATTTCAGTGCAGAAGGTATGGCATTATGAAGGATGAGTTGAGCTTTGTGTGGTTGGGGTCAGGAGTGTGCTTTATATTTAGTGGCACTTGCTGAAAGAGAACAGGAGCAGAAATTGGTATTTGAAGTCCTTTTCTGGAGATTTTGAGAGGATGTTTTGGTCTGACTCTTTCAGGCTCAGAGCAGACACCACTCCAGCCTTGCAGCGCTGTCTGGGACCAGAGCATCCCCAGCATCAACATCTCATATTGTGGTGACAGAGCGGATTTATTACTGCCACAGCACACTCTGTACAAAAACAGCAATAAGAGAGGGTTTTTTTCTTTGAGTTTCTTATTTCTAAATTTGGGCTTTTTCTCTTTTGGTGGTGTAAGAAAACACAGTACAACTGCTTCAAACCTAATATTAGCTCCGGTAGCTTACCTAATGAAAAAAAAGGTCCATAACTCTGTGCTGACCATATGGCATTACATATGTTTGACGTGGACTGCAGATGTAAGACTCCAAATATGCCATCCTTTAGCTGATCTGGGTGTTAGTGACACAAATTGAACATGAGGAGAGCCACCCCAGCCTTGTAATGCCCGTGAGCTGCAGAACAAATGCTCCATCAGGTGCATCCTTGCCAGGATCCCAAAGCTGAGTCTGAAGCAGATTCTTCCTTTTCAACTCAGCTATTTATTTCTGAAATAAAAAAAGGAGAGCTGTGAGCTTCAGACCTGCATTTCTCTGCCATAACCTGTAGTTACAGGGAAATGAGCAGAGCTGGCTCTCAAAGGCTGCTTTTGAAAACTCTGTTTGAAAAATAAATGTGCACAAGGCAGTCCTCCAAAGTTTTTGATCCAGAGCTCTTTTCAGGGCTGAACAGAAATTTCTGGCCAGTAAAAAGAGACCAATCCAGCCTGGGCAATAACCTTTCCTGCAAGGGATTTATCAGGACTCTGGAGATCCCAGTTCACCCCTCATTGCTCAGCTAATCTAATACTCGGTTTGTATACCCTGAGTTTTTAGAAAGTGGGGTTTTTTTCTGTTTTTTTTTTCTTATTTTTTAAAACAATTTTAAGCACATTTTGAAATATCTGATGCGAAAATTAGAATGAACATTTTTTTTGATATTGTCATATTTTATATTGTCAGCATTTTTCTTATATTCCAGCATACAAAGACACTTTCTCCTCTCAATTCCTACATCATTGTTTATCTCCTCCTTCTCTTCCATTTATATGGCATTGGCTTTAATACTGTCTGAGAAAAAGAAGTCATTAGGTGCTATGTAACATGTGAAAGAAAAAAAATACAAATAAGAAAAAACTGCTTTTGGGAAAAAACATACTTTAAAATAATTAAGAAAAAAAAATTAAAAACACCTCAAACAACCCACCTTATGAAATATTGGACAAGCCATAAGAAGTCTCTGATCCTGGAACCATTTTGAGAGTAAGTTCAAAACTTTGCTGAAACGATACATTTTAAATAGTTTAAGTGCTAAAAGCATACTGCCTACTTAGTTAGGGAGGTTTATGATTCTTGTGTCTCCATGATGTTTTCTACTTGCACAAATGATCACAGAATGTAAAAGTTATGAGGGAGAGTGCAAGTGGAATGCTCTGAATACCATTCAAACAAATGCTGTCTCAGAATAAATGAATTATCAGTGTCTAGAGGAGCAGACTGAAGCTTGAACAACCCAATATAACAGTCTAACAAAGGCACAAAAGTGCAGCTTCAGGCAGAAAACTTTATAGAAATGGGGTCAGTTTTATTCATCTCTTCCCTGAAATACAAGGAGAGGGTCTATTGAAATCTGCTTCCAAGGTTTGTCTGTGCTTGTCCTTTGTTCTGTTATATCGCAGTATTTTGACCGTGTCATGAGTATTCTTTGAACAAGAGACACTTCATCCTTCCTCCCTATTTCAATTTGCCCTTTTTAGTGAGACAGAACCAGGAGGTTTCTAAGGTTAAAATCTAACTAAAAATGACTAGTGGTATTTTAGAGAGACACAGCGCATTGAATACCACAGATGTTCACCATGCATAAGAGCTCTCAAATTTAAATCCTAGATGATTGTCTTTTTTTCTGCAATGCCAGAAAGTAAACCAAACTTTTACAGGTTTTCCCTGCTGTAGTTAGAGACTGAGGTTGAATCACTTATCGAGGAGCAGCCCAGCCCAAAACTCTCCTGTGATTAGCAAATGGATGTAAATAGACAGTGATTGTTGTCCCACTCTCAGGTAAGGCTGTAATTTGGACCTTGCACAATAATTTTTAGCAGCTATTCAGGCATAGAACACATTTATTATTATGAGGTTTACAGAAAAGTAAAATGGTCAAATTGTAAGGATTAATTCCCATATCATAATCTTCCTCCCCTCAAGAACCTGCATCTTGCAATGTTAGAAAAACTTAATTCTTCACCAGAAACACCATTCATTATTGTTTTTTCATCCATTTTTCAAATTTTTTCCCATATACCTTTAAGTAGACCTTTGAGAGTTCATATTGTGGTTTGATCTATTTGGCTTAGTGTTCTAAGTTATTTGAATTTAATCATGGGTCACCTGAACCAAGTGGCTTTGCTGTTTTTCTAATCTACTAACTGCACATTTTGCTGAGATTGGAAGGACAAGTCCTATTAGTACTCTGACACCAAACAGGTCAATAACTCTTTATTTCTTCATAATATTAATTTTTTCACTGTGCCATGCTTTTCAGTTTCCCAGTTCATACTGGGAAATTGAAATCACCCATCACATAAAAAAAAGTTTGTTTTCTTATTTTCTTCATGTTTTGCTGAGGATTGCTACTACTTTTCCTCACAATGATGGCTTGTTCCAGGACAGGCCAGCATTCTTTTCTCAATCCACTACTAGGATGTGTATATAGCAACACAAAGGTTACTTTGGAAGAAAAACAGCTTTTAGGTAGAAAATATAATTCAGCAGATCCCTAACATATTTCCATCTAATCTTTCATTTAATTAAATTTAACCTCTGCTACAGACTCTTCAAGGACATCAACGAGTGGTTTAAGGACATCATCTGCACATTTGCTGGACAGGAACTGAATTTTCCATCCCCAACACTTCAACTTTAGGAAAAAAAATATTATGCAAAAGGTTGATTATTAACCATTACAACTTAATGTTCTCAGCTCTAGTAAAAACATTAAGAAAAAAGGCTCCCAATTTGATTTCATTCAACAACAGAAAGAAAAAAAAGAGCAGAGGTGAAGCTGTTACTTTGAGCACACATGGTTTGTCCTTAACTGTTTTTGGCCGCAATACTGTGCAATTGGCCCCAAATACATTTTGTTTCTTATTCTAAATGCTACAAAGCAGGCCAGTCTTCAAGGCTAAATGCCAGAGGCTCTGTATTTGCTTTCTGAGAATTAACAACCTTGAAAACAAAAGAAGAAAGAAACAGTTTTTCTATATTAATTTCATATATTTTAGTAAAATAGCAGGATCACTTATTAGCAGTAAGCTTCATACTCTTTTCTTATAAAAGGCTTAATCAAGGCCAATTTCCTCCTTACTGTAGCAACTGGTTTCTGACAGACCGTGACTGAATATAAAACGTTTTTTTACAAATTGTTGAAGAAAAAAATCAAAATGTCTGTCCTTGACTACTTTCTTGAAAAGATTTTTGTCTTTATGGTTCCAATAATAATGCTCTAATGATGATACCAGAAGTCGATTGTTCTCTTTTGGAAAGGGTGGTAAGGCACAAAAATTTGGAAAAAAAAACTTAAATTCGTAGTCTTCCAGAATAAAGAGCAAATTTTTTATTTTTCAAACCTATGTTACTGAAAAAAATATAAAATAGTTTGTTAAGAAATCCTATTTTTTAAATATCTTCTTCTGCTCTTTTAGGATACGTGTCTGGAGAATTGCCAGGGTCCTGACAAATAGAATGTCCCATTAAAAAATTTACAATTAGTCTTTTCCTACTCATAGGGCATAGATTATCCTCAGTTTTCCCCACATCACATAGAGGCAATGTTTTGCCTTATGAAAATTAAAAACATTGGAATAAAAAAAACCACATAATAATAAATTAATTAATAAATAATATAATATAGATAAAATTAATAATTCAGTTACTCAAATGGAGACATACAACATGAATATTTTATTATAAATCTGAGTCAGAACACTAACTTATTTCCTTTGATTACTCCTTCAATATGGTAAAACACTGGTAGAAGCTTTGATGTTCACCAATACATGCACTCAAGAAGAAAAACCCACAAGTTTATGTGACATTTATTTTTGTTTCACTCTCTTACCAAGTCATTTATATACTTTAGATAGTTCTTAACTGTATTTTTAATCTACAGATGATGGTGTTATATCTTTATAAAATTTCTACCACATAACATGCACACACTATAACATTATATATGAACGAGCTTATACATATATATATATATTATATATATATATATATAAATTCTATATGAAGAGGAAAAGCCAAATTATCTTGGTTTTATATAACTACATTGAGTTAAAAGGGAAAAGAGAGAATAAATTAGCTTGGCTGACTTGTGAGATTGACACTAAATTATCCTCTGCGTCATATTTTAATTCTCTAAACAGCTTTAACTAAATTTGGCTAGGCACACTACTTTTTAGTGAACTAATTGAAAAAATGCAGCTTCTGTGTGTTCATTTTTGGTGAGTATTCAAACGTCTAAAATGCAAAAGGTTTTTTTATTTTTTAAAACCTTTTTTAAATTCATCATCTCACACACTCTATTTGCTTACTCAAGTACCATCTAGGCACAGCTGTGCTAGAATGCTCACACTCCCTAAATTATTTATTTGGATAAGTGTTATTACATGTTATTGCACCCGGAAATTAAACAAGAATTGACAATATCAGAACCAATATTTCTCTTAGGTAAAAAAATAAAAATAATTTAAAAAAAAAAAAAAAAACAAACAAAAAAAAAAAAACCCAAGAACCAACCAAGCACAACAAAAACAAACAAACCAAACAAATAAGGTAATTTCACATGAATTTGACCACGATGAAAAAAAGCAATAGAGAGATATTAATAATCACAACGGCAGTTTTTTTTTTCAGTTTTGTTTTCACTCTGCTCAGGAATTAACATTTAGAAAGACTATTAGTATTGGTTCAATGCATACCTTTCCTCATGTGTTCCTGAAAACTCAGAAATTTCAGTGAGTTGCCCAGAGCTAATTCCTGAGAACATCAGGACCGCATTGTCTAAGAAAAAGAACTGGTTCTATGGCTTGTTGCATTTTTTTCACTCTATCAGTTTACTTTCCCACATGCAAATCAGTGGAAAAGCTATTATTTAATCAGTCAGAAAGCATTACAACTTCTAGTGACATTTACTTGTGAAATTCTTTGTGTCTAATGCACCAAGCAGCAATCGCAGAATGCCAATAACAATTAGATGGCCTTGGACTTTTGGCAGCTTTTGTCGCAAGAGCTATTTTATCTCATTTTTTAGTTTCCTAAAGAGTCACACACAAGGTTTGCAGCTAATATATTTTCCCTTGGTTCACTATTTGATAGAAATCAAACGGCCAACCCCCCACCCGTGAATAAACAGGCATTTCCAGGATAAGAAAAGGAGTCCTAAATATCAAGGAGGTTTAGGTTTAAATAGGGCCTGGTATCTTCAGGACTTTCTGTAGGTAAGATTTTTCTAGCCGCTACTCAACCCTAAATTCTTCATCTGTGATCTACATAGACAGGCCTAATCAATATGATGATATTTGATGATAAAGTCAATATTAAAAAAAGAAATAAAATTTCAAGCATCCTACTAGAAGTAATTTCCCTTTTTTACCCATAACTGTTACTTTGTGATAAAATAAATTACTGATGCCTACAATGCTGCAATTATCTTTGTAATATTTCTGCAAGTTCAGATATTTGTCCTGAAAATTGCATGTGATACAAGACAGTGCAGCTGTGGAACATTGTCCACGCCAATCATAGTATTTTTGGTTTACCTGTCCAAGCCCAAAGTTCAAGGATATCAAAGCATAGTGTAATCAGGCATTGTAGAAATTCTACATGCTCTCCTCTGCTGTTCATTAAAATCAATGCACCTAAATGTAGCAAAATGTGTTCAAGACTGGTATCCAATCCTGAATGCAAAAATCTAAGCGCACTACATTTCGTGCTGCTGCTAAACACTGCCAGAACCTAAACATTAATAAGTGCTAATTAGGAATGCCATTTTAAAGTTTATGGTGCTTCTGCCAGTGTGAACTCACCATATGCTCCAGATTCAAATTTCCTGCTGAGAAAAAACTGAGATGGCTCGGCTGATGATGGGCCAATAACCACTGCTTTTCAACTAATCCTCTCTCTAAAAATGCTTTCATCTGTAAGTGCAGGGGTTTGAGAAGGTTGCATATATTTTTTTCTTTTCTTTTTTTTTTTTTGGTTTTTTTTTGTTTATTTATCTGCCCAAGAACCTGCTTTTGGAAATTATGGTAAAGTGCTAGAGAAAGTTCACAATTAATACAAGAGCACGCATGTGACTGCATTTCTGAGGCATTAACGGGGTCTGTTTGTTAATTATTACGATTTTTCAGCCAAATGGATCACATAATCAATGTTGTGTCGCTGTAATATATTTAGATTATTTAAGTCTCAATTCATTCCACATTCTATTTGCTCCAGACATCAAATGTAGAAGAAATAACTGATATTACAGATAAGCCACTTTCCCATGGCTTTGCTCTTATAGATTCTTAACCACAAATTTTAATCATAGTAAATAGAAATTCTTTTTCATGGACATAACACAGAGTTTTTCAAATCTATGTATTTCTCAGAACACAGGTACTGTATGCAGAGCTGAAAATGAGAAGAAGCTTTATTTGGAAAAAACAAAACTTCACAAAGTCAGTTTGACAGTCAATTCATGACGGTCAATATTTCATCTTGTTGTTACAAAACTAAGCCATTATGCCACAACAAAATCAAGTTGTTGAAACTGGAATGCCTTTGGATGTTTCAAGCAAAAAAAAAAAAAAAAAAAACAACAAAAAAAACCATTGTTCTGTGAACTTCAAAGAGTGCATATAATTGAGATGACTTTACTTTAGATTTGGTTGACTTACTGTGAAATTAATTGTTCAATACAAATCAGGATCGCATTTCTTTACAACGTGTTGATGTGTGCTATGGGACATCAAACTTCGCCACAAAAAAATTGTAACACTGCGAGCTCTGAGGCGTGTGTCCCTGACACAGCTCCTCGTGTGCCCATCAGGAGAAAAAAAAAAAAAAAAAAAAAAAAAAAAAATTAGAATTTGGAGAGAAAAGAACACACATGTCAGACTCTAGGGAAACATTTAAGATCTCTAGAGTGATACACAAAGATTCTGATAACTCCTGAAGCTTAAAAAAACAAGATGATCTCCTCTTCTTCCCTCCACTTTTAACCTGGAAGCAATGTCTTCATTTGCAAACTTTTTTCAAAAGCGACTTAAATGTTTTTTTCTTTTTTTTAAATGTGTTTAAACCAAGAAATTATTGACATCACAACGAGGAAAATGCCTGAAAAATGCTTATCTTGGAAGCAGGAAGCTCCCACAAATTTTATTTCACAGAAGGCAATAATTTAAGTGGATATTATCTATCCATTCACATTTTAGTGAAAATTTTCTCATAATTTCTACATGACATAGTTGATATGAATATGTAATATTAAGTTCTTCTGTGTAAATTAACAGGAAAATGATTGCATGAAATTTGGGGATAACAGGTTGCTAAATTTGAATCAATATTGAAAATCATGGTGCAGAAGCTGGCTATTATTTCTGGGGAAAAAAATCGGCAAAACAAATAACACAATTAGATGGAACAACACAATAATCCAATTGTCTGTTGGTTTGCTTAGATCTCTTGGTGTTTGCCTGAGACACAAACGATCACCGAAATGAACACTGTGACCTTTCTAAGAAGAAAAATCTGAAATATGAAAGGATGCTTATTTCAATGTTCAAACCAATGCATTCGTTAAATAATATTCAAGTTAAAGAGTGCACATGGTACAGAAGAAAAGTGGAAGACAGCCCTGACAGATCATGAAGTGTTTATAGGCGCCCTGCAGTGCGCATGTGGTACCACTTGTGGGGAAGTGCACATTGGTACAAAAACCCAAAAACGTCGGGCAGCCCTGCTGACCCTTTAATCTCGTGCCTCCCTCGGATGAAAACAAAACTAAGCAGAAAATAAACCACCAAATCTTGCTTGGCTGTGGCACTGCTGGAGAGCAGCCCAATGAGAAATGAGGAGAGCCCTGCTGATGATCGGGTCAAGCCACTTGTCCCAAAAAACCCTCAGAGTGGAAGCCCCATGTCCATTCCCTGTGTCGCTCATCCCAAAAAGCATCCTCCTCTCAGCTCCCCAAAATACCTCCCTGCAGCTGAAACAAATTTTGCTAGCTGACAAATAACTTGGCAGGGGAAAGTTTACACAGTCTTGCTTGGCATGTGTATAATAAATGTTCCTTTCCATTTTACCCAGGATATGCACACGCTTTTACATACTCTAGGGCTCACCCATGACTGCAGAGCCAAAACACCCCCAGTGTAGAGCAGAAATTAAATTTAACTGTTTAAAATTTTAAAGAAAATTCTGGACATGGCTTTAAGAAATAGTGGTGATTTTAGGTGTAAGACACTGGAAAAGGTCAGGGAAAGCGAAGATTTGGAACAGATTTGTCAGCCGTAGACAATGCAAGTGTTTGACACCTCAAGTCCTCCCCTTTTGTAAGAGCATTCTGTAACTCTGCTTCAAATCTGTCTGTTCTGTCTCTTTGCTGTTTAGGCTGCAGTCTTCCTTCAGATATTTATTTCTGTGCTCCATGTAGTGAATATAAACTGTAGCAGAAGACTCCAAGTCCGACAGATGAAACTGACACTGCTGATCTGGAGCAGATCCAGCTCTTTTTGGACCCTTCTTGTCATGAGCGCATCCTGCTTTAGAGATTTTTCAACTTTATTTGAAGCACCCTCAGGTCCCGCAGTCTTTTGAGAAAATAACCTCGATACAAAGCCTTTCACAGCTTTCATTGGCCCCAGGAAAGAATACATCAGAAAATTAGTATTTTGGGTGATGGAAAGTTCTAGAGAGCGTTTTAATATGTTAGGGAATGAGAAAAGCAGAAAAACTATCAAAGTAATATCAATGGTGTCAGATGCAATTCAGGCAGCATATAAGAGAAGAGTGAGGGTAAAAAAGAGACAATATGCGCTTTAAAGCTCATAGGTGATACAAAAAGTGTTTTATTTTGTTTGTGGATAAATTCACAGCATGTCAAAGAACCATAAGCAAAAATTGCCTTCATCCCCCCCATCTGGTGCTTTTGTACCCTGAGAACGCCCCAGAGGGGATGAGAGGGAAGGGATGCTCAGAGTGACCAGGTCTGACCTTTCTTCTTTTGCTGAGGCCCAGGGCTGTTTCCTCTCTCATTATCCCCACACATCGCTCTGCGTCACGAGAGTGCATTTTCTTTCTCTGCAGGCCACCCAGTTATTTTTAGTGGAGCATCACTTTCTTCCTAATATCTGCAGCAACGCTTCTCAACAGAATACCTGCTTGCTGAGCTTGTCTACGCTTTATTTTGTAGACGCTCGCATTAAAGCGTAAAACAGACCGACCCTATAACATTTTATACCATTTAGAGTTTAATTCCAAAGATGGTGAAAGAGAAGGAGTGAACACTTGATGTTGCTGAGCTCAGCAGCAAATCTATGTTATTTTTCTGAAGTCATAGAGTTATGCAGAAGTGTGATTGATCGACAGACATGTCCTCACAGGATGTTTAGCCAGCTCATGAAGTGTGCACAGCATAAATAAACTTTACATGAGTGGTCCAGTGTTAAACCTTGCATTCTCCAGGCCGTTCCATCCTCCAGAAGCACAGTAATGTGGTTTAGTGTCTGCAGTCCATGAGAGAGGCCTTTACCCTGTTACACTCAAGCTGTTTTTTTTGGGATGGGATGGTGTTGAATAAGGACAGGGCTGCTGAGCCCTTACTCATCACAAACACTCCAGAGTTGGTCCATCCTTCTGCAGGGCAGAGTAAAACAAATTTAAACTTTTTCCTTGGGCATGCACGGTACTGAGCATGGTGGCATTAAGTGACACTGCTCCTGCAGATTATTCCCTGGAAGGCTGAGAACCCGTGGAAGCTTTGCTTACCTTGAGTTAAAGAACAAAGCTCAGTGTTTATAAAGCGTGAACACATTGTTTGTTTATCAGCAGCATTATATCCAAGCGTGACACAATAAACTTTTTTCTTCATTTTCCTTCATCCGGTGCGTTCGCAGAGCCAGGGTTTTCAAAATGAAAAATGACTCTTTTGTTTTAGGAGTTATCTCCCATTCCCTTTCCTTGTGATGCTGGTTAGCATCCACAGATCTCTTTGGCGAGTGAATCTACCAAGGAGTGCAAGTGAATAATCCTTCATTCATCTTTCAGTTCCTAGGAAAATGTTTTCGTACCTTTTGCTTGTTTTAAAAAAAGTCAACAAAACTGTTAGAAGCCTCAGAGAATGACTTTAGCCCAGCAAAGCATGTTCTGTGTTACAATACAATAAGCCTCTGAATCACGGCTTAAATCGCTGTTTTTAAAAATAGAATCAAAACTTGGCATGCATCGGATCAGTGGGAGCAGGAAATGTTTCAGTCACTAGAAAATTTCATTTGGTTCCTCCATAACAGCTTATCACAATGTATTCATCCACGCGTTCTGTGGCTTGCCACAGTCGTAAGGGAGGGTTCAATTACAATGCACAAGCTATGAAGCACTAAAGTGTTACTGAATCAACATTACCCTGCAACATTTTTGTATTTGCATTATTCACGTGCTTCAGGTTCTAATGCAAACCAGGGAAGAGATGAAAGGGCAGCTTGAAAGAAAAACAAAAAATCATTATGCATGCGTGCTTTCCACTATCCCAGTGTAATATACCACCTCGTTTGTTGTGCATTTCTTTGTGCAGATCTCCACTCATTTCCTCCACATTGTTGGGGTTTTTTTCCATGCGATGTATTCTTTGAACAAGAGACACTTCTCCTTCTCCCTATTTTCATTTGGCCCTTTTTTAGTGAGACGAACCAGGAGTGTTCTAGGTTAAAATCTACTAAAATGACTAAGTGGTATTTAGAGCAGAACACAGCGCATTGATACCACAATGTATCACCTGCATAGAGCTCTCAAATTTAAATCCTAGATGATGTCTTTTTTTCTGCAATGCCAGACAGTAAACACAAACTTTTACAAAGGTTTTCCCTGCTGTAGTTAGAGCTTGAGTTGAATCACTAATCGAGGAGCGCCACAGCCCAACTCCTGTGATTAGCAAATGGATGTAAATAGACATGATTGTTGTCCCACTCTCAGGTAAGGCTGTAATTATAGACCTTGCACAATAATTTAGCAGTATATCAGGCATAGAACACATTATTTATTATGGAGTTTACAGAAAGTACAATGGTCAAATTGTAAGGATTATAATCCCATATTCAATCTTCTCCCCTCAAGAACCCTGCATCTTGCCAATGTTAGAAAAACTTATTCTTCACCAGAAACACCTTCCATTATTGTTTCTTTCATCCATTTTTCAAATTTTTTCCCATAACCTTTAAGTAGACCTTTGAGAGTTTCATATTGGGCTTTGATCTATTTGGCTTAGTGTTCTAATTATATTGAATTTAAATCATGGGGTACCTGAACAAGTGGCTTTGCTGTTCTTAATCTACAACTGCACATTTTGCTGAGATTGGAAGGACAATCCTATTAGTACTCTGAACCACAGTCAATATCTTTATTTCTTCTATAATTTATATTTTCACTGTGCCATGCTTTTCAGTTTTCCCAGTCATACTGGAAATGAGAATCACCATCACATAAAAAAAGTTTGTTTTCTTATTTTCTTATGTTTTGCTGAGGATTGCTACTCGTTTTCCTCACAATGATGGTTGTTCCAGGACAGCCAGCATTCTTTTCTCAATCCACTACTAGATTGTATATAGCAACACAAAGATTCTTGGAAGAAAAACAGCTTTTAGGTAGAAAAATTCAGCAGATCCCTCACTATTTCATCTTAATCTTTGCATTTAATTAAATAACCTCTGCTACAGACTCTTCAAGACATCAACGAGTGGTTTAAGGACATCATCTGCACACTGCAACTGAATTTTCATCCCCACAACTTCAACTTTAGGAAAAAAAATATTATGCAAAAGGTTGATTAAGTTACCATTACAACTTAAATGTTCTCAGCTTAGTAAAACATTAAGAAAAAGCTCCCAATTTGATTTCATTCACAACAGAAAGAAAAAAAGAGCAGAGGTGAAGCTGTTACTTGAGCACACCGGTTTTCCTTAACTTGTTTTGCGCAATACTGCAAGTGTGGCCAAATACATTTTGTTTCTTATTCTAAATCTCAAAGCAGCCAGTCTTCAAGGCTAAATGCCAAGAGGCTCTGTATTGCTTTCTGAGAATAACAACCTTGAAAACAAAAGAAAAAAGAAACAGTTTTTCTATATTGAAATTTCTATATATTTTAGTAATAGCAGGATCACTTTACGTAAAGCTTCAATACTCTTTTCTTATAAAGGCTAATCAAGCAATTTCCTCTTACTGTGCACTAGTTTCTGAAGACGTGATGAATATAAAACGTTTTTTTACAAATTGTTGGAAGAAAAAATCAAATTCTGTCCATTGATACTTTCTTGAAAAGATTTTTGTCTTTATGGTTCCACCATAATATGCTCTAATGATGATCCAGAAGTGATTGTTCTCCTTTTGGAAGGGTGGTACACAAAAATTGGAAAAAAAACCTTAAATTCAGGTAGTCTTCCAGAAAAGAGCAAATTTTTTATTTTCACCTATGTTACCTGAAAAAAATAAAAATAGTTTTAAGAACTCCTATTTTTTAATTCTCTTCTGCTCTTTAGATACGTGTGAGAATTGCAGGGTCTGACAAATGAGAATGTCATTAAAAAATTTACAATTAGTCTTTTCCTACTCATGGGCATGAATTATCCTCAGTTTTCCACATCACATAGAGCATGTTTGCCTTTATGAAAATTAAAAACATCTTGAAATAAAAAAAACCACATAATATTAAAATAATAATAAATAATATAATAATAATAAAAAATAACTTCAGTTACTCAATGGAGCATACATGATATATTTATTATAATCTGAGTCAGAACACATAACTTATTTCTTGGATTACTCCTTAATATGGTAAAAAACACTGGTAGAGTTGATGTTCACCAATACATGGCACTCAAGAAGAAAAAACCACAGTTAATGTGACATTTTATTTTGTTCACTCTCTACCAGTCAATTTATATACTTTAGATATTTACTGTTATCTACGATGATGGTGTATATCTTTATAAATATTTCTACACATACATGACACTATATACATTATGAACGAGTCTTAATAATTATATATATATATATATATATTATATATATTATATGAAGAGGAAAGCAAATTATCTTGGCTTTATATAATAATTGAGTAAAAAGGGAAAGAAGAATAAATTAGCTGGCTGACTTGTGAGATTAGACACTAAATATCCTCCTGCGTCATATTAATTCTTAAACAGCTTTAACTAATTTGCCTAGGCACACTACTTTTTAGTGAACTAATGAAAAAATGCAGCTTCTGTGTTTATTTTTGGTGAGTATTCAACGTCTAAATGCAAAGGCTTTTTTTTATTTTTTAAAACTTTTTTAAATTCATCATCTCACAACACTCTATTTGCTTACTCAGTACCATCTAGGCACAGCTGTGCTAGAAATGCTCACACTCCCAATTATTTATTTGGAACCTAAGTTATTACATAGTTATTGCCACCGGATAAACAAGAATTGACATATCAACAATATTTCTCTTGGTAAAAATAAATAATTAAAAAAAAAAAAAAAAAAAACAAAAAAAAAAAAAACCCAAGAACACCAGCACCAACAAAAACAAAACACCAAACAAATAAGTTAATTCACATGAATTTGACCACCGATGAAAAAAGCAATGAGAGAGTATTAATAATCACAGGCAGTTTTTTTTTTCAGTTTTGTTTTCACTCTGCTCAGGAATTAAACAATTAGAAGACTATTAGTATTGGTTTCAATGCATACTTTCCTCATGTGTTCCTGAAAATCAGAATTTCAGTGAGTTCCAAGCTAATTCCTGAGAACATCAGACCCGTGTCTAAGAAAGAACTTTTAGCTTGTTTGCTTTTTTTCACTCTACAGTTTACTTTCCCACATCAAATCAGTGGAAACAGCTATTATTTAATGTCAAAAGCATTACAACTTCTAGTGACATTTACTTGTGAATTCTTGTGTCTAATGCACCAACAGCAATCGCAGAATGCCAATAACAATTAGATGGCCTTGGCTTTTTGGCAGCTTTGTCCAAGAGCTTTTTATCTCATTTTTTGTTTCCTAAAGAGTCACACACAAGTTTGCAGCTAATAATTTTCCCTCTGGTCACTATTTGATAGAAATCAACCAACCCCCCACCTGAATTAAACAGGCATTCAGGATAAGAAAGGAGTCCTAAATATCAGAGGTTAGGTGTTAAATAGGCTGTGTTTGCAGCACTTTCTTGTAAGGTAGATTTTTCCTAGGTCCCTATCACTAAAATTCTTCATCTGTGATCTACAATGACAGGCCTAATCATAAGTGATGATATTTGATTGATAAAGTCAATATTAAAAAAGAAATAAATTCAAGCATCTAACTAGAAGTAATTTCCCTTTTTACCCATAACTTTACTTTGTGATATAAATAATTTTACTGATTGCCACAATGCTGCAATTATCTTTGTAAATTTCTGCAAGTTTCAGATATTTGTCTGAAAATTGCATGTGATCAAGCAAGTGCGCTGTGGACATTGTCCACGCAACATGTATTTTGGTTTACTGTCTCAAGCCCAAAATCAAGGATATCAAAGCATAGTGTAATCGGCATTGTAGAAATTCTATGCTCTCCTCTGCTGTCATTAAAATCAATCACTAAATGTAGCAAAAGGTGTCAAACTGGTGTACTCCATCCTGAATGCAAAATCTAAGCATATTTCGTGCTGCTGCTAACATGCCAGAACCTAAACATTAATAAGGTGCTATTAGGAATGCCATTTTAAGTTTATGGTGCTTCTGCATGGTGAACTCACCATATGCTCCAGATCAGATTTCCTGCTGAGAAAAAATGAGATGGCTCGGCTGTATGATGGGCCAATAAACCTGCTTTTCACTATCCTCTCTCTAAATGCTTCATCTGTAAGTGCAGGGTTTGAGAAGGTTGCCATATATTCTTTTTCTTTTTCTTTTTTTTTTTTTTTTTTTTTTGTTTATTTATTGCCAAGAACCTGCTTTGGAAATTATGGTAAGTGCTAGAGAAAGTTCACAATTAATACCGAGCTACCATGTGACGTGCATTCGTGAGCATTTAACGGGTTGTTTGTTAATATTACAGATTTTAGCCAAATGGATCACATAATCAATGTTTGTCTGCTGTATATATTATAGATTATTTAAGCTACAATTCATTCACATTCTATTGCATCCAGACATCAATTAGAAGAAATAATGATTATACAGATAAGCCACTTGTCCATGGCTGCTTATAGATTCTTAACCACAAATTTAATCATAGTAAATAGAAATAATCTTTTCATGGACATACACAGAGTTTTCAATCTATGTATTTCTCAGAACACAGGTACTGTATCAGAGCTGAAATGAGAAGAAGCTTTATTTGGAAAAACAAAACCTCACAAAGTTCAGTTTGACAGTCAATTCATGACGTCAATTTTCATCTTTTGTTACAATAAGCATTATGCACAACAAAGTCAAAGTTGTTGAAACTGGATGCTTTGGATTTTCAAGCAAAAAAAAAAAAAAAAAAACAACAAAAAAACCATGTTCTGTAACTCAAAGAGTGCATAATTGAGATCTGACTTTACTTAGATTTGTTTACTTCTGTGAAATTAATTGTTCAATACAAATCAGATGCCATTCTACACGTGTTGATTGTGCTATGGGTACATCAACTGTGCCACAAAAAAATGTACCTGCAGCTCTGAGGCGTGTGTCCTGGACACAGCTCCTCGTGGGCCATCAGAGAAAAAAAAAAAAAAAAAAAAAAAGATTTTTGGAGGAAAAGAACACACAGTCAGACCTCTAGGGACATTTAAGATCTCTAGATGAACACAAGTTCTGATAACTCCTGAGCTTAATAAAAACATAATGATCTCCTCTTCTTCCCTCTCCACTTACCTGGAAGATTTTCATTTTGCAAACTTTTTTCAAAAGCGCTTAAATGTTTTTTCTTTTTTAAATGTGTTTAACCAAGAAATTATTGACACACAAGGAAATGCCTGAAAAATCTATCTTGGAAGAGAAGCTCCCACAATTTTATTTTCAAGAAGCAATAACTTTAAGTGGATATTATTCTTCCATTACTTTAAGTGAAAAATTTCTCAAATTTCTACAGTGACATAGTGAAGTATAATATTTAATATTAAGTTCTTTTGTGTAATTAACAGGAAAATATGCATGAAATTGGGATTAACAGGTTGCTAAAATCTGAATCAATTTGAAAATCATGGTGCAGAGCTGGCTATTATTTCTGGGGAAAAAAATCGGCAAAACAATAACACATTAGATGGACAAACAAATAATCCAATTGGTCTGTGTTTGCTTAGATCTCTTTGTGTTTGCCTGAGACACAAAAGATCCACCAGAAAGTAACAGTGACCTTCTAGAGAAAAATCTGAATATGAAAGGGATCTTATTTCACATGTTCAAACCAGGCTATTCGTTAAATAATATTACAAGTTAAAGATGTGCACATGGTACACGAAGAAAAGTGGAAGACAGTCCTGACAGATCATGAAGTGATTTATAGGCCTCTGCAGTGCATGGGTACACTCTGTGGGGAAGTGACTATTGTACAAAGAACCCAAACGTTCAGGGCAGCTGCTGACCCTTAATTCCTGCCTGTCCCTCGGATGAAACAAACTCAGCGAGACTAGAAAATAAACCACCAATCCTTGCTTGGTCGTGGCACGCTGTCGAGAGCAGCCGCAAATGAGAATGAGGGAGGACCCAGCTGATGACTGGGCAGGCCACTTGTCCCAAAAAACCCTCAGAGTGGGAAGCCCACTTGGTCATCCCTGTGTGCTCCATCCCAAAAAGCATCCTCCTCTCAGCTCCCCAGAAATAACCTCCTGCCAGCTGAAACAAATTTGTGCTAGCTTGACAAAATAACTTGCAGGGGATTTACAAGTCCTTGCTGGCATGTGTATAAATAAATCTTGCTCTTTCCAATTTACAGGGTATGCCACTTTTACATACTCTACAAACTCAGAAATTGGAAACCAGCAAACTGGATAAACAGAAAAGCATTGATTTAATGAGAAACTGTACTTGGCATAATAATAGCTATTTTTTTTTTAATTTTCAACCTGTGCTAGCTCTGTAGGTGTAATTCTTTTGAATAGTTAATTTCTCTAGATTATCACAGAAAAAAAAAAAGAAAACCTTTTCTAGATAATTTTGAGTCTCACAAAGCCCAACAAACCAAAAGTTTTAAGTCCTATCTCAGATAATACTATAAGGAGTCTAGGATTTTGGAAATTTTTTTGGTTCATGGACTTTTTTTCTTCCAAATTAAAAGTCTCAAAGTTGTTACAACATTATGATCAGTGTTTTGGAGTAGATCAGTGTAGTGAATTATTGAATTTATGGCCAGGTTTGCTGTTTTAAAGTTGACACAGATCTTGTTTCAGGTGTTTGTAAAAGAGAGACAGACACCCTACTTTCACCTACATTTTGTACCTGTAGGTACCTATATTTAAACAACTGAAGCATCCAGCACCTGCCCACGGGTAGCTAAGTTTGTTATTAAGGAGCAACTCACACTGCTTTCTGTCCAGAAAAAATGTTTCTAAAAAATTTAAAAAAATTTAAAAGAGAGACAATAAGATATTTAGATATTTCAGTGCAGAAGGTATGGCATTATGAAGGATGAGTTGAGCTTTGTGTGGTCTGGGGTCAGGAGTGTGCTTTATATTTAGTGGCACTTGCTGAAAGAGAAACAGGAGCAGAAATTGGTAATTTGAAGTCCTTTTCTGGGAGATTTTGAGAG
Organism: Malurus cyaneus samueli; assembly: GCA_009741485.1. Taxonomy (NCBI): domain Eukaryota; kingdom Metazoa; phylum Chordata; class Aves; order Passeriformes; family Maluridae; genus Malurus; species Malurus cyaneus. Next base: position 63,363,452 of record CM019217.1, read on the forward strand.
GATGTTTTGGTCTGACTCTTTTCAGGCTCAGAGCAGACACCTCTCCAGCCTTGCAGCGCTGTCTGGGACCAGAGCATCCCCCAGCATCACATCTCATATTGTGGTGACAGAGCTGGATTTATTACTGCCACAGCACACCTCTGTACAAAAACAGCAATAAGAGAGGGTTTTTTTCTTTGAGTTTTCTTATTTCTAAAATTTGGGCTCTTTTCTCTTTTGGTGGTGTAAGAAAACACAGTACAAACTGCTTCAAACCTAATATTAGCTCCGGTAGCTTACCTAATGAAAAAAAAGGTCCATAACTCTGTGCTGACCATATGGCATTACATATGTTTGACGTGGACTGCAGATGTAAGACTCCAAATATGCCATCCTTTAGCTGATCTGGGTGTTAGTGCACAAATTGAACATGAGGAGAGCCACCCCAGCCTTGTAATGCCCGTGAGCTGCAGAACAAATGCTCCATCAGGTGCATCCTTGCCAGGATCCCAAAAGCTGAGTCTGAAGCAGATTCTTCCTTTTCAACTCAGCTATTTATTTCTGACAATAAAAAAAGAGAGCTGTGAGCTTCAGACCTGCATTTCTCTGCCATAACCTGTAGTTACAGGGAAATGAGCAGAGCTGGCTCTCAAAGGCTGCTTTTGAAAACTCTGTTATGAAAAATAAATGTGCACAAGGCAGTCCTCCAAAGTTTTTGACCCAGAGCTCTTTTCAGGGGCTGAACAGAATTCCTGGGCAATAACCTTTCCTGCAAGGGATTTATCAGGACTCTGGAGATCCCAGTTCACACCCTCATGCTCAGCTAATCTAATACTCGGTTTGTATACCCTGAGTTTTTAGAAAAGTGGGGGTTTTTTTCTGTTTTTTTTTTCTTATTTTTTAAACAATTTTAAAGCACATTTTGAAATATCTGATGCGAAAATTAGAATGAACATTTTCTTTTGATATTGTCATATTTTATATTGTCAGCATTTTTCATTATATTCCAGCATACAAAGACATTTTCTCCTCTCAATTCCTACATTATTGTTTATCTCCTCCCTTCTCTTTCCATTTTATTGGCATTGGCTTTAATACTGTACTGAGAAAAAGAAAGTCATTAGGTGCTATGTAACATGGATGAAAGAAAAAAAATACAAATAAGAAAAAAGCTGCTTTTGGGAAAAAACATACTTTAAAATAATTAAGAAAAAAAAAATTAAAAACAACCTCAAACCAACCCACCCTTACTGAAATATTGGACAAGCCATAAGAAGTCTCTGATCCCCTGGAGACCATTTTGAGAGTAAGTTCCAAACTTTGCATAAAATGTACATTTTAAAATAGTTAAAGTGCTAAAAGCATACTGCCTACTTAGTTAGCTAGGGTTTTATGATTCTTGTGTCTCCATGATGTTTTCTACTTGCACAAATGATCACAGAAATGTAAAAGTTATGAGGGAGAGTGCAAGTGGAATGCTCTGAATATCAATCAGAGCAAATACTGTCTCAAGAATAAATGCATTATCAGTGTGTCTAGAGGAGCAGACTGAAGCTTGAACAACCACAAATATAACCAGTCTAACAAAGGGCACAAAAGTGCAGCTTCAGGCAGAAAACTTTATAGAAATGGGGTCAGTTTTATTCATCTCTTTCCCTGAAATACAAGGAGAGGGTCTATTAGAATCTGCTTCCAAGGTTTGTCTGTGCTGTCTTGTTCTGGTCATATCTGAGTATTTTGACCGTTCATGATGTATTCTTTGAACAAGAGACACTTCTCCTTTCCTCCCTATTTTCAATTTGCCCTTTTTTAGTGAGACAGAACCAGGAGGTATGCTAAGGTTAAAATCTAACTAAAAATGACTTAAGTGGTGTTTTAGAAGAGACACAGCACATTGATACCACAGATGTATCACCATGCATAAGAGCTCTCAAATTTAAATCCTAGATGATTGTCTTTTTTTCTGCAATGTCAGAACAGTAAAACACAAACTTTTACAAAGGTTTTCCCCTGCTGTAGTTAGAGACTGAGGTTGAATCACTTAATGGAGGAGCAGCCACAGCCCAAAACTCTCCTGTGATTAGCAAATGGATGTAAATAGACAGTGATTGTTGTCCCCACTCTCAGGTAAGGCTGTAATTATGGACCTTGCACAATAATTTTAGCAGCTATTCAGGCATAGAACACATTTATTAATTATGGAGTTTACAGAAAGTACAATGGTCAAATTGTAAGGATTAATTCCCCATATTCATATCTTCCTCCCCTCAAGAACCCTGCATCTTGCCAATGTTAGAAAAACCTTAATTCTTCACCAGAAACACCTTCCATTATTGTTTCTTTCATCCATTTTTCAAATTTTTTCCCATATACCTTTAAAGTAGACCTTTGAGAGTTCATATTGTGGCTTTGATCTATTTGGCTTAGTGTTCTAAGTTATATTGAATTTAATCATGGGGTCACCTGAACCAAGTGGCTTTGCTGTTTCTAATCTACTAACTGCACATTTTTGCTGAGATTGGAAAGGACAAGTCCTATTAGTACTCTGACACCACAGGTCAATAACTCTTTATTTCTTCTATAATTTTATTTTTCACTGTGCCATGCTTTTCAGTTTTCCCAGTTCATACTGGGAAATTGAAATCACCCATCACATAAAAAAAAAGTTTGTTTTCTTATTTTCTTCATGTTTTGCTGAGGATTGCTACTCTTTTCCTCACAATGATGGCTTGTTCCAGGAGCAGCCAGCATTCTTTTCTCTAATCCACTACTAGGATGTGTATATAGCAAACACAAAGAGTTACTTTGGAAGAAAACACAGCTTTTGAGGTAGAAAAGTAATTCAGCAGATTCCTCACATATTTCCCATCTAAATCTTTGTATTTAATTAAATTTAACCTCTGCTACAAACTCTTCAAGGACATCATGTGAGCAGTTTAAGGACATCATCTGCACACTGCAACTGAATTTTCCATCCCCAACAACTTCAACTTTAGGAAAAAAAAAATATTAAATGCAAAGGTTGGTTACTTACCATTACAACTTAAATGTTCTCAGTCTTAGTAAAACATTAAAAGAAAAAAGGCTCCCAATTTGATTTCATTCAACAACAGAAAGAAAAAAACAGAGCAGAGGGTGAAGCTGTACTTGAGCACACCTTGGTTTGTCCTTAACTTGTTTTGCTGCAAGATACTGCAAGTGTGGCCCCAAATACAATTTTGTTTCTTATTCTAAATGCTACAAAGCAGCCAGTTTTCAAGGCTAAATGCCCAAGAGGTTCTGTATTTGCTTTCTGAGAATAACAACCCTTGAAAACAAAAAAAAAAACAGTTTTTCTATATAATTTTATATTATTTAGTAAATAGCAGGATGTCACTATTAGCAGTAAAGCTTCAATACTCTTTTTCTTATAAAGGCTAATCAAGCAATTTCCTCCTTACTGTAGCACTGGTTTCTGACAGACGTGACTGAATAATAAAACGCTTTTTTTACAAATTCGTTGGAAGAAAAAATCAAAATGTGCTGTCCATTGACTACTTTCTTGAAAAGATTTTTGTCTTTATGGTTCCCACACTAATATGCTCTAATGATGATACCAGAAGTGATGATTCTCCTTTTGGAAGGGTGGTAAGGCACAAAAATTGGAAAAAAAAACCTTAAAAATTCAGGTAAGTCTTCCAGAGAAAAGAGCAAATTTTTTTATTTTCACCTATTGTTACCTGAAAAAAATTAAAAATAGTTTTTAAGAAATCCTATTTTTTAATATCTTCTTCTGCTCTTTTAGATCACGTGTCTGAGAATTGCCAGGGTCTGACAAATGAGAATGTCCATTAAAAAATTTACAATTAGTTCTTTTCCTACTCATGGGGCATAGATTATCCTCAGTTTCCCACATCACATAGAGGCAATGTTTGCCTTTATGAAAATTAAAAACATCTTGAATAAAAAAACCACAATAATAATAATAATTATATAATAATAATAATAATAATAATAAATATTAATAACTTCAGTTACTCAAATGGAGACATATCAATGAATATTTTATTATAATCTGAGTCAGAACACATAACTTATTTCTTTTGGATTACTCCTTAAATATGGTAAAAAACACTGGTAGAAAGTTTGAGGTGTCACCCAATACATGGCACTCAAGAAAGAAAAAACCCACAGTTTAATGTGACATTTATTTTTGTTCACTCTCTGACAGTCAATTTATATACTTTAGATATTTTACTGTATTTTAGTCTTACAGATGATGGTGTATATCTTTATAAATATTTCTACACATACATGCACACACTATATACATCTATATATGAACGAGTCTTATACATATATATATATATATATATATATATATATATTTATGAAGAGGAAAAGCAAATTATCTTGGCTTTATATAAATGCATTGAGTTAAAAAGGGAAAAGAGAGAATAAAATTAGCTTGGCATGACTGTGTGAGATTAGACACTAAAATTATCCTCCTGCAGTCATATTTAATTCTCTAAACAGCTTTAACTAATTTGCTAGGCACACTACTTTTTAGTGAAACTAATGAAAAAATGCAGCTTCTTGTGTTCATTTTTGGTGAGTATTCAAACGTCTAAATGCAAAAAGGCTTTTTTTTATTTTTAAACCTTTTTAAAATCATTCATCTCTACAACACTCTATTTGCTTACTCAAGCTACCATCTAGGCAACAGCTTGTGCTAGAATGCTCACACTCCCTAAATTATTTATTTAAGGAACTTAAGTGTTATTACATAGTTATTGCCACCCATGGAATTAAACAAGAATTGACAATATCAGACAATATTTCCTCTTAGGTAAAAAATAAAAATAATTTAAAAAAAAAAAAAAAAAACAAACAAAAAAAAAAAAAACCCAAGGAACCAACCAAGCACAACAAAACAAAACAAACCAAACAAAATAAGGTAATTTTCACATGAATTTGACCACCGATGAAAAAAAGCAATAGAGAGATATTTAATTAATCACAGGCAGGTTTTTTTTTTCAGTTTTGTTTTCACTCTGCTCCAGGAATTAAACAAGTTAGAAAGACTATTAGTATTGGTTTCAATGCATACCTTTCCTCATGTGTTCCTGAAAACTCAGAAATTTCAGTGAGTTGGCCCAGAGCTAATTCCTGAGAACATCAGACCTCGAATTGCTGCTAAGAAAAGAACTGGTTCTAGGCTTGTTTGGCATTTTTTTCACTCTATCAGTTTACTTTCCCACATGCAAATCAGTGGAAACAGCTATTATTTAATCAGTCAAAGAAGCACTTACAACTTCTAGTGACATTTACTTGTGAATTCTTTGTGCCTAATGCAGACCAAGCAGCAATCAGCAGAAGTGCCAATAACAATTAGATGGCCTTGGCTTTTGGGCAGCTTTGTCCAAGAGCTTTTATCTCATTTTTTGTTTCCTAAAGAGTCACACACAAGGTTTGCAGCTAATGATTTTTCCCTCTGGTCACTATTTGATAGAAATCAAACCCAACCCAACCCCACCCTGAATAATTACAGGCATTCAGGATAAGTAAAAGGAGTCCTAAATATCAGGAGGTTAGGTTTAAATAGGCCTGGTATCTTCCAGGGCACTTTCTGTAAGGTAAGATTTTTTCCTAGGTCCCTACTCACCCTAAAATTCTTCATCTGTGATCTACATATGACAGGCCTAAATCATAAGTGATGATATTTGCATTGATAAAGTCAATATTAAAAAAAGAAATAAAATTCAAGCATCTAACTAGAAGTAATTTCCCTTTTTTACCCACTAACTGTTACTTTGTGTAAAATAAATACTGATTGCCTACAATGCTGCAATTATCTTTGGTAAATTTCTGCAAGTTCAGATATTTTGTCTGAAAATTGCATGTGATCAAAGCAAGTGCAGCCTGTGGAACATTTGTCCACGCCAACATAGATTTTTGGTTTACTGTCCCATAGCCCAAAAGTTCAAGGATATCAAAAGCATAGTGTAATTCAGCATTGTAGAAGTTCTATGCTCTCCTCTGCTGTCATTAAAAATCAATCATAAATGTAGCAAAATGTGTTCAAACTGGTGTAATCCCATCCTGAATGCAAAAATCTAAGCCATACATTTCGTGCTGCTGCTAACACTGCCAGAACCTAAACATTAATAAGGTGCTAATTAGGAACTGCCATTTTAAGTTTATGGTGCTTCTGCATGTGAACTCACCATATGCTCCAGATCAGATTTCCTGCTGAGAAGAAACTGAGATGGCTCGAGCTGATGATGGGCAACAAACCACTGCTTTTCACTATCCTCTCCTCTAAAAATGCCTTTCATCTGTAAGTGCAGGGGTTTGAGAAGGTTGCCATATATTTCTTTTTAGTAAGATCAAAATCAGCACAAAATCATTACCCATATGTTTGTTTTTTTTTTTTTTTTTTTTTGTTTATTTTATCTGCCCAAGAAACCTGCTTTGGAAAATTATGGTAAAGTGCTAGAGAAAAGTTCACAATTAATACCAAGAGCTACCCATGTGACTGCATTCGTGAGGCATTTAACAGGGTCTGTTTGTTAATATTACAGATTTTTAGCCAAATGGATCACATAATCAATGTTGTTGTCTGCTGTAATATATTTAGATTATTTTAAAGCTACAATTCATTCCACATTCTATTTGCATCCAGACATCAAATGTAGAAGAAATAACTGATATTACAGATAAGCCACTTGTCCCATGGCTTGCTCTTATAGATTCTTAACCACAAATTTAATCATAGTAAATAGAAATAATCTTTTTCATGTGACAGTACACAGAGTTTTCAATCTATGTATTTCTCAGAACACAGGTACTGTATGCAGAGCTGAAAATGAGAAGACAGCTTTAATTTGGAAAAAAACAAAACCTCACAAAGTTCAGTTTGACAGTCAATTCCATGACAGTCAATATTTCATCTTGTTATTACAAAACTAAGCCATTATGCCACAACAAAAGTCAAAGTTGTTGAAAACTGGATGCCTTTTGGATGTTTTCAAGGCAGAAAAAATAACATGTTCTGTAACATCAACAAGAGTGCAAGTAATTGAGATCTGACTTTACTTAGATTTGTTGACTTACTGTGAAAATTCAATGTTCAATACAAATCAGGATTTTCCATTTCTTACACGTGTTGATGTGTGCTATGGGTAACATCAAACTGTGCCACAAAAAAAATGTAACCTGCAGCTCTGAGTGTGTTGTCCCTGGACACAGCTCCTCATGGGCCCATCAGGAGAAAAAAAAAAAAAAAAGAAAAACATTTTTGGGAGAAAAGAACACACAGTCAGACCTCTAGGGAACATTTAAGATCTTCTAGGAGTGAACACAAAGTTCTGATAACTCCTGAGCTTAAAAAAACAGAGTGATCTCCTCTTCTTCCTCCTCTCACTTTTAACCTGGAAGAATGTCTTCATTTTGCAAACTTTTTTCAAAAGCGGCTTAAATGTTTTTTTTCTTTTTTTAAATGTGTTTAACCAAGAAATTATTGACACACAAGAGGAAATGCTGAAAAATGCTATCTTGGAAGAGAAGCTCCCACAAATTTTATTTACAAGAAGCAATAAGTTTAAGTGGATATTATTCTATTCCATTCACATTTTAAGTGAAAATTTTTCTCATAATTTCTACATGACATAGTGAAAGTATGAATATTAATATTAAGTTCTTTCTGTGTAAATTAACAGGAAAAAATGATTGCATGAAATTTGGGGATTAACAGGGTTGCTAAAATCTGAATCAATATTGAAAATCATGGTGGCAGAGCTGGCTACTTATTTCTGGGGAAAAAAAAAATCTGCAAACAAATAACACAATTAGATGGAACAAACAAATATCCCAATTGGTCTGTCTGGTTTGCTTAGATCTCTTTGTGTTTGCCTGGAGACACAAAAGATCACCAGAAAGTGAAACACTGTCACCTTCTAAGAGAAAAATCTGAAATATGAAAGGGATGTTATTTCAACATGTTCAAACCAATGGCATTTTAAATAATATTGCAAAGTTAAAGAGAGCACATGGTACAGAAGAAAAGTGGAAGACAGCCCTGACAGAATTCATGAAGTGTTTATAGGCCCCTGCAGTGGCATGGGTACACTCTGTGGGGAAGTGACTATTGGTACAAAAACCCAAAACTTCAGGGCAGCTCTGCTGACCCTTTAATCGCTGCCTCCCTCGATGAAAACAAAACTACAGCAGAAAATAAACCACCAATCTTTGCTTTGCTGTGGCACCTGCTGAGAGCAGCCCCAAATGCAGAATGAGGGAGGAGCCCTGCTGATGCTGGGCAGCCACTTGTCCCCAAAAAACCCTCAGAGTGGGAAGCCCCCTGGTCCATCCCTGTGTCGCTCCATCCCCGAAAAGCATCCTCCTCTCAGCTCCCCAAAATACCTCCCTGCAGCTGACAAATTTGTGCTAGCTGACAAAAATAACTCTGCAGGGGAAGTTTACAAGTCCTTGCTGGCATGTGTATAAATAAATGTTGCTCTTTCCAAATTTACCCAGGGTATGCACCTTTTACATACTCTAGGGCTCACCCATGACTGCAGAGTCCAAAAACACCCCAGTGTAGAGCAGAAATTAAATTTAACTGTGTTAAATTTTAAAGAAAAAATTCCTGGACATGGCTTAAGAAAAAAGTGGTGATTTTAGGGGTAAGACACTGGAAAAGGTCAGGGAAAGGCAAGATTTGGACAAGATTTGTTAGCAGTAGACATGCACGTGTTTGAACCTCAAGTCCTCCCTTTTGTAGAGCAGTTCTGTAAGCTCTGCTCATCTGTCTGTCTGTCTCTCTTGCTGTTTAGGCTGCAGCTTCCTTAGAATATTTATTTTGTGCTCCATGTAGGAATCATAAATGTAGGAGAAGACTCCAAGTCCAGACATGAAATGACACTTGCTGATCTGGGCCAGAATTCCAGACTCTTTTGGACCCTTCTGTGTCATGAGCATTCCTGCTTGGATGATTTTCAACTTTATTTGAAGCACCCTAGGTCCCGCAGTCTTTTTGAGAAAATAACCTGATACAAAGCCTTTCACAGCTTTTCATTGGCCCAGGAAAGAAAACATCAGAAAATTAGTATTTTGGGTGATGGGAAAAGTCTCAGAGAGCGTTTAATATGTTAGGGGAATGAGAAAAGCAGAAAAACTATCAAAGTAATATCATGGTGTAGATGCAATTCAGGCAGCATATCAAGAGAAGTGAGGGTAAAAAAGAGAAATATTGCGCTTTAAAAGCCTCATAGGCTGGAACAAAAAGTGTTTTATTTTGTTTGTGGATAAAATTCACCCAGTGTCAAAGGAAACATAGGCAAAAATTGCCTTCATCCCCACCCACCTGGGTGCTTTGTACCCTGGGACAGCCCCAGAGGGGGATGAGAAGGGAAGGGGAATGCTCAGGAGTGGGCAGGTCTGACCTTTCATTCCTTTTGCCTGAGAGCCCCAGGGGCTGTTTCCTCTCTCATTATCACCACACATCGCTGCTGCTGTCACGAGGAGTGGCATTCTTCTTCTCTGCAGCCAGCCAGTTATTTGTGGAGCATCACTTTCTTCCTAATTTGCAGCAGCTTCTCGCAGAACACCTGCTTGCTCTTGCTCATATCGCTTTATTTTTGTAGATTCTCGCATTAAATGTAAACAGACCGACCCTATAACATTTTATACCAATTTAGAGGTTTAATTCCAAGAGAGGTGAAAGAGAAGGAGTGACAGCTTGGTGTTGCTGAGCTCAGGAGCAAATCTATGTTGTTTTTCTTGAAGTTCATATGAGTTATGTCAGAAGTGGTTGATTGATCCACAGACATGTTCCTCACAGGATGTTTAGCCCAGCTCATGAGTGCACAGCAAAAATAACTTTACATGAGTGGTCCATGTGTTAACCTTGCATTCTCCAGGCCGTTTCCATCCTCCAGAAGCACAGTAAATGTGGTTTAGTGTCTGCAGTCTGAGAGGAGGCTTTACCCTGTACATCAAGGCTGGTTTTTTTTGGGATGGGATGGTGTTGAATCAGAGACAGGGCTGCTGAGCCCTTCACTCATCACCAAACACTCCCCAGAGTGGGTCCATTCCTTTCTGCAGGGCAGAGTAAAACAAATTACTGTGCATGCACGGTACTGAGGTGGCATTAATGACAACTGCTCCCTGCAGATAAATGGCACCTGAAGGCTGAGAAACCCCCTGGAAGCTTTGCTTACCTGAGTAAAGAACAAAGCTCGTGTTTAAAGCGTGAACACATTGTTTGTTTATTCAAGCAGCATTTAATCCAAGCGTGACAACAATAAAACTTTTTGCTTCTATTTTCCTTTCACTCCAGAGCCAGGGTTTTCAAAATGAAAAATGACTTTTTTTGTTTAGGAGTTATCCCCATTTCCCTTTCCTTGTGATGGCTGGTTAGCATCCACAGATCTCTGATGAGTGAATCTTACAAGGGGTACAAATGAATAATCCTTCATTCATTTTCAGTTCCTAGGAAAATGTTTTCGTTACCTTTTGCTTGTTTTAAAAAGTCAACAAAACTGTTAGGAAGCCTCAGAGAATGACTTAGCACCAGCAAAGCATGTTCTGTGTTACAATACAATAAGCCTCTGATATCACTGCTTCAAATCCTGTTTTTAAAAAGAATCAAAACTTTGCATGCCATGGAATCAGTGGGGAAGCAGGAAATGTTCAGTCACTAGAAATTCATTTGGTATTCCTCATAACAGCATTTATCACAATGTATTCATCCAGCGTTCCTGTGGCTGCCACACGTAAGGGAGTTCAATTACAATGCACACAGCTAATGAGCACATAAAGTGTTACTGAATCAACATTACCCTGCAACATTTTTTGTATTTGCATTATTCACGTGCTTCAGGTTCTAATGCAAACCAGGGAAAGAATGAAAGGGCAGCTTTGAAAGAAAAACAAAAATCATATGCATGCGTGCTTTTCCACTATCCAGTGTAATATCACCACCTCGTTTGTGTGCATTTCTTTGTGCAGGATCTCCAACTCATTTTCCTCCACATTGTTGGGGTTTTTTTTTTCCAAGGTACATTCAATTACTCTCATTCTTTTACCTGCATACTACGTGCTTCCTTCCCACAGTGCTCCTGCAACGCTTTAATTTCTACATTTTCAAAGGAAGAAAGCTGGATTCACGCTTTTCTTTTCTTGGTGGGATAAGAAGGGGAGTAGCCTTAGTTTACAGAATAATTCCTGTTTCAGGTAGCTTTCCATCTCAGTTGTTCATAGTGAGTTTTTAAATGTGGATCCACATCAAATCCCCGTTTCAGAGTCTGTGCAGAAATTCTGAAAAACCAGCAAATTCTCAGCAGTGATATCAAGCATTTCAAAGCATATTGTGCCTTTTCTTAAATCCTTTTAACGTATCCACCCTTTCCACTAAACTCTGCAACACAAAATTGTTTGAAGTTAAAACAAGATTTTGCTGCAGGTGTTTAGACAGCTTAAGTTTAGATTTAAGTCCACATAAGCAACTAGTCTAAGAAATTAGGTAATTTAATTGGTTTCTGAGCTGTAAACTGTTAAAACAATGGAAAAATTATAAAAGCTTGTCATGGCTATAAGTGTGATTTTGTATTTGGCTGTTGAAACTGAGATTTTGTAACTGTAACTGGTTTATATGCAGTAACTTAAGGTAGTTTCAAGGAATAGGACCTCGTTTATATGAAAGTTGTTTTTTTGTTTTTTTTTTTTCTCCATTGCAGTTTTCATGTTCCCAGCTGTGTTTGCATAAGCACTGAAACACATTTGGGCCTGGTAGCCAGCTAAATAACAGTATTTCTTGTTTGCTGGAATTTAGCAGCAGCATAATGAGAAGAGAAAATCTTTATCAGGCACAATTATCGAGGCCTTCCCTTCATTGAGGTAACACAAATATTTGAGTGTGATTGAAGGAAAAGAAAACAGAGACGAGGCTGCAAACACAGATTTTAAGACAGACTAAGATACAGTAGTAAGAGAGACAGAAAGTTAAAGGGCTAAGACACCTTGTTATCAAAATGAGAGTTGAACATCAAGGGAGAGCCAAAATTGCTTCTACAATCACTATTCAATCTGTAGTATATAAGGCATATCTATTGCAATTTTAAAATAAGGATTGGATATAAAAATTGCCCATACAAGACACTGCTTTGGGTGTACTTTCAAGTAATTTGAAGCTTGTTTCTTTTACTGCTTTACTTCCCCTGCACAATTATCAGCATTCAAAACCTGAGAGATCTCTGAATGCCTGAGGTATGGGGAGGTCATGAGACTGGAGGGAGCTGGAACTGCTAAAGAAGAATTATTGAATTATTGCTGCTTTTCTTTTTTTCTTTAGGATCCCAAAGATGTTTCCATGCAGTAGGTAAAATGTTGATCACAAGTTAGATGTACCAGCTGAACATCACAAATGTGCAAATATACAGTGGGCAGGCTTTAAATGAAAGAATCCTTTCTGTGCCTGCTAAATCCCTTCCCTGTCCTAAATATATTACTTTCTTGGAAAACATTTTCCCTCTCACATCAGTGATTCTATTGCCAGGTTCTATCTGCTAATCATCTGCAATTCAATTTGGGGGAATATGTTCAGCTGCTTAAATTCTCTGCTCAGCAGACATACCCTGGGTTTTGTTTTCTACCAAAAATTATAAAATGTGTTTGAAAGGCACTGAACAAGGATGGAAATGAAGCTGTTAACACTTTTAAATGTTCTCCTCTAATCACAAAACAGGAAGAGCATCCATTTAACCAAATGCTGCTCCCAAGTCAGCAGTCACACCTGCGCTCCCTGTGACTCTTCTATAACTCGCAGATTGTTATTTGCTCTAAATAACAACCTAAATAAATACCTGCAGCTCCACTTGATTGTGATATTATCAATTGCTGCTTTTTGTTCCCTCGGTGCTTTTAGTGTGGGAGAAATGACCCATTTGATATGAGTTAAATACAGGAAGGTAAAGCCAGGTCATAATATCGTGCTAGAAAAGTGTGTGCAGCACATGATATAAGCCTCAGCACAGCGGGGGTTTAGGCTTTATTGACAAGCCTGGAAACATTATCTCATAAATTCATTGCACATAATTCCTCACTAATCAAGGATTTTGAGCCTTTTTATGTATTTTTTTAAAATGAAATATGCACATTACAGATTGAAAATAATGAATGTTATGATTGGGAGAAATGTATCACTTATATGTACTTGAGGCCTTCAACCAAACCTTTTCATTAAAGAAAAATCATTTCAGGCTAAATATTCAAGAAGTTGGAGTCTACTTTAGGTAGCAATCTCTATTTTGTGCTTTGTGGTAGAAATAAGATTTACACTGCCATTTGTTTGAATATAAAACTAATTTAAACAGAACATAAATGTGCAGTGAAGTCCACCTGAGACCACAGCACCTCTGTTTGAGGATGTAAAATGATAAAAGCACGGCTTCAGAGCAATATATCCGTGTTCACTTCTTTGCTTATACAATTTTACAAAGTCCAGGCTTGCAAAGAGACAAAGGCACAGCCCAACCCTCCTCTGAGTCCCCACTGTTTCCAAGGAAAAGTGACACTGCAATATTCCTGGAATAACCTTGGCTAACCCACCCTGAGCCTCCTGAAATCCCATAAACAACACCAGACCTTTTTAAGAGCAAATTGCCTTTTCCATATCTTCCCATTCTACAAAATCTTCGCCATCACTACAAAATCTCCCAGGACCTGCCCATTCACCCCTCAGGGAAGTGTAGACCCAGGCCTTTGCCAAAAGCCAGCAGAAGCTCAGTTTTTCCCCTTTTCCATATTTCAAAACTCTCCCAAATCTGGTGATCTTGGATCTCTGCTCAATTAGTTTGGATTACAGGAGATGATTTCATCTGCCAAGTATTGAACTGTGCAATGGAGGCATGAACACTCAAACTGCTTGGCTGAACGCCCTTTACAGTAACCTTAATTCATCTTACACTAAATTAGGACATTTAAAACACTGTCACCAAACCCCAAACAGCTCAGAGGACAGAGAGGTAAAGAATTTTCCTAAAAAATATTGTAGGCAATTTTCCTAAAAACTATTTAATTTTCCATTAAACTCTGCTGTTTACCTGTTCTCTCTGTGAATTGCCATGTGTTTCCTTATAACATTATTCCTTATTCACTAATACAATATCACTTAATGTCTTTATTCTTTCCATCATAGAAACCTTTCAACAACAATAGGATTCTTTGGATGATACAACCAAAAAATGAGCTCTGCCAGTGTCCACTCTCATTTTTATTAAATGATCTATGCCTTTTTATAGATCCTTTTCTTCACATGTCCTTGTGTAATGGTGAGCAACAGGTTTCTTAATTTTGCATGTATTGCAGCTTTCGTTTATATTTTATTCACTTAAACTGTCCTTGTCTATAGGAACAAGCCATATCCATGCAATAGATTTCAAGGTTCTGTTGCTTCTGCACTGGACACCAAGATGAAGGACTGGAAAAAACAATTATAATGAGGATAAAGGACCAAAAAAAGACAGTTATGTTTGAAGAAATTACTGTATACATTTAGACAGTCCTTTGAGAGCCTCTTTGCCTCCAAAGACTGGGCTCACTCTTGGAAGAGACCTGGGTTCATATTTAAGTACATTTGATTGCCTGTAAAATTGGGAAAGTTGCATTGTCCTCCTTCATCAGGTGAGGACAATAATATTTAACTCAATATTAAATAATTTGAAATTTGTTCCATCAGATGAAAAAAAATAAGCACAGACTTCAGCTCTCTGTCTCCAAGGAGAGGTGAAATTGTGCTTCAAAAGGCAAATCTCATTACATGTGAAAGGTCTGTGAGAAAGGTTGAATTCAATTCAAATTTTACCATGCTGTTTAGGAAAATTATTCTAAGTCACCAGGATTAATCAATGTAGGGTATATGTCTATGATGAAACTGTCCAAAATTGCCAATATCATGCAGTGCCAGAACAATTGCAATTAAACTAAAATGGGAGGGGTTTTTTTTGGTTTTTTTGTTTGGTTTTTTTTTGGTTTTTTTTTTTTTCATTTCTGTTATATGCCACACTCTTTAAGCTCCTCTGTATTGAAAAAGCAACTATTTCTGCTTGTTTTCTTTGTCCAGTGGAGTAGCATGGGATGACCCATAAAATTCTGCAAAATGGCATTGATGTCAGTGGTTAAAATGCAAGCAAATGTTAATATTAAAAATGCAATCTACAAAATACCCTTTTTAATTAGTACATTTGACATATTAAAAATCAATACTTAAGAAGTAAAAGATTCTGCAGTTTAGGCTGCACTCCACATGAATGATGGTTTCAAAATGAAGAGATGCAAATTTAATCAATAGATTTGGAACTTTACATCACTTGAGGTACTCAAATTATTTCTAATCAGCTTAGTAAAGTGAAAGCATCATTTAATTGTTGCTTCTCCCCCTTCTTTGAAAAACAAGCCCACCTTCAGGGTAGATTTTTCTCAGAATAAACCAGATTATCTGCAACATTTGCTTGTCCTTGTTATTCTTGACAATTAAATGTATGTTATGTCAGGAAAACAAACAGTTTAAAATTCAAGATATAGTTTCACCATTTAAAAAACTTGAGGTGAATCAATGGATTTTAAAAAAATAATATTGGCATGGTGTATAACAAAGCTGAAGTATTTTGTTGCTGATGAGAGATCAACCTTTATGTTTAAATCAACCTAACTGCTTATTTTCCAGAATTATTAAAATAATTGCTCTTTTTTGTGAAACGGGTTGTATAAAGCTTTCATGTTTTGGTAACTGATTGTATGAAGCAAAAATTACTGAAAGTTTAAATCCCTTCTTTCCCCCCCCCCCCCCCCCCCATTTGTTAACAATGTTGTCACAGCCATCTGTTCAAATATCTGCAAGACACCTTGAAATACAATTCCTACTAAATTTTAGCCTTGAGATACATTTTACTTTTTCACAACGTTCCTCAACAACCTGTTGAATGTACTTCTGAAAAAGGGCAAAAAAAGACTGAAGACCTACTCTTACCTTTTTACATGAAAATTCGCAGTGACATTGATAGCACTACTCACTTACTTGATGATTTTTTACATCTGGAATTAATATGATTTTTTTCACTGTATTTTCTAGAATTAAATGTGTACAGTAATTATTGCATATGCAGTTGAAAGAATCTTGAAAGTTTTTCAGCTCAGTATACAGTCTGAAGATTTTCAGGCTAAATCTTCTGACAGAATACATAAAGCCTATATTTTCTCTGAAATGGACAGGTGGAATTATGATGGGGAAGAATATGACAGTTTTATTCTTTCTTCTTTAAGCTGTCTGTGGCAAGTGCTGCATGGGAAAGCCCCACACTTTGAAACAGAGCAGAGTAACTTCTTTATTAATTCTGTATTCCACTATTTCTCGTCTTTTGAAATACAAATACTTGCATTTTCTTACAGTTTCTAACTTTTATACAGTAGTTAAAATTATTATAAAAGCAGTATTTAGCATGCAACAATGTTGTATTTATATAAAGAAACTCGTGTGCAACATACTTATGTGGTTATTCACCCATAAGCCACCAGAATTACATAAATAATTATAACCTGCAGCAACTAGGAGCTTGTCTTCAGTAAAAGTCAGCTTCTGAGTCACAGAAAACAGGACACTTAGACATTGACACGATGTGAAATGGGTCAGCAATCTTCTCTCTCCACAGATTTCAAGGACAAAAATCATATGACACACACTTAAGGAAAAAAAATCCCCTTGGGCACAGCAACAGAGTCGCTCTTGTGTTCTGTGATACACATGAGTCACTCCGGCAGGAGTTCCCAGGGCAAAATATTTTGGGACATGAGAGGAGGGCTGAGATTGTGTTTCATCTCTGAATTTGCTCAGGCTCTTGCATGGTTTCAGCACAGTGACATCCCTGAAGATGTGAGCTAAAAACAGCCCCAGGTTTCTGACACTGGTCTTCAGCAAGCAAACAGCATTAGGTGCTTTGTGGTGCTGTGAGATTCTGTAGCACATTCAGAATTAGCAATGCCTCAGTGTAAGGCAAATTGTGAATAAAAACTCACAGGTTGCTGTGAAGTTAATGTCCTTTCTGTACATGCAAACCCAGCTAAGATTCTGACTGAAAACTGGAGTTATTCCCTCAAACCCACACATCATGGCTGTCAGATATCAGGTGGAATAGCAAAAAGCACTTTGCATAGAGTGCTTTTGCTTAAGTTTGATAGGTATTCTGTAAGAAATAAGAAATTTCAAAATTTTTATATTTCTAAATTGTCACGTAATTCAAAAGGACCATTGTTCTTTCCAGAAATTTAATGTATTATTTACTGTGTAAAAGTCTATACTACTTGTATTTTCTTGTAGTTTCCAAGTTGTATGCAGCAGTTAAAATTAGGCAGCATTCAGTGTTTTATTTACTAATAGAAACACCATTTAATGCCATCTCTGAACAGTGGTGTTCAGGAATCCATATCTTGTCCAAAACAGTCAAGTTATGTGCTTTTCACTGATTTTGCAGAGACTGAAATGTCAGTTATTTATTTACTTTACGAGATAATGTGTGAGCAATCAGTTCTCCTCTGACCTCAGATCCCCCGGGCACTTCCCATCTGTCAGACATTTCTGTAGCTGCATGTTCTTCCCCTGCGTGGGGCTGATGCACCGGGTTTGTACACATCCCTTACAACGAAAGAGCTGAAAAAAAACCCAAGAAAGGTGTCACATCCCAAAAAAAATAACCTTTGCTTCCCCCCTGCCTCTGCAAAACTCCAGGGAACCATTGTTTTTACTGTGTGCTTGAGCTTCATGTTGATACACATCTGCAAGACCATTGTGTTTTTTTTTTTCCTTTGATGAGACTGAAGCTTGAACTCTGCTCACCAAAGCAAAAAAAAAAAAAAAAAAAAAAACTTTTCAATGAGGCAGGACCTCAAGGGACCTCCTGTGATTCTGTGGCAGACCCATCACAAACACGGGCCCTGAGGGTTGTTTGTTTTCCTCTCCTTAATTCTTTGAGAAGATGATTTTAATGAAATACAGAGTAATTGGGCCTCTTTAAATGGTTAAATGGGGAGCTTCCTGGAAATGTTTTCCCAGTGTATTTACCCAGGAACATCAGAAGTGTAAATACAGTCCCTGGGTAGTTATCTCACATTGTCATGGGCTCAGTACAGTGGTTCAGATTCAGAGTTGACATAAGTGTTTTGCAAATACAGTGCCATTAAAGTCAATGAGGCTAAGTCAATTTACACCAGTTCAGGCTATGACAGCGTGTACAGAAGGTTTTTTTTTGCATAATCATGCTGGGTTTGACATCTTCATGGGCTTTAATATGGTTGTGGGGCTTTGCTTAAAAAGGTTTTCTTCTGACATACAGAGGAAATATATGGGGGAAAGAAGAGGATAAAATTAAAAAGCTTGGTTATGATACAATAATGGTGAAAATATCTTCATTACAAGAATAATACATTGGTGTAATTGTATTAATTTTCCAGATGTGAGGGTAACCGACTCAGACTGATCAGCAGTTAGAGATGCACAGTGACAAATTTTGTATTTCTATTTTGCCAGAACCCACAGCCATTAAAAGAAGTGTTCATCTCATTCAAGGCCAGGGACCTAAAGGTCTCTACCTCGTGTTTTAAAACACCACCCTGGGAAGAAATCACTGTGACAGCCACCTGAGGGCATGCTAGGAAAGGAAGAAATTTGAGACTCCTACACAAGTGTGGCTTTGACTCATCCCAACCAACAAAAACCTTCTAGGAGTTGTATCTTTTATTTGTGTTTGTTTAGTTCATCGTTTTCCCACAGATTATTCACCTTTCATTTTTGTGACTCACTGGTGGAGAGCTGAGAGCATCTGAGGCGTGGGTCTGGAAGGAGAGGTGCTGGGCAGGTAAAAACAAATTTGTTCCTCTTTTGTGCAACATATCCTTCTGCTTAGGGAAATAGTTCTCTGCAAACAGAAAGCATGAGCAGACGAGAAAAATCGTCCCTTTTCCAATTATTCTAAACAATTTAAAGTTTTCTTTAGGGTTTGTGTTTTTATTCCCTACTCTCCTGTGACTCCCTCCTCTAATCCCCATCTGTGCAGAATATTTGCCCTGATTGCAAAAGCCCAACACCCAACAGACACTGTTTAAATATACAGGTTATGTATTCAGCCTCATTTTCTGATTTATGTCCTCATGACGTTCACTTTTCCAGTGTGGTTGTTGTGGCCTTTATTGCTGAAGTTACCTGAAAAGCTTCCCCATCACCACCTGCTTTTAACATAAAAATATTGAAATAATACAACAACTGAAAAATAATGTTATCTGTTACTTATGGGATTACTTATGAAACAAATATTTATTTTGGTCACTAAGGGCTTTCTCCGTGCTTTAAAAAAATTAAAAATATGTTTTGGGAAATTCAGGTTACTATTTTTTTTATTATTTATCATAGAAGAAAAAGTCCAGAAATTATTTTTATGCGATTGTGAACCTATTTGCTCAAACTGTGCTGGGAAAGGTAGTGGCACATTTGGTGTAAAGTATGGAAAAGTACTCGTTCCTTCAGAATAATTTTTGTATCTTTTCTGAATTTTACAACAGCCTCGGAAGAATTAATGGAGGCATTTGCATTTTCATTTCGGGAGAATGGGAAATATTTTTTGTATGAAACACAAAAGGAAGGAAGCCAAAGCCCTACTTGCAGTATTGATTAAAAAAGAGAATCATCCAAGATTTGTTCATTTCATTTGGAAGACTCAAATTACCGTGCTACAAATAGATTTTGAAAGTGTGGAGTTTTGACTTGAAAAAATATAACACGTAACAGCCTTATCTGATGGGAGGAAGAGACGTAAACTAAATGAGAGGGAGAGCTGTAATTAGTAAAAAATATCAGAAAAGGAGCTCTGATGTGGTTATATTGTGAGAAATAATGGATCTTCTTGCAGAGAGAGTATTCCACTCGACTTTTTTTTTTTTTTTTTATTTTTTTTTTTTTTTTTTTTTAGTTTACCAGTGGGAAAATTATGTCAGGCACATGCACAAGCTTTAGTCTGAATTTTCTAACAGACCATTTAAAGCACATACCTACCCAGATTTTACTCACTGCTCCAGGATGCAACTACATTTCCCTTAATATGCTTGGATAATAAAACAGTTGGTGGTAATTATCTTAATGATTTCAGCATGAAGATTAGTAACCCTTGTAATTTTTATCCTTGCTAGTATAAACCAATTTACAAGGGCTCAAAGTACCTGTTAAACTGCCAAAGCAGTGTACACATTTTCAGTTCTCAAATTAACCTCAGAGTTAAGATCAGCAACCCTTTTTTGTACAAAAGTGATGCCTCTCTACTCTTTGAGTAAAAAGCATTAGCAATTGGAATACTAACTGGGAAAAGACCTTGGATTTAAAGAGCTTTTTTTTCCAGAAGGAATGAGGAAATAATACCCTTTAGAATGAAATTTGGATATGAATGATCTGGGGAAAAAAAACAAAACATTCTTATTTGCCTTTGTTATTGTAGTTTTCATACATTGGAATTATTGCCACACCAATACATTACGTGTATTTTACAGAGAGATATAAATCCCAAAATAATATTACATATATAAATAATAAATGTCTATGAAGTCAGTGAAGACCCTCAATTGAACACAATTCAAAGTCATTTAACTGGCTATATGTTGCAGCCCCTTTTTGCTCTGTCAGTTCAATAAATTCTGCTGCAGTCTGAGGTTAAGTAACCCCATAACCTGAACACACAACACATTTGAGCAATTGCACCAAGATCCCCTTGTTTAGTCCTAATCTGTCTCTAAAAAATTCCATCATGGAGTTGCTTTCCCATGTAGGACCAGTGAAACACAATAGAATTCATCTTTGTACAGATGAACACTGCAGAGCAAACATTGTTTTTTTTTTAAAGAATGGTAGACACAAAGTTGTCCAGTACCTCAATTTTCTGTTGAACCTGTGTACTTTTTAATTACATGACAAGTAATTAACCTATGTCTTTTATCTAGAAATTCCTTTAATTAAGTGTGGAAACACCATTCCAACCTATGGTTTTCCAGCAAAAAAAGCAGGGAGTAGACGATCAGGAATTGTCTAAGTGGAAAGAAAAGACAGAATGAACATTTAGATTTTCCCCCATAATCAGAAGCAAGGCTGACTGCAGCTTATCTGATGAGTTCACTTAGCTTTTACTTAGCTTGCCTTTACATCCAAGACATACACTTGATTTGTCAGAAACAAGGATGTAATTTTCCTTTTGTAAAAATTAACTTTCCTTGCAATATCTCAAAGATGAGCTTATCAATCAACAAACACAGTTTTTACTATTTCAATTGGTTTTTTTTTTTTTCTATCTAGAAAAATGACCACAAACTTTATCTACAAAATACTTTGCAGCAACTTGGCCTTTTTTTTTCATTTCTGACTTTTCTTTACTTTTATCATTTTCCATTTATTAATGATGTACCTTTCTCACCATTTGTGATACAAAAAAAAAAAAAGGGGGTAACCTCTCCTCTTGTTTCTTTCTATATTCTCTGTTTCCATGTGCAGTTTTTGACAACTGTCTGCTTAGAGTAGACTTCACCTCTCACATTCATCCCTGTCATAATAAAAATATTGACAGAAACAATTTCTTCCAGGAAAATAGAAAGTTAATAGATAAGTGAAATCTTGACTTTTTTTTCATTAAATTCCTGCTGTACTCCCACAACCTGTGCTGTGTTTATTTTTGTGTTCACTTGAATTTATTAAAACATTAAAAGGTAAAACTCCAACCTTGTCTGGATTTCAGACAAGGATTCAGACCATACCATATTTACAAATAATTGTAGGGCTTTTGCAAAAGTCAGGTAGCATGTCAGATGAAATCTCTCAATGCAATACATGGAGTGTAAGAGGGGCTCTTCAGCAACAATTAAAGGGGAGAAACTGCAGCAGGTTTATATAAATGAGAACAAAATGAGAATGAAAACCCCTCCAGTGACAGCACCATGAGGGGTGAAGGATTTTACATGTGGGTAAGGGGGAAGTAGGGCAGGAACACCAAACCAAACACCAAATTCAGTGGAGCATGGGAAATTTCTGAGGTGTAAAGTTTCACAAACCCAGTAGCACCAAGCTACTTGATTATTCTTAATCACTATTATTTGTGTTGTTTTATTATATTTGACATTATTTCAATTGAATTATTCTTAACCCAGAATTTTACTCTTTTTTTGGAATCTCTTTCCATCCCACTAGGGCCAGTGAAGAAAAAAACACACAACTGGAGATACTCTGCTTGGTAAAATCTTCCTTTGCATTTTTGTTTCCAAAAGAAGCACCTTAGAAAGCAAATTAGTCTCTCTCTCTCTAAATAAATAAATAAATAAATAAATTAATATTAACGAGCTATCTTCATAATTAATTACTGTTCAATCAGCCTTAGTGTCATTTACTCTAAATTTCCTCAGTGATAAGTACATATATTTTCTTCTAGATCTTTTGCTGTGCATCTGATAACCCTGGAACACATTGGTAAGGATTCTCATTAGAAATATCCACAGCAGATGATGATATAATATCAGATAAAGCATTTTTGCCACTCAAGCAGCGTGACCGATCACTTTCATCTTTTGTTTCCATTAACCCTGTGCCAGCTTGCAAGAGATGCTGAATTCAAGAGAAAAAACAATTAGATACAAGTATCTGTCTAATAATTAAGAAATCTAAATGGCTGATAGAAAACCTAAGAGATTTTGCAAATTAGTTTTTACACTTGGAAGCTGATGTTAATTGGAGGATCTTAGTGAGAAAAAGATTATTAAATTGATGAGCAACAATCAAGTGGGGATGATGCTAACAGTTAACTTTTAATGAATGTGAGCTTCATACAGGTTTCAGAAAATCTGAAATAGTATTTAATGGTGTCCTCTTGTAGCCCTTGTTTCTGAGAAGAGGAGAAAAGGTTGAAGATAAATACAGGGTTATTTCAATAGTATCAAGACAGACAAATTTGCTGTACCATTTTAAAAGGTTTGATAAGAAAGCTAAATCAACTCTCAACTTCCTGCATCCTTCTTCTTTTAAAAAAAAAACACCACAGAATGCTAAGCCTAAAGCACTGAGATGTCCTAATTTGTAACAAATAGTTACTGGTGGCACAAAACAGACCCTTCAGTTTTGCAGCACATGCCAGGGTAGAAATGTTACCAAATCTGGGTGCTAGTAAATTACTAATTAAAATCCTAATTTCTGGAGGCTTGTGTAGTGTTGTTGAGTATGGTTTTTAAGTGGATGCCAGTTATTTTATTAACATTTTGATTATACTGAAGTTCTTCAAAATGAATAGATGTTAAGGCCAAAGAGTATTATTTGATCACATCTTCAAATATTTTCACACAGGAAATCAGTTCTATTATTCTAGGAAAATGAAACATACACATAGCGTTTATAGAAACAATAAAGTTATATGAATTTTCTCATGCAACATCAGTAATTCACCTTCAAGAAGGTATTTAACAAGTCTGGAGATCTCTTCCAAGTATTAACTCACAAGTTCTAAAAGATCAGTGTTTGAGAACCTACATAAAAGTATATAATAAAATGTTTAATCCCTGTTTTGAGAGCAAAGTTAAGGACAACTTTTATTGCGGAAATCCTCTTGCCTTTCCTTTAAATTTTCCCTCTCCTGTGCAGATGGGGGAAGGGAGGAGGAATTATTGTTACTGATTTAATTAAGCTACTAAAATTGCTGGTCCAGTCCACTGGGAAATGACAAGTTTGAGATTGCAAATTGGATGTAATCATCTCACCTCATTATTATTTTTGGCATAAAAATAAATTAATTTTGTGTATTTTCTGTTCTCATTACTGTACTTGTCATAAGAGAGAACTATCAAACTTTTAATAATACCTGATGTACTTTAGTAATTATGGTGTAATGCTCCACAACTGTGACATTTTCAACCCTGTCCTTGATTTGCTGGCTATTCCACTCTTCCCTGTCAGGTTAATAAAGGCTGTAAATATGGAATCAGCAAGGCAATTTTCTACAAAATGCAATTGCCCCACTTTATCCCTTTCTGGTTTTCAACTAGAAAAAGGGGGAGGGAGTGAAGAGAAAATTAAGCTGAACTGCACTGGCATTGTTTCATTTTAAGGTATTGGAATTATTGTTGTGCACTGGAGTAACTAATAGAATAAATGTGAAATAATATGTCTGGATATTACATTTACATACAAGCCCAAATATTAAGCTCTTTTTCTGGAAGTAGGCAGGTTTTCCTAATGAAACTGAACCAAAATTGAATAAGTTACAAGCGAAAAGAATTGGTTTTGAGTGTTTACATGTAGAAACGTCGTTATTGGTGATTAGAGAAACAAAATATTGGTTAGTAAAATTTCCATCAAAAGCCAAAAAGAAAATCAGAAACTTCAAACCAGAAAGTTATTACATCATTCGTGCTCTTCTTTGTGTTCCTGTGGCAGAGAAAAGGACAGGGGCCAGGCTGGTTTAGTGTCAGCAGTGTTCCAGTAACACACTGCTCTGCACCATTTATTTGCAGCCACAGCAATCATTAAACCTGCAGATCAGAGGACCTCTCATCCTGCAAACAAGGGAAAGAACAACATGCACAGAACTGAGGAAAGACCAAAATCAGGCTAGACGGCAGAAAAACTTCAAAAATGCATTACCTTTCCCTCCAATACTGACTAAATCTGCACTGAAAGCAATGCAAAGTTTCATTCTGAATGGCAATGTTTTCCAAAAATACCTTTCACCACCTATACCTTTTTAGAAATGTGTTTCTCCTGGATGAAGGCACAGCTATACTGACATATCTTTGTAATCCTATACTCTATTTTTGTAATTCATGGCAGAATCCAAAAATCAGAGTTACAGATCCTGGTGGTGACTATGTGACTGCCCTCCTCCTTCCAGGGCTTTGGGTTGAGCAGAAAATGAAGCTTGGGCTGAAAAAACTTGCGCTGGCATCCAGTCACGTTCTTACACCAGCTGAAAGCCTGAATTTGGATTTTCAAAGCAGTTAAGGGATCAAGCTCCAGCTACATCAGAGGACGTATTTTGATCTATAAATCACAGAAACAGAGATATTTTTCAGGGAACACAGAGAATGGAGATCACAAAAGCCAGAACAAAGCCAGCAAGAGCCAGGGAGAGAGTGTTTTCTCTCCGAAGAGGTGCAGCTCTGGAGGGATCCTGTGTCTTTCAGAGGACACCAGACAGAGGGGTTTGATTGCCTTGCAGATGCAGCACATGGCTCCATCCTAAGTGACAGATCACACTTTTGATCTCCAGCTCACTAACCCTCCCAGAAGTCCTCCCCAGCTGCACTCACAAAGGAAAAATTAAAATTCCTGGTTCTCATAAAGCTTCCTAATAAAAAAGGCACAAGTGTCAAAGTCCTTACAAATTTTATGCATTATTATAACGTTAATGGGGTATCAACCATCATTGTCTTCTTGATCAGCACCGATGAGAAATTTCTTCCTGAGCATCATGGCAAAATGAGCAATCATGAAGATCAAAAATAAGTAATTATTTGTTTAAAATAACACTGGTGTGCAGAAGAATTGGAGAATACACCTTAACTGTAGAAAGACACAGACCCTGAGATGCTATCTATCTCTAAAATTGACCTGGCACTTAATCAAAAGTGTATTTCAAAATATGACATCAGATTGCAAGATTTCCTACGTGGTCTGTGTGAAGTTGTGCAAGTCCACTGCACATCTTGACGCTGAACTGGGATTTCAATTGACTTGAAAGTTTGGCTCTCCAATCTTCTTTCTTCTCCAAGGACAAATATCTCCCACTATCCCAAAATTAATGTAGGTGTCCCATAAGTCTAGAACTTTCTAGCACATATCCTCTAAATACAAAATTTACAACTTTGAGCAAATACCTGTCGTGAAAGAGCAAATTCTTGTGGAGAACTTAAGGGTTATAGAAAGAGCATCAGATAAAAACCAGGATTACTTACAACTGAAACAATTTCTTTGGAAGGGACTCCAAGCAGCCAGAAAAATCTTGTCAGAGAAATAAAACACTGAAAACTATATTTAGCAGGTATATTAATCATTTGGAGCTTTTAAATCAAATTAAACCAGTCTGTGAAGAAAAAAAAAAGCCCAGCAAGTTAGTTTCATTTAAATTTAGAGCCATATTGTCACTGACCTTAATAAAATCAGGGGGTGTCTAACATGATTTTGCTGTGTTTGGATTATTATTTTGTCTAGACAAAAGGAGAGATCATATCTGTAAGTCACGTAACAGTTTTGTATCTGCTGAGAAACAATACCACTAAGCAAAAAGGATTAAAGATAAATTGCAGCCAAGGTTTGGTTTCTTCTGAGGACACGTGGCCTATGCAGGGAAGATATACATCTATCACCTTGTAGGAAAGGTTTTCTCTGACTCTCTTAGCAGAAATAACTCTCAGCAGTTATACTTTGTTGGCTTTTTCCTTTATAAAAAAATATATGAAATTTCATCTTAAGAAGTTGGGAAATCCCAAATTTCCAGGCTGCATCGTACTGCATTTTAAGCCTTCTAAACAATCAGAAATTCATTAGCATCTCACTTTCTCTCTGGCACCCAAAAGCTCCAAGGCAGGTATTAAATACTCCCACTTTAAAGCATTCAAAACAAATTCACAATCTGTTCCGTATTTACTAATTCACTAAAGCTTGATGGTCACTGGAAAGCAGATGTTAGGGCTTTCCTGTCAACATCTGCGTTTGCCATGAATAAGTACAACTCTTCTAATGCAAAAATCATTCTGAAGGAGGGAATAAAAACCTTCAAAGGACTTAATAAAAATTAACCTATACCAAGTAATGCATTTTTGCAGAGATGATCTGAATGTTAGCTATTTCCAAGAGATCTAAGGCAGCTCCAGGCTATATTTCCAGACAGTATATAACAGAGAAAAAAAAAAATAACAGTTACATAAATATGTGTAGATTTTTAGTGGTTGCCAGAGAGATTCATTTGATATTTTTATGATCCAAGTGTTTTCCATTTAGCCAGCAGACACTGGTAATTTTGTTTTGCAGAGAAAGCCATAACAGACCAAATAAACTATTTTATACAATAAAGCTGTTTTGCCCTTAAGGTACAGAGCTTTTCCATACCGTTTCCATTTGAAAGCTTATTCAGATTACAAACCCCCTGCTGACACCGATACCTCCACTCTCTCCCTCCCTTCCCAACTCTTCAGTCAAATTGTTGGGCCAGCATTTTTACTTTGATTATGTGAAGCCCCTGTGGAAAGATACAGTGCATTCCAAAACATCTTTATTTTACAGTCTGCTGTGAGCTTAAATATTTGAATGTCTAATTTACAGGCATGCTGAGGGAAGCGTTGATGCAAAGAACCAGGCTATTCCTACACAACCCAGAGCAAAGTGATGCTTCTCGGCAACGTGCTCTGGAGCAAGAGTTAAATAATTGAGAAAAAGTCTACCTTAAAACATCTGTAAGCAATTTCAATTAAATTTTAAAATCCATGGCTGGCTTTAGCCAGACTGTGGTCTGGGTTTTGTTACCAAATGACCCCGCGCCCTCCCCGCTGCGCTGGGTACCTGAAGGATGGTGTTGGTGCAAGGACAGACCTGGGTGATATGAAGTCCCAAAAATGTTATCAACTGACCAGAGGCTTCAAAAGGCACCAAATTCAGACATCTGTGCCCTGCCTTTAAGCTGGGCTTGGTATCATGGGTTTGCTGTGCCCTTGGCTGTGCTCATGCCACACGAATCAGCTTTCAGCCAAGGCAATCCGCTTGCACCTGCCTGAGATGCAGCGCACAAAACCTCCTTCATTACTGATATCTCCACAACAGAAAATAAATGTGGAGAACCAAGATTGGGTCCTTAATGCAGATCAGTGCCTTAATTCACCAGCTGAAATGCCTTTTTGGGCTTGGGGGGGGTCAACATGGATGTAAA
Source organism: Malurus cyaneus samueli (assembly GCA_009741485.1). Taxonomy (NCBI): domain Eukaryota; kingdom Metazoa; phylum Chordata; class Aves; order Passeriformes; family Maluridae; genus Malurus; species Malurus cyaneus. The sequence continues at coordinate 63,391,390 of CM019217.1, forward strand.
GAGACATCGGAACAACAGCTGCCCTGGTGCAAAAAAAGCCACAAGCCTGCAGAAACAGACATCTATTTTCTGTTTATATCATTTGGGATTTAGAATGTTGTGCTGTACAGTTCTTGCTCCTATATGTGAGAAACAACCACCTCTGTGGGCAGCCTGAACCACACCTGAACCACTCCATCAAGTAACAAACTCCTCTTTTTTTTTCCTTAAAAGGGGAATAGCTAAATTGGATCCCAGATAAGTTCTCTTCACAGTATTGCTTTGGGCAGGAACGATCAGTGGGGATGAAATATTTTAACCCAATATTGCTGCCAAACACATTTTAATTCTGAAAGACACCCTGAATTATGGTTTGGATTAGTTAATATTTATATCTTGTTGAAAGGTGTGCTCAGCACTTTAGGATTGCTCAGGATGCCAGATTAAGGAACTATCAGCCAAAAATTTTTAGTGATGTTGCTGTTTAGCAGGCCAGCAGTGATCACACTAATCACACTTCAGGCAAGTATAAAAACAACCTATTTCCTGTGTCTTGGGATTGTCAGTCATTACAGGACACAGTAAACTAAGAACTAGCAAGGGCTAGGTCAGGAATCACAACATACGCAGGAGAATTTATAAACAATTTTTGAAATGTCAAGATGATCTCTCACATGCTCTTACATGAACTAGTAAAATCATTGAAATTTGCTGTGGTTTTACATGTTCTAAAAACTGCAGTTTTTTTAAGTGGATTGTCACATTTGTCTTGAAGAAGACTTTGGTTATATGACTTTCCTTAAAATGAAAAGAATAAAATAAAAGCGGAGTGTGAGATACTGAAATGTTAATGACTCAAAACAATCAGCCATTTGCAAAACCTTCAGGGTGCCTTGCTGAGGCCAGGTCTGCACCACCAACCCAAGGAGAGGAAGAGTGATTTTTGATGTGTGGTGAACATGATAAACTGACTTTTGTTTAGCAACAAGCTGGGCTTTGAGCCAGATAAGGGAGAAGGCTGATAAGAAACACATCCTGAGGATGTGGGATCCTGCTTTTTATCATGCCAATGTCCTCCCTTACACAAGTGGCTCAGTGTAAATCTCCCTTCTGGGGGATGTATGGGGAGATTCATAGCAGTCCTGATGATTTTCATCCCTTCTGATGGGCCATAATGGCTCAACTATGCTGATGTGAGAAACAGGAGTGATGTCATAAACCATTAGATACCCCAGAAGCACCCCAGACTCACTTCTGGAGCCTTCCACTGGAGGATTGCACACAACCCACAGCATTGTAAAAGACAAAAGACAGTGTAAAAAAAACTCCCCTGCCAGGGGAAGCACCTGGCTGTTCCCACCTGAACCTGAACATACATTAACCCACTGAACTTGGTGTTTCTTGGCTTCTCCCACCCCAGACACATCAAGACTGTGACAAGCACCTCAACCAACATCTAAACTGCAATAATCAAGCCTTGTTGCTGGATCCTGTTATCATTCAATTATAGGAGATCCTTCTGCCTGAATTAATGTGAAAACGAGACCATATACTTCAGTCTATATTATGGGTTTTATTTAATTATAATTAATTTTATTATTTAAATGTTGGGTAGATAGAAAGAATAGGAAGAGGGGCGGGAGAGAAAGGAAGAGTGACACAAAGAGATGGAGAGAGAAGGAGAGATTAATCAAAAGATATCACTGCCCTGTGGATCCCTATGGCATCCCACTGACCCTTTTCCACCCTGCCCTTCTCAGTGCTGAGAGTCCTGGGGTCATTTGCCTTTGGTATCACCTTACACAAGCCAAGTTCCAGGTTTTCACAGGGCATGGATGCCATTTCCATAACTTGACAAGGCATGTGTATGAGCACTTGCTTCCTTTCACACTGTTTGCCACAGTGGGAATTTTTGTCGAGATGTTCACTAAACCTCCACCTCTGTTAAGCCTGGAATTAGGTCTTTCCTGCTGCAGCACATGTGCTGATACCAAATTCCTGTTGTGGAGGCTATTCGTATGGGCATTTCCTTCTCTGACAGTTTTTGGGACAGTTGGCTGCGTTCTTTAAGTCTTTTCACATCCATAGGTGGTGGTACCTTCTCTCTCTCAACTCTCACCCTTTCTTTCTCCTCCTTCACCTTATGCATTTTCTCAAGTGATATCTTTATACTTCTATATAGTTTCATTTCTGTGGGTAGCCATCAAGATGGCAGCGAATCTCCTTTCCATTGCCACCAAACTGCTCTAAGATAAACCCTACATTTATTTATAAACACAGGTCTGTGTTATTTCACCCTGTTCAGCCCAAAGGAACCTATGAACGTGTAGCTTTGTTAGCTTCATTTTTGCCATCACCTTCAGGGGCAGGGTGCAAGTTGGCACACAGGTGATGGAAGCAGAATATACTGAAGCTAACGCTGATTTAAGAACTCCAATTTCCAAATGTTCTATTTCACTAGGCTTTTAAAAACAAGATAAATCCAAATTGTCTTGAATAGCTACATTTAACCCATAATTTTAACTCTCTACAGCTCAAATTTTGATTGAGGTTGAAAAGTAGAAATGCAAGTTAACTTAAAGAGCATGAAAACCATCCCTTCCTCATGAACTCTCACTGACTTTGGTGAAATTATTATTGCTATTGATTACTGGAAATTACTATTGCCATCTTCTGGTGCAATTGGAAATAGGAAGTTGTTCTTGCTCAAACGTGTTGAGATTGCTGATGCTATCTTGTGCTGGGAGCAGTCATGTTCCTTTTGGAATGGAGCTTGGAATGCATAACAGGTGTGGTTTTCCTATAAATTAAAAGCTGGATTTCTCCAAACTTTTTTTTTTTTTTTTTTTTTTTTTGTAGACTTGTGTGCAAAGATTCAAGATTTGACTCAAAAAGAGTGACAGCATATCGCACCCACTAAATTTCTGAACCTTCAATAAAATTCTTTTTGGATAATTTAATGCTCTGGTGTGCTGTGTTTGGCTAAATTTCTAGGAATAAGTTTCTATCACAATTCAATTCCACCTCCTTTTCTAGTTTTTCAAGCATTTGAACTCTGTAACAAAACAAACATTCACCAGGTTTCACCTTCAGTGGGCAATAGCCAAACATATCTGATGCCAACAGTAAATGTTCATGTCTCTAGATTAAAAAGTAAAAGGGGAGATCTTGGGGCACATTGAAAACACTCTTGTGTAATTTTCACTCTGATTATGAAAAAATAAAACCAAAAAACATGTAGGCCAGGCCACTAAAAAAATATCCACTTGTCAAAATTAGTCATGAAGATAATAAAACCCAATTCAATCTTTTCATATAAAAGGCTGCTGCGGTGTAATACATATTCCAGGTAAAACATACTGACACATTTTAAAGTACATTTTAAATATTGCAAAGCTCTGTTGCTGTAAAGTAAAATGAGCAAGTTTCAGCCTCGGAACAGGTCAATGAATATCGAGTCAGTAAGGACCAAGTCACCAGGAAATTTTACATTATTTGATGGCTTTATAACTCTACGAATACCCTTCCACCTAAGTGCAGCTTCCATGCACCAATAGCTTGTGAAATTTTAATGGCCTGTGCTTTATAGTCAAGGTGTTTTCAGGTTTTCAAATCTGCACATCTGTAACTATACACAAAAGAAGAAGCCCTACGCTTAGGTACGTAACAATTCCAAATTAAATTATCTAGAAGTAAGTCATATGTTCAAGGTATACGGGAGTTTTTTTACTAGGCTTATAATTCTCCTTCATTAATAAGTGAATATTCAGTCAATTCTACTATTGAAATGATAGATAGGTTTAATTCTACTAAAGTGTGACAAAAAATAAAAGGGAACTGTTCAAGGACCCATGGGAGTTTTTTCATAGATTATAATTTTTCATTAATAATGGAGCTTTCTATCATCTAACTATAAAATATTAAATTTATGCAAATTAATTAATCAAGAGTTGGGATGAGATAGATAACCATGAACTTTCCGTTTTTGCAACTATACAGATAGAAATAATATAAAAATTTTTTTAAAAAAAATGAGTATTATATGCTACAACGCAAGAATGCTTGAGCCTCCCCTCTTCTCTATGCTTCCTTTCTGTACCTCTGAGAAGTTCCTGCCCCTTTCTTGCCTCGCTTCTGCACCCCAAAATGTGGAGAGGCCAGCCTGAATGGCTGAAAAATGTGCTTCAGGGTACCCTGGCCATTCTTTGAGCAGGAGAGGAAGCAGTGAATTTCTAGAGAAGAAAGCTGAAGTGTGGTTATGAAGAATTATTGGTCGCATGGCAAGTGCCTTGCAACATGAATTCGATTAAATACATAGATCTTTTACCCTCCATAAATTATGCATTAGCAGGCAGCCACTTAACTGATACTCGAGTTTTAACCAAACTCCATTAGAACTGAAGGCAGAAATAAAGGGCAAAAAATTTT